>JASAOM010001112.1:32318-86107 GCA_030849085.1 Borovskyia barvae | reverse complement strand
CCCCCCCCCCCCCCCCCCCCCCTGGAAGTGTGCGGTGGCTCACTTCATGCTCGACCCGTTCTCGTGAAGCGTCCCGGATCTTCGCTGAGAGCATGAGGACGCTTGGGTGGCTGTGAGGCGGTAGCTCAACTCAAATAACGGCTTTGAAGAACAGGGCCACCGACAAGCCGATGATGAGTACTACCATAAGCAATAGGCACAATTTGAACGTACCCGCAGACTGGTACTGCGCCGCTTGCTGGAGTTCTGTTCTAGCCTTTTGGACCCGGGTATGGGTAATAGTCATATTGTAGTCGATTCGATCGAGTACCGCACCTTGCTCAATCACTAATGTGTTCATATCCTTAAACATCTCATGCAGGGATTTGATGGAGCTGTAGATGCGTTCGAACTCCTTCACACGCTCATCCGCCATTTGTTGGTTGAGCATGATCGTCTCCACCTGTTCCTGTGTCATCCCTTTTTGGAGATATTGATCCATGAGAGCGTCGTTCTCCAACTGTTGCTCTACGGCTTTCTGCCGATCCCCGCCCGCCCATCTCTGGGATACCAGCTGTTGTTTCTTCACATCCATCATGTACCGCCGCTGGCTTTCGCGATAGACTTTGCTAATGTTGTTGATTTCATTTACCAGGCACATCTTGACGTTGCGGAGAATGCTCAGCTCCGCGTCAGTTCCGCCATCCGGAAGATCCCGAACGTACGCGCTATGCAGCTCTTTCACACCCGTCTCACTTTTCTTGAAAAGTTGGTCGATAATATCTTGAGCGTCCTCAATGGCAGCCTCTTCCCTACTCTCATCACGCGTAGAGCTGAACTCGACTTTGAGATGATCCTTACGCAGCCGCTCCAGCGCCGCCATCTGCTCCTTGATTTCCGCCTCGACGCGCCGTACATCTGCCATTTTTTCCACCCAAAGTGGAGTCACATAAACTCGGCTCATCTGTTCCTCCTCCGCGAGGAGTTGCTCCGTCTCCGGGCGACGAGGACGGATCGCACGATACTGCAGGAACTCACCGGTGCGGTCGCGAGTGGCCATTTTTCCCACCGAAAGAACCGCCAATCTGGCCTCGAATATTCGTGTTTGAAGACGGACTTTTCCGCCTCTGCACTGCCCAACAGATGGTGGCGCGACAAACCGTCGATATCCAGTAAGCCACGACGGTCGCCGTTAGAGTGATTCGTGGTGCTTCGGCTTCCTTGACCCTGTCTCGTTCCGTCCCTCAGTGTCGCTCGCTCTTTCTTTTTTGAAGGCCCACGAATACAAAAAGCGAGGATCAGAGCAGAGGATTTGTTGGGGGAGAAAAGGGGAAGGGGGGGAAGGCTCTCGAGTCGTAAGCGCGGAGGAAAAAAGCAACGAAGTGAACAAGGGATCGTTTCTTAGAACAAATGGAGAGGGGGGGCACTTGGAGGGATTCACAATCAACAAGTGGAAAGTTTTGTCGCTGTTTCTATTCGGACCCTCCACGTGGCTTGATGGATCCCGACGGCGCTCGATTTCAAAGTTCCCTCTTGAATGAATATCCGCATACCGATACGGAAAGAGAGGGTTTCCGTCAGCGCTCCGAGGGGTGTGAGTGATTTCAAACAGAAAAAGACCGCCGGACGAGCAGGAAAGAGAGAGAATTCATATCCGAAGTGGATTACGCGGGGTACCCCGACAGCTGGACGCACGGTACAGCTGGACGCGAAGGACCGTGAAGGAGAGCACGTTACGAAATGAGTGAGTAGCAGTACTCGGTAATGGAAAATGCATCGTACTGCGCAGCTGCTCGAGAGCCAAAAAGGGAATTCCTCAACGCTCCTCTACATCCACCAACTCGGTGGACGAATTGTGAGCGGAAGGCGTAGCTAGAGTCTAGGAAAGAGGCTAGATCTGGGAGCAGTCCGCTCCCATCGATGTTCTTACCGCAGTCGTGCGTCGGCCGGAGCTTGATCTCCACTAGACGCGGTATTGCGGGAGACGCCACGCGGCTGAGTCTTTCCACTGACTCCTTTTTCAGACCCATGCCACCATCCATACTCATCTCCTCTCGAGGTTAGGATGAAGAGGCATAAACAAGGAGGACCGTGAAAACCCAATTTCACGTGCGAGGAATAAGTTTAAGTGCTGTGAAAGGGGGGAGGAGCAACAACGGTTACGAGCAGGGAATACGAACCCGTCGTTATGTACCACTCAAAGACATTCGAAGAGGCACCGAGCTGGTGCTTTGTTCGCTCCAGTGGCGATGGAGGCGACCAGCCAGTGATCGCACCAGTTTCTTTCAGACAAAAGTTCTGCTGCATTCACTTTGACGGCTCAAGTGGCTTCCCTTACCAACACAAATAGGAAGTCATTGGTCGTGGCACAGCACCAGACGACCCATAGGCGTCTTCCGATTAGCGCAGGTGACATTGTGCTGTAAGTGAAGTCGCTAAGCTGGAAAAGGAAGGAGAGCAGCGTCGGCGGATGCCACCTCTGCTTCGACGATGCGTGATGAGGCAGTCTCGCTGGCTTGCATGGTGTTTTCCCGTAATCTCATCAGATACAAAAGGTGAGTTGTTTCTCCACCAGCGCCCAAACGCGAGTGCAGAAGGCTGCCTGACCTTTCTAGGGTTTGAAAAGAGCTAGGCGTTACGGGTCCCTTTTTCGGTTTACGCCACAGGGCACCCCCGACTTCCCTCCTCAACAACAACTGCTGCTATGCCACAACTCATTGCGCGAGAGCCGACGCAGACCACTATAGAATTAGTAAGCGTCGCCTTCGAGTTGTCGCTTCATGCCGCGGCACCGATTCTACAAAACCTGCCAGGAGAAGAGTGAATTTTTACATACGAATGGCAGATCCAAGTCCGCCTCGCAGCGAGGCAAAGAGATTCGATCTCGAGGCGAGATCAAAACCATCGGAATATCCCTTGACGTTGTGCGTGGCCCTGCTGGCGCAATCGTAGCTATCCTGAATGCGAAAGAGGATACACTATGTTTTCTTTTTCGGTAGTTGTATGGATGAGTTTGCTCACATGCAAAACGGGAAAGACCCCTTGACAAGGCGTACGATGAGTAATTTATGATAATTCTTCGTCATGTGCCTCGGCAAAGCCGAGATCACTCTGTGCGGATGGAGAGAAACCTCGGTTGTACGAGGAACGACGTCCGTACATACGCGGTACCCACATAAATGGTGAGGGGAATGATATATAATGGGAAGTAACAAGTGCGAGTAGCGAGCGCCTCGTTTTATTCGGTCCCCTTTCCCTCTGAAAAGGGAGGGCTAACAACGTTGACCATTCAAGGACGCCCAACTTGTGTGAAAAACTCTACGCCTGCGTAAGTGCACGCACGTATGTACTTATATGCCTGTGGCGTGTATGTCGGGGAACCGATAAAAAGGGGTAGGGCAGTACTTCTTCCCTCTTCTCTTCCCTGCACTGGCACCTTCCGCGGAAGATGGAGAAGACAAGAAGCTGTCACAACTTTCATACGCGAATGAGAAATGAGTCTTGAAACTCAATGGAGAGGAATAACGAAGAAAAAATGTTTGCAAAGTACCGTTTAAAAAAAGGGGGTATGTTCGTCTTTTTTTCTCAACGTCGATGCGCACCGCGAAAACGCTCTCTGACGACGAACTCGACCCTCATTTGGCTTGTTGTCTGACACCGGAAAGACTACTTGCGGGGATGCGATAAAAAACGTCGGGTCAGGAGGAGGCGTTTTTTTTTGTCAAGACGTCACCATAAAAGCGCACGCACTTGATAAAGAGCCAATCGTGCAAGCAAACTGCAATGAGTAGGACATACCCTCATAAAAAGTGCTGAAGAGGGGGGGAAGAAATGTGTTCCGCCAGATAGGAGAGTTGAAGGGAATGGCCAATAACGTCGTCACCAGGAAGGAAACGTGTGGTGCTACCCCAGTCATCTGGCTGTCTCCTCTCGACACATTCAGATCGTCGGCAGAGAGAGACACGTGAGCAACGAGGTAAATGGAAACCCTGTCCCTTGTCGTTCTCCTTTTTTCGGGGTGTTTGCCACAGGGACTAGCGTGAGTGAGGATGTGCGTGCCTGTGGGGGAGTGGGGAAGGGGTGCTGTGAAGCGCTCTCACAAGACCCAGGCCGGGGCAAGCGAAAAAAAAATAGGAGAAGCAGGAAAAAAAGGGATGGTCATCAGTCGGGAAAGAAGGAGAGCTTCGTGCATCCACGTTTGCAGATGCTGGGTGAAAGAAAAAGAGGAGGGGATGGCCTACGGATCCGCTTCCTCCTCGAGAAGAAACAGGAAACCGCGGTGGAGGTGGAAACGTCCCCAGAAGAGACGGGTGTATTGGCCGGCGTTGTCTCTTTCCTTCGGAGGATCTCATCATGCGCGACACGCGCCAATCGTACAACGAGCATGAAAAGGTCCTCTCTTTCCATCCAGTTCCAACATTCTTATCACCTTCACATTGTTCAACTCAGGCCGCACCCTTCGTTGATTGTTGTTGTACCCGGTATTCCTCATTCCCGCGAACGCGTCGCTTAGCGCTCATGAAAATTCAGGCGCGCATCAAGTCGTCACCGCCCAATGTTTAGTGAAGAAAGAAAACGCAGGCATTTGAGGAAGAGTTGCAGCGCTTGGCTCTCCTTTATGGAAAGCTATTCAGCTGACAGGAAAGGCATCAGACGCACGCGCATTCATTACAATACATTGAATTCCATACAATAGTAAGCGCTGATAAAAGGGATAGGGAAAGATAAAGCTACCTGCTCATAAGCAAGGCAATGGGACGAGGATAAGAAAGGGTGGGGAAAAGGCAGAGCAACGGAGTCAACTGATACACGCATTAGACCTTCATGTGGGCACAAGTATGTCTGTCAGCTGAGCATGAGGTATTTCGCAGAAAGAGACTGAAAAAAAAAACGAAGACTTCCCCTCTCGCGAGTCGGAGCAAAAAAGACAAACCATAATAATAATATGCGCAACGGAACAGAAGATGAAAACGGCCCTCTTACTTGCACAATAGTTCAAAAAATGGGTCGTTTTTTCTGTGAGTCGAGGTTAAGCAGTATAAAGCAGTGAAAAGAAACGGAAATACCGAGGGAAACGACGAAGGTAAGAAACGAGAGAGAGAGAGAGAAGCAAGAAGATCGTGCAAGGGAGCAAGTGGGTGTCCCAAAAACAATGAAAAGGGTGCGGAAGGGAAACTTTTTTTGTCTTCTCTCTGTCGGGCAGCGAGGAAGAAGGAGACCCGGAAGGCCAGGCCCCTCAATCGAAGCACAGGAGGAGAAGAAAGTTGATAAAAGTAAGGCTGTCGGACGTAGCTTCGATAGTTTCATATCGATGCCTCGGTTTTTTTTTGCTTCAGACCGGTGAAACCGTTTCTCAAGGTCATCTGCAGCCTCTCGGTGCCACTAAAACTTCAAACTAGTACAAGGACGACCAATTGTGGTTTTGAAAATTTGGCGAAGGAAACCGAATATAGAGCGGTAGACGCGAGGAGTGTCGAAGCCGAAGGCAAAGAACATGAAAAGTATTGAATGCGTGTTTTGCAGAGTACTTATAACGTGGCAATCGCGCTGGTAGGCAGCCGTATGCACTTGCGCGCCGCGGAGAGAAAGCAGGGACCAGAAAAGCCCGGAGTGTTGCTCTGCAGTCCGCCAGGGATCGATGCTGCTTACCGGGCGGGAACGAATGCAGAGCAGTATAGGAAACGAGAAAGCAGAAAAAAATTGCAAGGGTACGAGTATCCGCGCAGCGAAAGGAGGCGTTGAGAACATAGCCCAGAGTTCAGTGGAGGAAAACGGCAACTACACAAGTAAGATATAAGTTAGTGCTTTTCATATTGCGCCTTTATCATTTTGGCAATCGTCTGTAGCTGAATAATGGAGGTTCCTTCGTAGATGGCACCGATTTTCGCATCCCGGTAGAATCGCTCCAACCCAAAGTCCTTCATGAAACCAATACCCCCTGCCCACTCAATGGCACGACTGGCCGTCTTTTCCGCTACAACAGACGAAAAGTATTTTGCCATGGCCGCATCCTGAATAAAGTTCTCCCCGTTCTGCTTCTTTCGCGCGGCATTGTAGACCATCAGCCTAGCTGCATGAAGCTCTAGCGCGGACTCTGCGTATTGCATCTGCATACCTTGAAAATCACCAACGTGCTGGCCAAACTGTTTTCGCTGGAACAGGTACGGCATCACAATATCCAGAGCACCTTGTGCGATTCCGAGCATCTGCGCACCAATGCCGATGCGTCCCTCATTCAGTGCGTTGATAGCGATCTTATAGCCCTTGCCGATTTCTCCGATGATGTTGTCCTCTGACACCTCGACGTTATCGAATCGAAGCTCAGCGGTGGAGCTCGCGCGAATTCCAAGTTTGTTCTCGCATCGAACTACCGAAACACCGGGGGTTTCGGAAGCGTCGACGACAAAACAGGTGATGCCCTTGTATCCTAATGAGGGGTCGACAGTCGCCATGACGAGGAAAATGCCGGCCCACCCACCATTCGTGATATAAAGCTTCGACCCGTTGATGACCCACTTTGACCCTTTCTTCACCGCCTTCGTTTTCAGGGCAAAGGCGTCACTTCCACTACCAGACTCGGTAAGACAGAAACAGCCAACCGTATCGGTGGCGAGCTTCGGCAAGTACTTTCGGCGCTGGGCGTCATTGGCAAAGTGAAAGAAAATATTGTTGACAAGTGTATTCTGAACATCAATGGTGACCGAAACTGACGGGTCGTGTCGCGCCAGCTCCTCAATGGCGATGATGCTCGAGAAAAAGCTCATGCCTCCGCCTTCGAGGTCAGCGGGTGTTTCAATGCCCATCAGACCAGCCGCAAATGCCTCCTTGATTATAGCAGGATTCATTTTTCCTTCTTGATCCATTTGGAGCGACCTGGGAGCGACGTGCTGGAGGCTGAAGGCACGCACCATACCCACCAGCATTTTTTCATCAGCTGTGAGGTAAGTGACCGGAGTGGGCGGGACGTCGCCACTGGTAACTGTTCCTACGGCAGCAGCAGAGAAGGCGACAGAGGTCCGCCGCATCAAAGTCGTGCAAGCATTGCGGAGCATGTCAGGAAAATTCTCGAAACGCAGCGGTATACCTAGTTGATTCTCAAGCTGTAAGTGGGTGGTAGGAGATGTGGATGTGAACGTGGTGAAGTGAAGGTATGTATGCTTTCTGTTGGGTGTATAATAAAACTATCGAACGAAGTGTGCGGCGCTCCTCCACGGGGAGAGAGGGAGGGAGGGGGGAAGAGAAGCACGTGCGAAACAAAGATAGAGATAGGCTTATCAGCGGGATCGAAGAAATCCGATGCAAAGAGACGGGGTATGGCGTAGTATTTCTGTGCTGAACGGCTGTGAATGCACGGAGGAGAAATGGGATAAGCGGCAGTGCATCCCATCGTAGGTGAAGCCATTCGAAGGACTGACGGAAAAGTAGCGTGCGCGAAGCAGTGACAGTGACCTCTCTGCGCCATCCTGACCGACACGGTTGGGTGCACGATACCCCCTCCACAGGTCCTCAGCAGTAGTGTCCTGCCACACTCGATTCACCGCTAACCCACGAGAAATGGGCCATCGTTGGTAAAAGAACGGAAGGATAGCGACGGCTGCAGCAACGCAGTAGATACTTAGCCCCTCTCTTTCCACCCCATCGTTTCTCTCTGCAGTGGCTGACCTCTCTCCCGAAGAAGATAATCGTTCTCGCAAGATGTCTCTGCCTCGCGGAGGACATATAGGAAAACGAAGGCGAGTAGTAGCTGAGAAAGAGAAAGTAAGGTGGAGGAAAGAAAGTCACCATACACAATTTAAAAAATCACCAGCAGGTACACGTCGCAGCAGCGTAGCGTCACCCAACCTCGAGAAAGGAGGGGATGAGAGAAGGAAATTCCCGTTAACTTAGGCTGGATGTTTTGGGAGGGAAAAAATACGTCCCGACTCGCCTTTGGGGTTTAATGAAGGTACAAAATTGGGCATCATTAGCAGCGCAACGCAAGTAAATCAAACGAGGAGCTTGCAGGTGGCGCTGCGGGGAAGTTTAGCGTCTTATCTCACGCCTTTCCAGACCCGGAGCTACAGGTGATGACGGAAATGACTGGTTTGGGCTTCGCATCGCAGATCCACCCTCGTCACTGTTAACCGCGCCCCTCGCGGCGAGCCGCAACGGTTGCAGCCCCGATGTGGGACACAGCGGTGAACACTCTGACAGAAGCGGATCCACGCTCCCCTCGAGCCGCCGTTGCTCGGCACCCCAGGGACCGAACTTGCTACCGTATCGCAGTTCAGCGTAGAGGAGAAGAAGCAGGGCGAGGGCGATAGAGGCACCGTTGATCAGAAGCGGAACGCCACTCCAGAAAGACTCGTTCGAGAACGTGTGAGTTGACCATTTCAGTAGGTTGCCGTACAGCACAGCCGCAGCAATTTCCACTCCATTTGCGAAGGTGCTTATCAAGCCTAGTGTTATGCCCGACGTACCAGCAGAAGACGTCAAAGCTGAAATTCGTGCGTTGAACACCGACGGGGCCACGAGGCTGCATCCGAGTAGCACTGCTACAGCGAAGAATTGCGACACCTTAAAGCAAAGAGCAAAGCCCATCACACAAAGTGTCATCCCGAGAAGAGAAGCCACAATGATAGGAAAGACACACCGCCGCCGGACCGCCAAGGGAAGAAGGAAGAGCTGGCTCAAGGACATCGTGAGGGCCATGGAGCCCAGTATATAGCTGACAGTGGTGAGGTCCGCGTCAGTGCGGAAATTTATAAAATAAACGATCATGAGGTGATCATTCATGTTTGCCATCCGAACCGCTGAGCAAGCGATGCATAGGAGGAGGAGATAACGGTCCATTACGATGATGCGAAGAGAGCGTTTGAGCTCCTCGCGAGTAATTTTGTTGCTTTTCCCCCTCAGAAGAGCCTCTTCCGCTTGATTTTCGATAGCCTCTTGCACGTGTCGTGGAGGGGGGGAAAAAAGCACGAGAAACAGAGCAAGACCCGCGCTGCCAATCGCCAAGTACAGCGAAGCGGTTCTTGAATGCAGTCGATTTATGGCGCCACACAGAATGGTGAAAATGAAATTGCAGATACCAAAGCTGCCGCTAAGGTAGCCGTAGGACTCGACAAGGGCCGCACCACGGAGAAAGTCGGACAAGTACGCGAGCAGGAAAGTAGTCGGAAGTGCCAAAGAAGCTGTGCGCGCTAGAATTAGCAGGTAGACACTCTTCACACGATCGGCTATGAGAACAACGCCTACGGAGACAAAAAAGTACGCTGTCCATGGCCTCATCAAAGCCATGCGGCCAATGCTATCAGAGAAAAAGCCACCGATCACGCTAAAAACCGCACCACATATGGCGTTCGTGCTCATGAAAACACCTAGCCATTGCGGCGCATGATCAGGATCGATGTCACGTGTGATGAGAGGAATGCAGATCTGCAAGATATTGTAGCTGCCAGCGATGGCACCCCACAACGCGCAGATTCGAGCGACATGCCACTTTGTATCGCGGTGAAGTGTCTCCATGCTTCACCTTCAGGAATCAGCGGTGGTACTTCACGGGTAGTAGCACGCTAGAAACAGTACGTGTCGCGTTATCCCGCGGAGATTCCCCAGAAAGACAAACCGGCGAGCTCGCCACGCGTTGCCGGAATAGCAGGGACACCAGCTTGCACGCTGCAACAATTATCTGGACTTGAGACGACGTGTACCGTTCAATCAATTCCGTTTCACCCGAGTGAAGCAAAGAAAGATAGGGGAGGGAGGGGCGAAAACGGAGAAAAAGGCACGGTTGTTGTGTTACCAAGTGCTGTGCAGGACAAAAAACAACCAAATAAAGAATTCCCTCCCGTTCCCCCTAGAGGAAGCCGATACTAAAAATATCGAAACGGCTCTATTCAATACGAAAGTGCCCCCTTCTTTCGCTCTGCACCTCCACATTCCTTTCCTCAAAAAAAAGGGAAAACAGGCAGCGGGACAATTGAGAAGGAACCTTGCCAAATCTCTCAACGGTAGTTCTGTTTCCTACCGTATAGTTCAAGAGAGAAGTTAACGTGGCAAAAAAAGAAGTGAGGAATTGTGAGATGCAAGGTACTGCAGAGCATGTATTTCGAGGTCACAACGGCTCAGCGGACCCTTGCCTGTGAGTGCTAAATCGCCAGGGTGGAACTGGAATATCACATTAGAAAAGATGTACAGCCTCTTCAAGCAACAGAAAAAAAAATCGCGACTGTGAAAGGGCTACTATCAAAAGGGAAAGCCACCTTGCATCAGTGTTTCTCCCTCTACAGTTTGGCGGGGAGAGAGCAAAGGATTTTGAAGGTGAGAGGGAGAGAGAAAGGGAAGTAGACCGGGGGGGGGGGGGGGGGAAGCAGCAG
This sequence comes from Borovskyia barvae, assembly GCA_030849085.1. Lineage (NCBI taxonomy): Eukaryota > Euglenozoa > Kinetoplastea > Trypanosomatida > Trypanosomatidae > Borovskyia > Borovskyia barvae. The sequence goes on along the minus strand of JASAOM010001112.1, from coordinate 75,770 downwards.
TAATCGCTATGCTGGGAGAGAGCACCAGCACTTCCAATATTCTCGCCAGGCTCCCCCTATAACCTGTTCCTTCAGCATTGGCAACCACATCCACCGGGAACATAGCAGAGCTCGATGGGATAACGGACGAGGTAGTGCAAGTCCTTCCTATCCCTCCACGCACCTGCAAAGAAGATATGAGCTTCTCTGAATTAGGCACTTTTCGAGCGCTCCGCACAAATTTGTCGTGGCCCGTTAGCGATGACGGAGGGAAACTACTAATCCTACTTCACCTAGGTAAGCAGCATCGCTGTCCACATGTTTTTCTTCACTTCCTATATTTCCTCTGCAGATGCGCATCTCCCAACTATAAAGGAAAAAACATCTACCCCACCATAAATCCTTTCGTCGACCGTGAAGTGACACCTCAGCGCCTACTGTACACACTACGCGAACCGAAGATATCATCGCTGTGTCACATGGAGAGCCTCGTCAAGTCGCGTCATTGAGACGTTCGAGTGAAAAAGGTTAAACGTGAGCTAGTAGAAATTAGACGGCGAGAAAAAAAACTTCCCGGCTGCGCTACTTTTGGACGAACAGCCCATGCGGATCAGAATAGTCACTCAACTGAGGCACGAATAGAGAAGAAAAGACACTTGGAGTTGGTCAGATATAAAAAAAATCCTCTGTTCATACAGAAAATAAATAAATAATGAAAGAAAATTAGCAAACAAAAAAGGGCATCAAACATTCTCCATGATCTTCAAGTTATAGGTGTACATCTGGCGAAAGAGGAAGGGAGTGCGATGCGTGGGGTAGGGAATGGAGAGAGGAGAGGCTGCTAGTGACGCACATCTGCACTGCATCCCCGTCGCTTCACGGCCTCTCTGCCTTGCGCGGTGATCGACTTGCCTTTCCTCGTTTCAGTGCACAGTTTGGGAAACAAAGGGGGAAGAACATGTTTAATACGCAGCGCCACACCGGAATGTGTGCGGAATAGGAGAAGCTGGCGACCGCGACAAAGAGAGTTGGGGGGAGGGGATGGTCGGGAAAAGAAACGAAAATTTAAAGGCGTTTTTGATGTTAAACTTGCGCGTCAACTACTGTTTGATCTTTTCGGCGCATACTTTCAAGTGTCTGCGCACTCGCGCCTCCGTAGTGCAGCATCAACTCTACCGGGGATGCGCACGCGCTCTGTCGCGAGGACGGAGAAACAACGGACAGGGGCGATTCCAGCGCGGCTTCTCCCTGCATGAAGGCACACACACACACACACACACCCTGTCAAGGAGTAGCAGGGAGAGGTTACTGCGCTGCAACGGAGCAGCAAGCAGCTGTTGAACCGCCTTCCGTCTCGCGCGCACTCGCCAAGACAGTGAGAGGGGGAAAAAGTCTACGCACGGCTAGAGCTCCCACCAAAGGTGGCATCCACCGCAGAACTCGCGGAGCAGAAGCGACCGAAGGAGGGGAGGGGGGGGCGGCGGAGCTGGTGGGGAGGGAATGAGGATCCCGTGTGAAGATGCTCAAGCCCCACGCTGCGGTTTTGCCCCGCACCTCACATCTGTGCCGCTGAAGCGAGGACAGTTAATTTGCGGTGAATACGTTTTCGAAGAAATCGGGAAGAAGGGGAGAGAGGAGGAGGGGGGGTTAGATTTTGTTAATCGCGCTTCAAGTGGTGTATGTATGGAGCCACTGCGCGCTGGCAACCCGCGGATCACCTTCCGTGGATAGCGGGTGGGCGGGATAGAGGCGGCCTCCGCGGCAGCACCTCACACAGGCGGGTGCATCTACAGGCGACTGCTGCAACCGTTCTTTTGCTCCAGGGAGACGACAAAGCCACCGCAACCAGCACGCTCGACACGGTAGCACTTGTTCTCCACGTTGAAGCGGCTCTTGAACTTTTCACGCACGTTGGCCAGCACGCGCTCCTGCGCACTGCTGCGGAGCAGCATGATGATGCAGCCACCGAAGCCGCCTCCCATCATGCGGCCACCAGCCACATCCTTGTCCGTGTTGATGAGTTCCTGCACGTAGTCCAACTCAGGCGTCGTGATCTTCATCAGGTCACGCATACCAGCATGGGCAGCGTTGAGGATCTCACCCGCTTTCTTGACACGCTCCGCGCGCGGCAGGGGCAGCGCGGTGTCGTTCAGCTTGCGGAACTGCAGCGTGCGCTGTTGCTCCATGATTTGGTACGTGCCGCGCTCGAACTCGCCAGGTGTCATGATGGACTTGAACTCCGCCATGAACTTCTCCGCATCGCCGTCGAAACCGTACTCCTTGGGGTTGCGCACCATCAGAGAGAAGGTGTACGGCTTACCGGGAAAGCGGCGCTCACCGATCTTCTTCTGCGCGTTTTCCTGATCGCTGCGGACAGCGTTGTACACCTGCGCCGTTCCCCCGAGCAGGTCGTGCTTGATCATCGAGTCGATCAGCATCCAGCAGTACTCCCCGTTGCCCAGCAGCGGCTTCATGTCAATCGTCTCGAACTTCAGCGTCTTGCAGTCGAGGAACATGAACTTGTCCGCCTCGCCGAGGGCGGAGATGAACTGGTCCATGATGCCCACATTCACGCCGCAGTACTCGATCTCGATCCGGCGCCCCTCCTTCGCAAGCTCCACCAAATCCTGCTGCGGCATCGCCGGCAGAATAGCGTGGCGGCGGCCAGCCGTAATGGGGCAGCTCTTGTAGCTCTTCCTGACGAGCGAGTTCACAGCGTGGATCAGCGCCACGCCAAAGGCAGCCGATGCGCTCATCCCGGCGCCCATGGAGAGAGTGCCATGCACGACCATGCACACGCCTCGGAGCGACGGGTGGTCGATGTCAACGCCAAGGCGCTTCAGGCGCAGCGACACCGCGCCGCGGACAAACGTCGTCCACGCCTTGTTGTGGTCGCTGCCCCCGAGGTGGTCCATGTCGAAGTGCTCCTTCGTGTACGTGGCGTAGAAGCGCAGTTTCGGCTTCGCCTCCTTCATCAGGTGCTTCACACGGCCGACAAGGATGTGCGTGCCCTCCATCACCGCCGCAGGGCACACCCAGCCCTCCATGTAGTCAACATGCTCGCCGATCAGGTTCACGCGGCCAGGGGCGAAGGTGAAGAGCAGCCACTCGACGTCCGCATTGTCCTTCACCTGGAACTCCTGCCGGAAGACGGGTTCCAGCGTGGCAATCGTGCTGTCGAGCCGGTCGTCACTGTAGCTCTCGCCGGGCATCTTCGCCTCAGTTCCTGTCGTCAGTAGGGAAGAGCGAACGGGGAATGTGCGGGAAAGGCGCGGGGCTGGTGCAGCAGCAGTGGATCACGTGAGAAGCGGGGACACCGAATTGCACAAGAGGTTCTTCGATTGTATGGAGAAGTTCGCGGTTTGGGACGCAGTGAGAGGACAGGCTTGGGATGAAGCGTAACTGGCATACCCCCACGCATACAGCAGCAGCGTCACCACCACCATCGACGTTGCAAGTTGGCAGTCATGCGCAGAGTAGGGGAAAGGGGGAGAGAGAAAGAGGATGATGGGATAGGATGCATCACTGTCTAGGTGTCCACTCACTGCGGAAGGTGCGTAGACAGCGGAGCTGCATGGCAACAGCCGACATTCGGCAGTTCTCGCCTCAGGCCACGTTCCCGCGTCAGCCGAGAAAAGGCAAAAAAGCGGCGTCCGAACCCTTGCCTAGAGGCACCGGCGCGGCACGAATGCGCTCGACGAATTCCTCTGCTCACTGGCAAGCCCCCTCCATCACGGACTCGCATAAGGGCGGACCGCTTAGCAGAGGTGTACTCGCGAAGACCACATACAATAGCCAGGAGGGAGGAAGGGGAAGGCTGAGAGACAGAAGGCAAGCGGAGGCCGCCCTGCACGACACACCTCAGCGCTTTCTTCCTACCCCACCCTCTTGCAAGATGCTACGCGAAAAAAAAAGAGTCGATATATTGCTCGACAGCTGAACCCAAAGGGCACCTCAGCATGGCACGCAGCAAGTTGAAAGGGGGTGGTGGACGAAGCATCACTGTAGTAGTGTATCCCCTATGCCGCATGCCCTTTGAAAGTCTTACCTACATCAGTCGTGCCTTCTATTTCTATATCTGGGCTTTCTTGTGTATCAGGCAGTGTTGTGGGTCTCAGGAAGAAGCGAAACTCTTGGGGACGTGAACTGCACGTGCAGTGATAGCAGGCAGCGGTGTCTCGCCTAAAGCTCGCAGCTCCAACTTTACTCGACAAAGACCTTCTTTTAGCGCATCTATCACCTGTGCTGCATGGGCTAGTTCCTGATCTTTTCTATGGATGTGCTCTTGAGAAAGCTGCAATAGCCGCTTTGATTCTCGAAGACTTTCCGATAGTTGCGCGGCATGCCTCCACGGGAGACCGTTGCAAACAGTGCAGCTCATCGCTTCATCGTTGGAAATAGCGGCGGGCACAGCACCACTGTTTCGGACCTGCTGATCTGCCGGCGTCTCGAAAATCTCGATCCGGCTTCGCAAACAGCGCACCTCATCATTTGCATCGCAGAGCTGACGCTGCAATGACGTGTTCCATCCGCGGAGGTGGTCAGCTATACCGTCCAAATGCTTCACGCGTTCAGAGTGAAGTCGTTGCGCATCGCTCAGGGCCTGCACCTGCTGGCGGGCGTTGTGGGTAGTCTGAAGCAACTCTCGTGACAGCTGTGCGATGCGCACATCACGCTCTTGGAGAGCCTGCGTATACACAGCTTGCACACTATCTTCGCGCGCGCGAGCAGCCTCCTCTACACGCCCAACAGCTCCATCATGCTCCATCAGGAATTTCTCGATGAGCGCACCTTGCTCATGGCTCCGTTGCGACAACTCGCTCTTAAGACGCTCCATCTCGTCCAGAAGCCTTGTGCGCTCTTTGATGTGCAGTTCCCGTTCGCGCGTTCGTTCTTGCTCCATCGTGCGCATCTGCTCGCGCAACAGTGCCAAATCCTTCTCGCACCCTTCCGCCAGTTCAAGAGGATCAGGTTTCATATCGTTGACGGGTATTTTTCTCCTCTGCATCTCCTCTAATTGCAGCTTCAGCACGTAGCTGTTGCGTTCAACCTCCGCGCGTCGTTCTCGTTCATGCGCAAGAAGTCGATGAAGCTCCTGGGTATCACTGCTGCCGCCCCGGTCCATTTGCAGAGCGCCACTGGGCAGCTGACCCGCGGGAGCGAGCGGCAGTGTTGGTTTGGGTTCGGGGTTGGGACAGATTACCGCGGTACCAGCGTCAGAAACAGGGCGGGTGGGAAGTGCAGGCAACACGCGAGCCACATCTTCTACCCTTTCCACGAATTGGGGCGGCGCCATCTCCACTTCCCCGCCTATGCCACTTGGCATTGCCGCTGCACCGCGGCTTGCTTGCGTGGGAGTGCAGCACCCCTGGTGCGGATCAGCAGCGGCACCGGCAGCCGAACAGCTCTTCTTCATTCCTTTCACCCGCCGCAGGGCACGACGAGCCACTGTTTCGTCCAGAAAGATCGCTGGCAAATCAACCGCACCAGAAGAGATACGCCCACCTCTGGGTTCGAGATCCCCTTCCAGTGAGGATCTACAAAGCATGTCGAAGCCGGTGTGACCATTAGCACAAGCACTTACAGGTAAGGAGTCGAAGAGAACGAGCGGGCTTCGACGAACCGCATTCACAAAGTCGACGTAGGGTGTAATACCGAAAATTTGTTCGTACAAGGAGTGCCAACGGTGAAGAAAAGTTTTGTTATTGACTCCACACACGGCTCGGCATAGCAACCAGTACGCTTCGCGGTAAGTGAAGTCCGCATCCTCAGAAGTAACAACATAGTAGTGTTTCAATGCTTCGTGTCGAGGCTCATCAGGATGAACGTCATCAACAATGAAATAGAAAATGTCTCCCGAGGACTCCGTAGTGACGAGCTTGCCAAGCTCCATTTAAGTACCCGAAAAAAACAACCTCTCTTCTCTATCGAGAACCGCCCACGGGAGAGCCGCTCCCCGGAGACGACGCAAAAGCAGTCACACCTCCAACTGGGCCGACGCGCACCTCTGTCCAGCGATAGCCGTGCACAGAGAAAAAAAAGAGAAGTCGGAAGGGGTACCAGGATAGGATAGATGGAGGGAAGGAGCATACGCACACGAAACCAACGGGGATTGTTGAAGATTTTTTCACATGCATAATCCGGAGATTACTAAAGTACCCTGAAGACACCCTCGCATACTCTTAAGGGAAAAAGGCATCGCAGAGTAAGGATGCTCGCGCTCATATGGGGAGAGCGGAAGGGAACGCGATGCGTGGGGTAGGGAATGGAGAGAGGAGAGGCTGCTAGTGACGCACATCTGCACTGCATCCCCGTCGCTTCACGGCCTCTCTGCCTTGCGCGGTGATCGACTTGCCTTTCCTCGTTTCAGTGCACAGTTTGGGAAACAAAGGGGGAAGAACATGTTTAATACGCAGCGCCACACCGGAATGTGTGCGGAATAGGAGAAGCTGGCGACCGCGACAAAGAGAGTTGGGGGGAGGGGATGGTCGGGAAAAGAAACGAAAATTTAAAGGCGTTTTTGATGTTAAACTTGCGCGTCAACTACTGTTTGATCTTTTCGGCGCATACTTTCAAGTGTCTGCGCACTCGCGCCTCCGTAGTGCAGCATCAACTCTACCGGGGATGCGCACGCGCTCTGTCGCGAGGACGGAGAAACAACGGACAGGGGCGATTCCAGCGCGGCTTCTCCCTGCATGAAGGCACACACACACACACACACACCCTGTCAAGGAGTAGCAGGGAGAGGTTACTGCGCTGCAACGGAGCAGCAAGCAGCTGTTGAACCGCCTTCCGTCTCGCGCGCACTCGCCAAGACAGTGAGAGGGGGAAAAAGTCTACGCACGGCTAGAGCTCCCACCAAAGGTGGCATCCACCGCAGAACTCGCGGAGCAGAAGCGACCGAAGGAGGGGAGGGGGGGGCGGCGGAGCTGGTGGGGAGGGAATGAGGATCCCGTGTGAAGATGCTCAAGCCCCACGCTGCGGTTTTGCCCCGCACCTCACATCTGTGCCGCTGAAGCGAGGACAGTTAATTTGCGGTGAATACGTTTTCGAAGAAATCGGGAAGAAGGGGAGAGAGGAGGAGGGGGGGTTAGATTTTGTTAATCGCGCTTCAAGTGGTGTATGTATGGAGCCACTGCGCGCTGGCAACCCGCGGATCACCTTCCGTGGATAGCGGGTGGGCGGGATAGAGGCGGCCTCCGCGGCAGCACCTCACACAGGCGGGTGCATCTACAGGCGACTGCTGCAACCGTTCTTTTGCTCCAGGGAGACGACAAAGCCACCGCAACCAGCACGCTCGACACGGTAGCACTTGTTCTCCACGTTGAAGCGGCTCTTGAACTTTTCACGCACGTTGGCCAGCACGCGCTCCTGCGCACTGCTGCGGAGCAGCATGATGATGCAGCCACCGAAGCCGCCTCCCATCATGCGGCCACCAGCCACATCCTTGTCCGTGTTGATGAGTTCCTGCACGTAGTCCAACTCAGGCGTCGTGATCTTCATCAGGTCACGCATACCAGCATGGGCAGCGTTGAGGATCTCACCCGCTTTCTTGACACGCTCCGCGCGCGGCAGGGGCAGCGCGGTGTCGTTCAGCTTGCGGAACTGCAGCGTGCGCTGTTGCTCCATGATTTGGTACGTGCCGCGCTCGAACTCGCCAGGTGTCATGATGGACTTGAACTCCGCCATGAACTTCTCCGCATCGCCGTCGAAACCGTACTCCTTGGGGTTGCGCACCATCAGAGAGAAGGTGTACGGCTTACCGGGAAAGCGGCGCTCACCGATCTTCTTCTGCGCGTTTTCCTGATCGCTGCGGACAGCGTTGTACACCTGCGCCGTTCCCCCGAGCAGGTCGTGCTTGATCATCGAGTCGATCAGCATCCAGCAGTACTCCCCGTTGCCCAGCAGCGGCTTCATGTCAATCGTCTCGAACTTCAGCGTCTTGCAGTCGAGGAACATGAACTTGTCCGCCTCGCCGAGGGCGGAGATGAACTGGTCCATGATGCCCACATTCACGCCGCAGTACTCGATCTCGATCCGGCGCCCCTCCTTCGCAAGCTCCACCAAATCCTGCTGCGGCATCGCCGGCAGAATAGCGTGGCGGCGGCCAGCCGTAATGGGGCAGCTCTTGTAGCTCTTCCTGACGAGCGAGTTCACAGCGTGGATCAGCGCCACGCCAAAGGCAGCCGATGCGCTCATCCCGGCGCCCATGGAGAGAGTGCCATGCACGACCATGCACACGCCTCGGAGCGACGGGTGGTCGATGTCAACGCCAAGGCGCTTCAGGCGCAGCGACACCGCGCCGCGGACAAACGTCGTCCACGCCTTGTTGTGGTCGCTGCCCCCGAGGTGGTCCATGTCGAAGTGCTCCTTCGTGTACGTGGCGTAGAAGCGCAGTTTCGGCTTCGCCTCCTTCATCAGGTGCTTCACACGGCCGACAAGGATGTGCGTGCCCTCCATCACCGCCGCAGGGCACACCCAGCCCTCCATGTAGTCAACATGCTCGCCGATCAGGTTCACGCGGCCAGGGGCGAAGGTGAAGAGCAGCCACTCGACGTCCGCATTGTCCTTCACCTGGAACTCCTGCCGGAAGACGGGTTCCAGCGTGGCAATCGTGCTGTCGAGCCGGTCGTCACTGTAGCTCTCGCCGGGCATCTTCGCCTCAGTTCCTGTCGTCAGTAGGGAAGAGCGAACGGGGAATGTGCGGGAAAGGCGCGGGGCTGGTGCAGCAGCAGTGGATCACGTGAGAAGCGGGGACACCGAATTGCACAAGAGGTTCTTCGATTGTATGGAGAAGTTCGCGGTTTGGGACGCAGTGAGAGGACAGGCTTGGGATGAAGCGTAACTGGCATACCCCCACGCATACAGCAGCAGCGTCACCACCACCATCGACGTTGCAAGTTGGCAGTCATGCGCAGAGTAGGGGAAAGGGGGAGAGAGAAAGAGGATGATGGGATAGGATGCATCACTGTCTAGGTGTCCACTCACTGCGGAAGGTGCGTAGACAGCGGAGCTGCATGGCAACAGCCGACATTCGGCAGTTCTCGCCTCAGGCCACGTTCCCGCGTCAGCCGAGAAAAGGCAAAAAAGCGGCGTCCGAACCCTTGCCTAGAGGCACCGGCGCGGCACGAATGCGCTCGACGAATTCCTCTGCTCACTGGCAAGCCCCCTCCATCACGGACTCGCATAAGGGCGGACCGCTTAGCAGAGGTGTACTCGCGAAGACCACATACAATAGCCAGGAGGGAGGAAGGGGAAGGCTGAGAGACAGAAGGCAAGCGGAGGCCGCCCTGCACGACACACCTCAGCGCTTTCTTCCTACCCCACCCTCTTGCAAGATGCTACGCGAAAAAAAAAGAGTCGATATGTTGCTCAACAGCTGAACCCAAAGGGCACCTCAGCATGGCACGCAGCAAGTGGGAAGGAGGTGGTGGACGAAGCGACACCCGATCTGGAAAAGAATTCTAGCTACGTGTCTGGATGTTGTGTTTTTCAAATAGTCGACGCAGCGCAGGAAAGGGGCGATGTGAACGCAGATCGTGTCGGGGAGGCAGAGGCCTTCCACTTCTCTTCGAGAGCCTCTTGACTTATCACAGAAACAGAAAAAATGATGAACGCAGTCACGGGTTCAGAATGGGCTGCGAAGGAGCCATCGGGATCGGCATCGGAGCGACTTCTGGAGGTCGCAGTGTGGCGATGGGCGCCCTGTAAACCTTTCCTTCGAGAGAGTGGAGCTCTCGAGTAAGGTGCGGATGCTGCGGTGCGGGATTATCAGCAAGCGGATTCAGCATCCCCTGAGTTGCGTAGTTGAGTAGCCGTACTCCGAGTCGGCGCCCTCCGTTCCGTTCATGGTATGCTTCTCTACTTCCCACGAAGGCCCACGGCGTTGGCTGCATCGCGGTATCGACAATATCGGGGAAATATGGGACTGTATACTGCTTGACAAGAAACGCCAGAGGTCTGTCAGCCTCGTACTTGCCTTTTTGAGACGACCTACGAGCACCGACGTTGGGTCGACGAAAGCACATATCCGCCCTTGGAGCAACGTATTGGGCCTGAAAAAGAAAAGGGTTGCCAGAGGCGCCGGGGCAGCGCATGATGTTGGCTTTAGGGTGCTTTGTAGGTACTACGTGGGAAGGCCAGCGTAATGGATTCCGCCACGGGCTCGTTGCATTGATGTACTGTTGGAGAGGCTGGTTATGCAGTGTCTTTACGACGCGTTGATAGGCTGCCTGGGTAATCGGATCCTGAAAAACGATGGGGACCTGCGAGGCACCTCCGGAGAAGCCTCGCTGTATCCCCGTATGGGCTTCCGAGCCGGCCGAAGAGGAAGCTAGTTCTTCCGCCGTCTTTGTGACGTGCGCGGGCGCGCTCACCTTGAGCATTCTGCCTCGCGCCGTTTCACGCGGTAACTCTGGAACGGTGTGAAGATGTTCAGTCTCGTCTTGCTTTATCGGTGGTTCACAGAGCACCGGAAAGACATCCGACTTCTGCAATGCGGCATCCTGCTCAAGGTGCGCTTGCTGTGTCCACGCTCGTGCTTCATCCTCAGCTTCTGATGGTGCGATCGCTAGCTGGCGAATGGTGCTGAGCTCTCTCTGTGTAAATAATCGGGTGGACAAGCGTTGGGCTTCGGTCAGGGTCAGTCGCTCCGTGGGGAGACTGTGTACGCAGTTCATCACCATGTCATACCGAAGCGCATCCGTACCACCCATGTGAAAAGCGCTAGTGACCAGCATAGGATGCGGAATGTCGTTGTACAAGAGTTCCTTGCGAATGTCTTCGAGATGCACTGAGGTGCGAGATGTGTCACTTACCTGATCTGCCTTCGTGAGAACGATAGTGAAATTTGGTATTTCACGGGTAAGGAAACGCAGGAGGTCGATATCTTGAATGTAGACCCCGTGCTTGTAGTGTACGTCCATGCAATAATACAACATTTTAAGACTTGGCTGGCATCGAGCGAAATTACGCAGCAGTACGGCGTGCTGCAGGATAGCGGTCCAGGGAACGGAGGTACCCCCACAGCCGGGTAAGTCGGCGACATTAAAGACACCTCCTACATTGAAGAAGTTCATTGCATCGCGGCGTAGCTGCCTATTCGCACGGCTCACCTCGCGCGCGGAGCGGAAGAGCGAGCGCAAGAGTGATGTTTTGCCGCATCTCTCTCGTCCAGCGAGCGCCACGAGCGGCATCGCAGGATTGCCATCAGGGACAAAAGTGACGTTCGTAGCGCTCGCTACGTGGCGGTGCCCTTTCGAAAAGATGGTATCCGCAAGCTGAGCAAGAATCAGGTCACGGCTACTTGTAACTTGTTCCACTGATCGCTTTACTTCAGCTTCTTTGCTAGCGATGTTGCGACGACGCTGACCGATGCGCTCGCGAAGACGATGCTTTCGTCGATGTGAAAGGGCTTCCCCAGGCTTATGCAAATATCTGCTTCCTGCGCTGTGTGCTGCAACATCATCAGTGACCGCGACGATATTCCTGTGCAAGAAGGTGCGGAAAAACATGATACGCCGTCTTCGCCTCTCCCCCCCCCCCTAAAAAAAAAAACGCTCTTTCCCCTTCTTTTCCTTTAAAGCTGAGGTTTCCAGAATAGGACGTTACAGCTCGTCAGCATCGGTGTTCGACAGAGCGGATATCTTGAGACAGCGTGAAGGGGGAAAACAGTGAAAAATGAATTAGTGGCCTCGCATACACCGGGCGCGAATGCATATCATTTGGTGAGGGGATAAGTACGATTAATTGGCCTGCGCAAGGGGGGAATGGCGACCTGCTCCACGATAGATCGTGTACGGGACAGTGTGCGAGAAAGGATTGTGACGACCGTCCGTTTACCACGGCCCGAACGACTCTCATCTACTAAAGCATCCTACTGCGCAAGACGCGAGCAGCAAAACCCCCCAATTCCACAAAGTCTAAGGTCGTTCAGGCAATAAAGAAATTTATCAAGGCCGCTACTATGTGTAAATTTGTATGTTTGTACATGTGTGAGCGCACACGCTTGTGTGTCTCCTTCGTTTCACATCAGAACCTCTGTGGCCTTTTAAACATCCTCTTCCCGGCTGGGGCCCCCTCCGCTGAGAACGCTAAGCATTCCCTCTTCCTCCTCCTCCTCCTCCCCTAAAGATCTTTGATGTTCTTCCAAACAATATGGTCCTATTGGAACGTTGGGAGGGAAGAGGCGTTCGCTCGCATCCTCCTCCTCGGCGACGTCACAGCCAAACCCTCTTTCCATTTCAGCTACAGTTGCTGCAGTCCCAGTGTACACCACTCCATGATCGAGTAAACGGTGTGGTAGGAGGAGGGGGATCAACCGCGAGGCGCTCCATGCGGAGCGTAACAGGCATAGTCTTTTGGTATGAAAGAAAACAAAATTGCGTTTGCCAGAATGATCGCGACAACTCCCAGCAGCAGGAAGCGTTACACACGATCGTACAGCAAATACGCTGGTCAAATTACATTCACTCGGGTGTCTCTCATTCACGCGAGGACAAGTGGACGAGCTTTCGGAGGGTGGCGCCCACGCACTTCTGCATCATCGAGGCAGCGACGAAGATGGGTAGCCGCGCAGGAGAAACAGCTACCTTTGTCCTCCATACACGACCACAATAAAAAGGCAATTTCATGTACATGACAGCCCTCTTTCGACACTTCTATCGTAAGAGCTCCTCGAAAGCGTTCCGTGTTGTCTTTCGGTACAGGGGCGGGGAAACGGAAAAGAAAAGTGTGGCGCTACTGGGCTCCGAAGCACACGTAGTTCTTATCGTCCCATCGACGGAGCCCGTTGGAATACCGCATGTGAAGTGGATCAGGGCATCTAGCGGGCGCACATGCCCATGGATCGATGTGCGCAATCCAAGCTACCGCACGAGGCGCAGAGTTGACGAATGTCGCAAAGGCGCAGCTACCAGTCATTCGCATGACACTAACGGGGTGAGTTGCCCCAGGCATGGAAGGTGCCACAAAGCACGATTGAGGGCACCAGAGATAGTATGCCAGCATAACGAGAAGCGCGTATTGCTCAGAAAGCTGCGTTGCTCGTGTAATCGCAGCAGCGGGAAGGTGTGCGTGCTCGGCCTCTTTCACAGCAAAACGAATGCGTGAGAGAATATCCAGATGCGGCTCTGGCGCCGAAACCATCAGGTAGTGAACGTACTGCGCTGCGCTTCGCACTGCCGAGGTCGTCACCGGTGTGCGCGACTTGGAAGAAGATAAGAGGGCGGCCTCCAATACCTCGTGAAACGTCGCCAGAAAGGAGAGCTGAGGGTCTTTCGCTAACTCATCACAGGACATGCCAGCAGAGGACGGAGCGGCAGCTTTGCTCGACCATGCTGAAGCTTCTTGAGTATCATGCATGCGCGAGACCAGCAACGCCGCGGCGAGGCTGTAAAAACCCTGAGAAGGCAGATCCGCGGCCAGTACCAGGCAGTGCCGATGTGTGTCCTCCTGTAAGGACGACGCGACACGGTTGAGAAAGCGATCCAAGAGGTGATGAGAACTAGCACCAGCCACAAACTGCAACGATAAACGCAAATGCATGAAGGAGATGCCTGGCAAAGCAGCGCCTACCTCCTTTGCGACCTCGTCGATGGAGCGTACCGGCGCTGCATCATCTTCAACCGCTCCACTCCCTTGAAGCTCATCACCTGGGAGAGCTGCTGCGAGACGCTGTGCAGAGGCGGAGGTAGCGCTTGCAGAGATGGGAGCAAGCCGAACCATCTCAGACTCACTGATCTCTCTACTTGGCGCGGTACTGCTTACCGGAGTTCGGGCGGAAGAGCGATGCACCGTGCTCTCTTGTACCACTGTCTCCATAACACGTTCCCAGCTCTCACCACGCACAGCCGTGCGGCGGCGCTGCGTAGAGGCAAAGGAGCTGCTCTCACTCACATCAGAAAGCACGCGGCTGTGAGTTATCCTGGCAACACCGGCGCAATGGTCTGTGGATGCCGTGCGTGAGTTACGCAATGTACGTCTAAGAAGCTCAGCGCCCTTCGGCATCGAAAATGGCGTCACTGCACCAGAGCCTTCCGCGCACTTCAAGTGGTAGTACTCCAAGCCATCTCCTTCTGAAAGGCTTCGGGTAACATGGAAAACTAAAGCTGCATCCGCCGCGCTGGTGAGATCACTTTGCAACCATTCCTGTAGCACCATTGTTGTAGATGTGGAATGCGGCGGAGGGGAAACGCAAGACGTAGTCTGTAAGCTCTCCTGTGCGACTGAGTCCTCATGCTTTTCAGTACAGGGAAGAAGCCGCGGCACAAAAACATCATATGCTGATGCGCCCTCCACCTTCTGCGTATCCGTGCGCCGCAGCGCTGCCACAGAAGTTTCGGCGATGTAGCATAAAGGGTAGGCAGCTAGCGTCATCCACACCACAGATACAGCTGGTGCATCAGTTGCACCATCGGCAGAGCATTCTGGGAGTGCCGAGACCGCCTGCACCCAAACATCTTGGGGGAGTAGCGGTTCGCGTGTGACGTACAAATGAGGAGTGACACGGCACAAGGGTTGCAGCGCCTCCGCTGAGGGTAAACAGCGTTTATTGAGGTACAAAGGGCAAGAAGCCACTACTAGCCGCTCACGCGCGGCTATCTGGTTAAGCACAACGTCTCTAGCGGCTCGTGCGGTAGCGGCACTGCGGCTAGTATTGGCGGCATCGGCTGGTGGCCCATTTGCCACGATGAAGGCCCTCGCTCGGACGGCGCGTACAAGCAGCGAGCATTCATGTGGAATGGAGAACCACCCCAGCACATCTGCGTGCGTCTGTCGCATGTAGGTTGAAAAGGAAGTCGGTATATTCCCGAGCTGGCGCTGGCGCAGCTCGGAGTACGCTACGTAAAACAGTGTCAGACAGACAGACTTCATGATGTCGTAGGCGCGGCGCTGTAGGACAGACATTCCGGGACTGTCTGTCAGCAACTGCACTGCTTCACGGAGAAGGCCGCACTGAGCTAGCGCTAAATAGTCTAACAGTCGCTGACGAAGATTCAAATGCAGGCGTGGTTGTGCGGCTCTCCAGGGCGGCAAGAGCAGCTCCTCCTGAATCCAACCTTCACGTGTAGTTGTAGCGGTGTTGCAGGATCCACCGTCGCCGTCGTTCTCGCTGCACTGTACTGGTCGGTAGATCCAGCACCGACGGCTTTCAGGTGGTGGAGAAATGGCGCAAGTACTCCATATTGCCCCAAAGGCCTCACCCTCGCGGTATAGTCGCTCAAGGGATGCCTGCAGTAAGGGCGGCTCCAGGTTGTCGCGCTGCGATGTCTCTCTCTGACGATCTTTCATTTTTTCTTCGCACTTCAACACCGAAGAAACGGTGGTCTCGGAAGCGTGGTGAATCTCACGAGCAGATCGGAGAAGTCGACGTGCGAGGAAACCTCGAAATTGAGCCTGGATCAGCGTCGCCGCTGCATGTTCAAGACGTCGCACGACAACGAGAAACACATCGTCCTCGGCCTGTTGAGTCGAATCATACAGAAGCGCCGCGCGCTTTCCAGACCGTGTAGCAGAACGTCGCGTGTCCGCCGAGGAAGCTGCCAATGTTGTGGCAGCGACAGACTTATCCATAGTGATACCTGCCGCCGCGACCGTCTGCGACAAAGTCGTGGGGTCGTTATCAGAACGATTTCGCGCTTCGACTACGGAGACTGTCTTCGCCAACGAGTTTATCATCCGCGGTCCCGAAGAGTTAACCTGACGCTGACGCTGAACCCGCGCCCAGTGCTCCATAACGTATGCGAAATTATATTTATTCTTGCGTTCGAGTTGAGCCGCACGAAAGGCGAGCAGCGATGCTCGCTGCGCAGCCTCGTAGTACGGTCCATAACTCGCCAAGATGCGCGCGTAGGTGAGTCGCGCGGTATCAGCGCGGTATGATATGAATAGTACGGCGGGAAGCTCCCGGCGAAAAGGGCGTGCGGAACTCAGTGGGGAGGCGCTAGCTTCCTCATCTACGGTGGCACGCAAAGCAGCATCAATGACATCAAAGGCAGCCAAGTAGTCCGTCTGCAGCGAAGGGATTATACTGATATGCGCTGAGGCCACCGCCTCTACTAATGCGGTTCGAATGCCTTCGGTAAAATCACATACTTTATCCTCACCCAATGCTTCCTGAAGGGCCAGTACGGTGGGTGCAGGAGACGCCGGGATCACATCCGCTCGTACGCTCATACAATTGAAGGGGATGCCCTCATAGAAAAATATGGTAGAGGTTGGCGCAGGAGCCTCGATGAGCACCAACAGCGGAGCGGAAGGGTCGACAAGATGGAGACGACGTAGACACGATGCAGCTTCATAGGTGGATAACGCCACACAGAAGTCGACGGAGGGGAAAACATTCACAAGTTCGCTCGAGTCTGCCCTTTTTTCAATGGCGCTGCAGAATTCCTGTGCCAGAGGGCGGAGCTCATACTTGCCACCACCCTCCAAACGGATCATGGGAGGCACAGGCCATTGTCGATGCTTAACTGGGGAGGATTTCGCATTTTCTGAAGGTGGACTGTCAGCAGCGGGAAGCTTGGTCGTTCCCGCGGCCTCATTGTGTAGATGTTTCAGCTTCTGCGCCAGAAAGCGAATTGGGTCCTTTGGGTGTATTTGGAGGCAGGCCTCGAGACTGGACCGCACCTTGTCTGCAAGATGGTCATCCATGAAAGTGGCTGCGCTCAACGCGATTTCTGTTGTAGGTTCGCTCGAGCACCGCCGTGCTGGCGGGACACGGAGCAGCATCTCGTCCATGTACCCCTCTTCCAAAGGTGAAAGCCTGTCTTCCCCCCCTGCTCAAGTAAAACGTGAAATAATCTACCGGGTGTGCTGACGCACCAACGCGGGTGCTGGAGGGAAGTGGGTTATGACCTGAGGAGTCGTAGGAGTCAGAGAGCACCATGACCATTGTCACCGTGTCGTGATAAAGAAGACCGCGGAGGAGAACGCGCAGTGAAAGAGAGATTAGAAAAGAGACTGAATTATCAAAGAGCCTAACACCAGCTAGGAGCGCATTTTTTATGGGCGAAACCAACCCATGGCTCGCAGGTACCCTCCCCGATAGAATCCTATCAACTGAAAGCTCTAAACAGCACCGGGCTGTTGAGAAACACCCGGACTGTCCGTTGCCTTCTCCAAATTGAGTAGTCGAATATGATGAGAAATCCCTTCCCGTTCTATTGGCTACATCATCACTACTTGAATGAAGGAAAGCAGAAAGTCGCACAATGATATACCCTCCCGTAAGAGCTAAACCGACCGGGAAGTGCGGTGTTCCCGCGCATAGGCCCGGAAAGTTGGATGGCCAGAAGTCAGTAAGTGCTCTACTCACGGCGCTTAACCGCCATACGTAACTGCACACGAAGTCACCGTTCTAGTTTACCCTTGAAGAGCAACAACACAAACACACACGCCTGATGCCCTGAATGAAATCAAAACGGATTTTTTAACTCGGGTCCACACATGGTAAGGACAAGCTGTGACCACAGCCGCAACAAAAAAGCCTTCACCCAGAAAGTTTTCAACCTCAAGTCCTCTCAAGGCGATAAAACATCGCGTTGCTCATCACTTTTTTTTGATCAGCTTCTCGTTCCAAGGCAAGAAAGCTGGTTCATGGGGGCAACGGTACTTTTTTTTTTGCAACGAGTGCCGCCTTCTTTACGGGCTGAAACAGACCCGTTTCCCTTGTAATGGAGGTTTACAGGGTGTTAGCGGCCAGACACAGGCGCATCACCTTCGTGATGTGCCCGTCACACACGTCCACTCCGGCATTTCATTCTCTCAGCATTGCATGAAAGCACCAGCGGGGAGCTGATTCGCACAATCTCCATACAGATTATTTTTTTCCTTGGAAAACGCGAACCTGGTGCGCTTGCACAAACTGAGCCTTACCGAATGCAACTCTACTTCGCCGCAAAAGCTAGCAGCCCTACCTAAACTGTGAAAAGAAAATCAGCGAGGACAGAGGTGAGAGAATAGGAAAGCGCGACACTTTTAAGCTGTCGTGCTCCTTCTTTCCGACTCACCTGCAGAGAAGAACCAGGGATCTCGCAACGAAGTCCACGACGATCTAAATCGCAATGTCTTCGGCACGAATCCAGTACAGCACCTCTTTCCTCCACCGCTGCACCTGAAGAGATGCTCGAGGTCTTCACCCACACAAGTCCACTTTTTTTTCGCGCCGGAGTACATTATCAATATCGCCGGGAGTTGAGACGTGTTTTTTTTTTGGAGGGCGACAGGAATCGAGAGAACTTTTGTGGGACAAATATAATAAAAAGACTGTCACTTCTTCCACCTTTACGCCTCTGTAAGTGTGTTGCGGCTGCTCATGGCTGCAATGCAAACGAGGAATCAAACGCATAAGAAAAAGGATATATATATATGTGCAGTGGCCCGCTTCACTGGTTGTTGAAACGGAACACGTCTTAGATACATATATAGATAAATATATATAAATATACGTCCATCGTAAGATAGACCTAACAGAAAACAAAAACGAGGAAATTATCAGAACAAGAAAAATTTTACCTTTTGAGTGCACCTCCGCTACGACCAATAACAACACGCAGAAGACCCTGTAGGCAACACGTCACCGCACGAAGAGCGCCCGTAATCAAAAAGTACACGAGAAGACTCTCGCGCCCAGATCGAAACGATGAAATGGAAACTAAGACGGGGCCGATCACGCGAAGATACTGCAACAAACTGGTACGTTACTCGTTCGGATTGGGACCGCCGCGCTCCCAGCCATTTGCTGAGGGATGAGAGTCCCCGTAAGCACGCCTCAACGTCAACGCGTAGAGAAAACGAGCGGAGGAAGAGAAAAAACACCGACTTCAACGTGGCCATTGTGCTTCGCATCAGGGAAATACAGACTCACCAAGTGCAAGCGAAATAGACAACAAGTTGCACAAGTGCGTGAAGGAAAAAAGAAAGCGGCATCAACAAAGAGCGCAGCACTACTGCTCGTCGAATCCATGAACGATAGAGAGGGATAAACTTAAAGGGAATCGCAAGCGTCGAGTTGGAAAGTAGAGAGATCAACCGTCCCTACCCCCCCCCCAAAAAAAAAGGCAGGCATGAGCATTACTTTTACAAAAAGTGCAGTAACTAAAGGTACGTTTGCATGTGGCGTCAGTAATGGAAATAAACGAAATCAAAGACATCAAAGCCGAGAACAGAACACACGAAGTCCACTACTGTCTGGGATTTTAGTGCGTGAAAAAAGCTCATTTGGATGTTGAGAACTCTCGAGGGGGGGAGGGGGAAGAAGCGCAGCAAAACCTGCACTGACGTCAAGAGTCACCCGAGGTGACTTCCTGAACGCGAATACTCCTGATGCGTCGACTAGAGCCAATTGAAAAGTGAAGAGCATGAAGGAGTCGCACGGGGCAAGTAGTCAAGCCCATCCACCACCGCGTATCTCCTTCCCCTCCTTCGCCTTAGACACAACACAACGAATAGACTTCTAGATGGGGAGTTCCTCATCGACATATCGCTCATGCCGCTCTGCAATACGCACGTCTTCTCCCTCAATATCACCGGCGCGAGCGGTGGGAGCAATCACCTGCATTTCATCCTTGACAGACGCATACTCGGCATCGTCGTCTACGTTATCGTCTTCCTGACTAGAGTTCTCGCGCGAATCTTGTCCATCGCGGTTCCGCAGCTGCCCTGCCACCTCAATTTCCTCTTCGTTAATCTGCAGCGCTGCTCCCACTGGAACGGCGAGAATGGTGTTTTGAACGACCCCCGGCATGATATTCGTGGCAAAAGAGTTGGCCAGATTGACGAAGGAGTTATTCAAAAGTGATTCGCGCTCCTGCACCTCACCACCGGTGACGCTTCCGAAGAAGCTGTAGCGAGAGCGCACAGAGTCTCTGGCGGATCCCAATCCTGAGCGCCGTGCCACAAAACTGTCGCCGCCCTCCATCATATCCGAGTCTTCCCCGCCTCCCTCCTCATCATTTTCATTGGGCACGTAGACGCGAGCAGCCATGTAGGCACCAAGCCCTAGTGGAATAACGCTAATCAAGAACACCAGGTACTGATTAAACGGGAAAGGATGATGATTCTCGATAGACCATGCGAAAAGAGGGGCAAAAATGAACGGCACGACACACCGCACCATGCAACCAGTAGATTGCTGAATTCCAAACATGATACCTACCTTGCCTGGGGGCGCGGTAAGCGACACCAGCACCATGATCAACCCGAAGCTCCAACACTCCGTCACTTTACGAAGCATACCGATCACCATCGTATACCAGAATCCCGCACGACTTCCCATGCTCGTTGCGATCGGCATCACGGCAGTGAGCAAGCCATAACCCAGTTGTGAGCCGATCCACAGTCGTATTGGACTTCCCGTTAATTCAATAGCTTTGGCAAACACGATGTTTGCCGCCACTGCAGGAGCGCTGTTCACCAATACCAGGTTGGCCATAGTCGAAGGGTCGAGGTGCAGGCCACCGTTTGCCGTATCTGCTGCGAGCCAAAGAGGAAAAATCTGAGCAAAGATCATATCCGAGGAGGATATGAGCATGGCGATGACGCACACACGTCGCAACAGAGGATTTTGAAAAGCCTGCCGGAAACCAAAGGAGGTGTGCTGAGGTGGGGCTGCTGCAGATGACACTGCAGGGGTAGCTTCTAGGGTGGAAGATGCTGGACCACATGCGGCACCCCCACCGCTCTTGTGATCATCTGTAGCCGTCACTGTCACCTCGGTAGCCATGTCGCAGGGTAACTTCGGTTGAATAATGTTTATCACCGGATGTAGCATTTTGACAAGGGCAGGTGGGAGAACTTCGCGCAGTGGACGAGCAGCCGGGTTACTTTCGCGCAGGTACAAGACACTGATCACCACTGCGAAGATATTGTACAGGGCGACCACGGCACTTGGGAGGAAAGCTGGATGAGAGCCCAGGAGGCCTGTCGGGGAAAGATGAAGAAATGCGAGAGTGCTGCTGTGAGCAGGGTCGTAGAGATAGCCCCCTACGGCGGGGCCGAACAGCGTCCCGATTCCCCAAGTCAGACTCACCAGCGCTAAGCCTTTCGCCCGATTCGATCGGTCGGTCAAGTCGTTAATCATCGTCTTCGCGACTATCGAGCAGCCAGCTGAAATGCCATGCAGAAATCGCCAAAAACACATGGTTAATACGCTCCCACTGAGCCCGAAGAGAAGCATGCAGACAGCACAGCCGAACACCCCGATACTGATCGAGAGCTTTCGACCGATCGTATCGCTGACGCTGCCCCACATTTTCCCGCTGATCACCTGGCCCAACATGAAAAGGCCCACCGGAAAACCAGCAGCGTACCCGGAACTGTCAACATCCCAGCCCTTTATGTACGCAATAAAGGTGGGTACGAAGGGAATTAGCACCGTTGAGCAGATGCTCTCAGTGAGCAGTACGACACAGAGGATCGATAGCTGGCCCCATGGCAACGGAGTAGATCGGGTGTGCTCGTCGCGGTTGCTCGACGATCCCTCAGGTGGCGCGTGCGCGGTGGGGTGTGCCCCTTCGGCTTCGTCCTTGTGAGATATCTGCTTCATGATGATGCTAATAAGGCGAGCAGAGATACAATTTTCAGCTACAAAAATAAGAGGGAAAGTATGCTCAGAAAGAAAAATGGAAATCAGAACACACAGGACACCTGTCCACCCTCATACCTAACGCTAAGCGTTCAGCGAAAAATGCCACCACCTTTCCCGCCCTAAAGCGCGAAACAAAAAAAAATAAGACGAGCACAAGACAAGCCACTGTCAGCTAAATCAACAATTCTGCCTTCGGAAAATGGCTTTTTCAGGCGGCGGAACGTCAGCAAGAACGAAGGGGGAGGAAGGAGAAAGAAAACCAGACGACGAGGCGAGTGAGCTACGCCCCACCTCTGTGTGAGAAAGAAAAGGAAGAAAACGGTCGCACAATCGTCACCAACGTATCCAAAAAAAATGTTTAAAAGTGGCCGGGTAGGCACACACGCACACATACGACAATTCTTTTCTAACGCGGAACTTCTCTTGATTTGCTTTCGACTGTGAATGGTCTTCCCAAAGTGATGAAAGGAGCAGAGGCTCATGAATGTAAATATACATATATATATATGCGCGTGAAGAAAGATGCACGCTTGCGTCAAATATATATATATATATATATATATATGGTCACCTGGGGAGTGGGGGAGAAGCACACACTCAGGGAGCGCACTTTAACTTGTAGGGTGAGCAGGAAGAGCATAAGGAGGAATAGGTACTTGATAGAAGACGGAAGAAAACGAGCGATGGAGCCTCCCCCCATGGTGAGTTACCCTCGGTGCACTACCCAAGGCACTTCCAACGAAGATGCTCTCGAGTCGCCGGGGCAAGGCGGGATGGGGAATAACAAGCGAGCCATAAAGACACCAGAGTGTGCACCGTGGTCGCGGTAGGTGGGTATAAAACGGACACTACGAGACGGAAACGTGGCGTCTAAGAAGTCCGGACTCTATACTCCCCCCCCTCCTTCTACTCGCCCCTTGTCGTACGAAACTCACGGTGATGAGATGGAAACACTTGATGGCTACGAGAAGAGCACACGCGCCGGAGCACTCCTTTTCTGTTCCTTTCCCTGAGAAGATTCTCTTTCCCATAGTATTCACTCTACGGGCTTTCCTTATGGTAGGCCTTACTTGTTTCGATCTCTATAAATACCGAAGTAGACGGCGAGAGAAGCTATCGAGGCCTACCATAAGGAAAGCCCGAAGAGTGAATACTATGAGAAAGAGAATACCCCTACTACAGGTCGGCGAAACGACTGTTCAGCGCACACGCATACACACGAGCTACTGCGCCGCCTTACACACGTACGCACACGTAAGAAGAGGGAGTTGAAACAACGGCAATGACGCGCCGCGCTGTAAGCACGGGCAGAGAACTATATATGAAGACTTGCACTTGCTCTTGAAAAGCAACGAGTGGCCGCATTTTCGTTTTCCACATTCACGTTATCGCCTCCAAACCCAGCAGCTTTTGTTGTTCCGGGAAGCAATAAAAAAGAGATCGATATATACCTTGTTTTCTGAAAGGGGAAGGGAAAGGGGGGGGGGCATCTTCATGAAGAAAGGAAAAGAAATGATGGGAGAGGTGCAGCACGGCGGGTGGATGCAAGTTCAAAATGCTTGCCATCCGCCAGCGCGCTCAGTGTTCGCACCTTTTCGCGTAGCATTCGGAGAGTAAGCTGCTTTAGGTCACCTGTTTAAGCCGAGGCTCTGTCCACATAAAATGTTTCTTCTTTTTCACCACGGAATGTCCCCCTACAAGTGAACTTCGACGAAATGCTGCAGCACGCGTTGCGAAAACTTAGCACGCTAGCGAATGCAAAGCAAACTATACTCGAAATGACGTTTACCCTGCGGGTGAAAGAAAAAAAAAGAAGGCTTCGTTGGAGCCTCGACTCATGGACCAAACCTGAAAGCATTAATCGAAGAGATGAAAAAAACTGCAAACAACAAGGGCTCCTTGTAAAGAGAGAGGAGAGAGCAATGGAACATAGTTCTATGGAACGCCTTCCAAAAGCGGGGAGGGGGGATTAGTTCTGAGCAAAAGAATAGATTTTTCATGTCGTCCACAACCGCCACTGCATCTGATTCACCGGCGTCACCGCACCTTTTATGCCGTCCTCTCAGTAACACTACTTCTGACCTTTACGGCGATGCTCAACGGAGAGGCTTTCTTTTCTCGGCCGATTGCATGTCGCATATGCGGCCCCTAGCGCAAGGATGAGAACCGGATGTGCGGATGGCGTCACGAGGAAACGAGCGCGACGCGCCAAGCCAAGAACAGCTTTGATAGAGACGGAAAAGGGGGTGGAGGGATCAGTTAGGGAACAGCCTGCTCTGGACCACGAGCCTCGGCTTCACGCGACTGCGCCTGTAAGCGCTTTTGCTTTGGAATAAGCCAACGAAGAAGAAAGACCGTGTCGATTATCAAAAAAAGTGACACAAGGACCAGCAGTACAACGAATGTGTACATTCGCCATGCGTGTCGTGGATTTGTGTTGGATGCAGTGGGAGAAACTGTCATGACACCTGGCTGCGGCATCGCCGCCGGAGAGGCTGTCAGCAGCCAGGATGAAAGGTCCACACTCCCACACCGCAGAGCAAGGTCGTCATCACCAGACAGGAGAGGGCGTGAAAATAAAAGCTGCGTTGGAGCATTAGTCGCAGTCGCGGGTGCAATAGCTGAGATGAAATGACCGATCTGAAACTGATCAGCGCATTTAACATCTGCGCAGTCAGAGACAAAGTCTCCGAAGGACGGAGCAGCGCAAATGACCATCTTGACAGCAGCACCTTTGAATAACACTGCGGCACCAGGTATGTGTAGGTGTGCGAATGTGTGCGTCACAGCGGAAAAGGAGGTTCTGATAAGATGTGCAAAGAAAGGGTAAGCAAAGTGTGATCCCTACGACACGAAATGCTTCTTCCCACAGAGGCCGTTGGTGTGTGAATGGGAGGGAGGGGAGGGAGGGCGGTCGTTGGGGCAGCTTTGCGCTTCGTAGGAGGAGTCTTGTCACACCAAGAAGGAAAGTTGAAGAAAAATAAGACGAAGGGGTTGCGAGCGAGAAAGTTGAGGCCTAAGCGAAGGCGAGAAGATGAAAGTCGTAAGGAAAACGCTAGGTAATACAGTATCAGACTGCGAGTACGCAAGGAAAAAGAACTGGAGGCGTCAGCGCATACTCACCAGATATAACAGGATAACGGCTTTCACTGAGGGATCCATAAAAAAAAACCGCAAAGCCTCTGCGCTGAAGAAGTTGCCTATGGGCTTGCAGACGTTGAAATGGAGCTGTCGAAGTGAAAAAAAAGCAGAAATAAAGCGCCATGCGGAGGATTCTCTTCCCCCTTTCCTGCTGAGCCAGCAACAGTCAAGAAGCGAGCATAACGTCCTAGCCGAGGTAGCTCAAATACCGCGCTTTCCCCGGCAGGGTCGATACCTCCACGGTTGCGGCTAAGCCAAACACCCCTTGTGAGTCTCTATCCCCCGTGGAAGAAGGGATGAACGATAGTGGGATAGCCAAACGGTTGGTAGCCGTGATAGTGGCACAAGTTGACTCTGATAGGTTGAGAAACTCAACTCTTCCCTGATTTTTGTTGTTGTTTATTCTCATGCCGTTTTCCCGAACGCTGTGATGGTGGTAAAAAGAAGCCACCTCGGCCCCCCTCTCCCTTGTTTTGGATCTCTGCAGTACCCGGGGACCCACCGCAATTCCTCCACTCGCCTCGTCCGCACAGCACCACAAAAGGGAACTTTAAATCCAGTGGATGCACGAGGGCCGTCCCACTCTTCCGTTCACAGTCGTCGCCCTTGGAGTATCCAAAAGGCTGAAGCGCCACGGCAAGCACGTTCCCCCGCATCACTTTACCGTGCCTGAAGCCGGAGTCTATTGCAGAGGTGCACGAGCAGCGAAAGATGTGGAGGCCGCGAACGATGCAACAGTGAGGAAGGTATGGATATCTTAGGGAAGCGCAGCGAAGAGGGGACGGTCGTGCTAAGCACCCCCGCTCTCGGAGGAGCTCCTTTTGATCCGCAATAACAAACCCCGCACGCTAACCTCGATTTTCATTTCCGACCGCTGAGCCTTCCCTGCACTTTGTTGGCCGATTGCCCTCTCGGATAAATGTCCAAACATCGCCGACGTACTCGCGGTTGGCATTAGGCGAAACCCTTGAGGGACACGAAAATATGTGAAGACTAAGCTGGTCGACCACATGCAGCAAGGACGACGCAGCAGCTGACCATAAGAATGGATTCAGTCCACCCGAAGGAGGCGTCCTAGGCGGTGTTCGTTTTGTGTTTTCAAACCCAAATGGATCACAACGGTGATTGCGCGACGCCTTTAAGATTTGCTGTTCGATCGACACCGTAATGGCGCCGGTAGACGAAGCGCGTTAGAAAACCGGACGGCGTGAACTCCTATCTGGAAGATACACGCGGCGGCAAGTGACTGCGAAGTACCGCAAGGACATCATCAGAAACGCGATGCGGTCTCACCATAAAACACGTTATTATCTGTGAGGGCCCTGTCACTTGCCCCACATCGGTTTACGGGTGTGCCACTCTCCAACTAGGCCCATTTCTCTTCGCTAACAAGTGAACGGTGAAGGCACCGCGAGGAAGTCAGGTCGCTGCGGAGGAAACGGATCTTCAAGATACACCCACCCCCACCCCCATTAAAACATAGACTTTTCGCTGCCAATGACGGCACCAGCGTTTCGCTTCGTAAGTTGAGGTAGAAGGATTTAGAGCAGGCCGATGCGACCAACTCTGTGGTTCTCCATCGGAGACCCGGGAAGTGCCACCCCTGCTGCGATACTGAAGCGTAGCGATCATTGACATGATCCCTATTCGCCAGAGATACGAAGGAACCTTGGTACGGAAAAGAAAGAGGGGGACATCTTCACACAGCCGAGGTCCCGGCGAAGGACCGCTGAAGAAGATGGTGGGAAGGGAAAAAGGTCAGAAAGAGGGAGATGAAGCCGGAAAGAATCTTCCAAAGGCATGGTGGCGCTAGAGTGCAGGAAAATAAAGGTACCACGGATCAAGGTGCCGGTGCAGGTAGATACTCAGCTGGTGAGCGCTCCGATGGCACAGCAGGGGAGTTGATCACTTTTCTCCTTCCATCACCTGTATGGCCCCCTGAAGCTGAGCAGCTGGCAGCGTGCCTTCGTAGGGCCGAGATGCCTCCGAAAGATAAATATGAATATGAGGGTAAGCGCAACGAGGAGGAAACAGAAAGGAATAACAGTGCAGACGGGGACCTCTGGCGACGCCACTGTGGTTCGCAGTTCGCAAGGAAAAAAGATAGGATTCGTCGAAGTAGACCGCTTCTCGCCTCCCCCTTCCACGCCACACAGCCGACAATTTCGCTTCACTTCGGGCGAGATGCTTGCGATTTTGATGATGTCGGACGAGGCGTAAGGCGACGGTGCTTGGGTGTACCCCGGAAAGTGCGGATACTAATCCGGTACCTACACCGCCTGCGCATAGAAGGCGGAAAGGGCGGTGGAACTGTCTTTATCCCTTGTGTTCTTCGCATCAAAGCAGGTCGATTCCCCCCTCCCAAAAAAAAGGGAGGATGGATCATCCTTCCACACCAAGTCGTATACAGGGGAGTCCCAACCTATCAAACGTACAACGGAAGCCTTATGCCATTCTCCAAAACAAAAGATAAAGATAAAGGCGAGGAGACTGGCTCAAAACACGAAAAACGTAGCAACAGAGAAACTAGCTTTACGTTGGAAAACTCTTCACGAAGATACGAATACGCGCAAGTCTAGGAGGAAGGCGCAAAAGGGACATAAAACGTCAGCGAATAATCTCACGAAACGCAGGAGCGCATTAGGCACAGCTGATTTCGATCTACATTTCCTCGAACCTTTTGACACGAAACTCTTCAGTGCGTAGCTCAGGAAGCACGATCGGGGGGTGGTAGAAAAAATATATATAGCGGAATGTTCGCCTACTACTGCTGCAGCGACGGTTGTGTAACGGGCACGGACCCTGTTCCACCATATCAGCATGTTAACTTCGGAAACCAACGGCAGAACCGTCGTCAACATGCTTCTCCCTTTCTGCAGCCCTCAAACGACTTATCACCGTGTTCTTTCTCCCACGCCAGAAGGTGTGGGTCACCAGTGTGCACTCCAACATGCAAGCCACACGGGCGTGAAAGGAGGGGAAGAGGAGAGCGACCCGAGGGAGAAAAAAGTGAAACGACGGACAACGACACGACACACCGCCGTTCACATTCTCCATGGTATCAGCTTCTTCAAGTTAAAAGATGAGCGTGTCAGCGCTCACATTTCACGCAGCGCCAGCGACGCACCTAGGCGTGTCTGCGTAGGCGTGCAACGGAAAACCGATGCGTCCACTGTGCAGCGAGAAGAAAAAGAAAACTGGGTACATTGCTCACATTTTCACGCGCACACACACATACATACATACATACATATATATATATATATATATGTATACATTCACGTATATCATGGGCTTCTTTGCGTGACAGCCCTCTAGCCTAACGCCGAGGGGAAGTATAGTGCGAGGTGTAACAAAAAAAAGAATCAGCGGTACTGCTGGTCTTGTCAAAGACATGGGTTTTACAGGGGAAAAGTCAAAAGCCTCCAACACTTCTGAAAACAAACGCATAAACTTATATATATATATATATATATATATATATGGCGAATCTATTCCTTAGAGTCTTTTCACATTCGACGCCAACAGGGCAGCCGTGCGCACTTCGAAAACACAAAAAGAGGAGGAAAGGGGAGGGGGGCAGAATACGAAACAGTCTCTGCCATACAGCAGCTGAACGGCATCCGAAACCTATCGAAGGGGGAGGGAGGGCGGTGTAAAGGGGAGATGCCCAAGACGTTCGCTGCGTCTTGAAGATATCCTCATTTTTCAACCGCAGAGGCAGCTCCCCAACTCTGGAAAATCTTGTTGTGGCTCCCTCTGAGTTTAGAAACGAATACCAAAAGCGTCTTTGTCGGGCGTGCTGGGCACAAAGCCTCGTTATCCCCTTTCCATGACCGAACGAGCAAGCCACCACGCGTGCATCTTCGGGGAGGGGGGGAGGGGGGATGAAGACCATGAGAAGCGCGCGAGATTGTGCGCGATAAAGCCGACCACACTTGACCAAACGGGACGTTAAACATGTACAGGCGACCCGATTTCAGGGAAGAGGTCGCCAACTCCGCGGAAACAATGAAAAAGGGTCAGTAAGAGGCCTGCAAACCTCTTCACGTGGGCCTCATTGTGCGTCCGAGGATTTTCTTGCCCATTTGCATTTCATTCGAAACGTCTTTGCACCGTCAAGTCAAACCATAACGAGATGGCATTGTGCCGCGCGAGAAGACAAAAAAAGGGATGGCCTTTCTAAAACAGAGAAACCCGAAGAAATGAAGAAGGAAGGGGATGAGGAAAAAAAACAAGATATATGGATAATGAGAAATGCAGCTGTGTTCGGAAGAAAAGCAGGTGGACGGGAAGAAAGTGAGCAATATGAATATTTCATCTCACCTTTCTCCTTCTATCCTTCACAACTCAAAAAGTATACATTGATTAGGGAAGAGAAGGTCGAAGACAAATAAGAGCAACGAGCTCGTCCGCTACATCGATGCCGGGGGGAGGGGGGAGGGAGAAAAGGGAGTAATAGAAGAGAATTCGGCTTGGTCGCAGCACTCGAGCATCCCCACTATTTCGACTCACGGTACCCTTCACACCCTCACCCAGAAACCACCCTTTCATTTCACTTCGACGCATCGCAAAGAGGAGCAGACATTTTGTTGCGCTCCGCCTTCCGCTTTGCTAGCGTCTTCCTTTTTGGCACCCACAACGCCACCGACCTCCACCTGCCCTACAAAAAAAAATAATTCCCGTGAGCAGTCATTAAAAAATATGATGAACTTTAGCGCACAATTTCGCAGGCACCCACACATACAAACGCATACCCAACCCACTAAAAGGAAGAGCACCTTGGAAAAAAGAACAAAATATTCACATTTTCTTTAACCTTGCCGAATCCACAAAGAAAGCAACAAAAAAATAAAGGAGTCGAAGCTGAGAGAACGTTTGAGGGAGAACAAACACTTTTTTTTCAAGAAAAGGGAAGTGTACACGCGCTTCTGTACCTTCGCACGCCACACAAGAGATACCGCTTACACAAATCTGTAACCGTACACATCGGTACGTGGCGCAACACACTCGTCACAACAATAGACGGTGCAAAGACAATGAAACACGCATCCCTTCTCGGATACGGCGTTCACAAAAAGCATCCCAACATAACGAAACAAAAAGAATTGCGCTCCAGAGTAGGGTCGCACGATCGTACCAGTAATAAACATATGCAAGCAGTAGTTGTGTCCAGACGCGCCGCACCGCCGCTTTGTCGGACACCACATGAAGGGGCCGTTTCATCTGAGCAAAAACTCGACTGCTTCCCTCCGTCCATGTGTCCTTTCCAGATTCAACAGCTCGTAGTCCAAAAAGTGTCTCGAGAGAGCCCAATTCATCTCTGCCCTCGCCGAAACAGCACAAACATGGCTGCGTTTACCTATTTCTATCGGACCGATCGAGGACAACCTCATTTTCATTATCACTAAGACAATACACCCTGAAAATGCACACAGTAAAAAACATGGACTCCAAAGGAAGCGCTACGAGTCAGCGACGACGAGGCCATGTGCCTCCCTCCCCCCCCCACAGCCCTTTTCTCTCCTCTCATCCTACCATTGTTTTCATTAGCTAAAGACGCACGCCACGTGCTTCTACCATCAAGGAGAATGGACCGAACTACTGCATCTCACAGTTGTCTCGAGACACATGATGAACTGGCGAAGAGTGAGGCGCACCATCAGAAGCGATTGTGCTATGCAATACGCAACTACTCACTGATCGTCCAAAACATAAGCAGCCAAAAAACACAAAAGAGAACATAAAACTCAAAAGGTATATATATAGAGAGAGAGAGAGGGAGAGAAAAGGGGAGGCAGACGCATGAGGTAGAATGACAACGTAGTCAGGGCGAGGACGCGAAAAGGAAAGCGCGCGAAAAACAAAGCGCAGAAAATCTCTCGCCGCACCAATAAACAGCGCGTCCAGAGATGGCAAGAGGGAGGCTCACACACAAACACATGAAAAAGATAGTGGCAAAGAGAAGTCAGAAGAACCGTGGAGGTAGGGCAGAGAAATCGAGAGAAAAGGGGGGTGAAGAGCGACGCCTAAAGCGGGGGAAAAAAGCGGAGTTGCGACGATATGACCTGCAGAATGATACGACAGCAGTGCACAGCTTTCGAGCAGATCACGATGATCGAAATGCTTGAGTGAGGTACACGCACGTCATCACCTCCGCATGAGCCCGCTCGTGCGTTCACGGAGAGTCAGAGTGTGCTCGAAAAAGGAAAAGCGGCTGGGGAGGAAAGTCAATACCGAGGGGGGAGGGAATCGGAATAATCGGTCGACTGCCTGCACACACAGTGAACCACAAGTTCATCTCCATAAATTTGACGTAGAAGCAAAAAGAGCTGGGGGGCAGAGAAAGATAAGCATGCGCTACGGGAATACCTGCCTGGTTTGCCGTTGCGGCCTTACAGCATCAACGTCGCCATCCTCACGTTGTCTTTATCCCACCGCTTTTTTGCTTTGGGAAGCGCGAAGGATACGACAAGAGAGCCCTAAGGAGTCCCTCAATGTAAACACTGCCGCTCCTCCTTCCTCACCCGGCACCACGCTGACTGAAATGCCCATTCGGTGCACCCTTTAACTGAAGTCCTGCTCCAAGTCGTGCTCCCGTGCTCTACTACGCGTCAAAGTCGTCTTCCATGTCTGAAGCGATGCTATCCCCATCGGCCACCTGCAGCTTCTCCTCACGTGCATAAATAGCAGGAGTGGCCTGGATAAGGTCCTCTGGATCCACCATCATCGTTGCCGGATATTGAGGGCCCATCATGATCGGCTGCTCCAGCGTCTCCCGCGGGAACATCTTTGATGAAGCTTCGCCGTCGGACGCGTTCACGTACGCTCGTCCATTTCGCTCGCGTAATACCATGGGTGCGATCGGCGGATCCGCTTTCGGCGGCGCCGCCGTGGAACAGCAGAAGATGAGGATGCTGAAGAGTACGGCGAGAATTACGCCAGCGGCGATGAGGAAAATGACCCACCAATTTTTCTGGGGCCAGGTCCAGTCTTTGTAGCCCTTGACGAATGCCGGCTGAAAGAAAGCCGATGTGATCGGCTCGGCGTTTATGTAGTTCTGTGATTCGCAGTAAATGACCACCTTGGAAGAGTCGATGTTGATGCCATCGGTGGGGAGAGTGGCTTCGACGTTCAGATACGCGGCTTGTGTACCCGATCCAGTGACCATTGCGTAGTAATGGCCGCACGGATGAGAGGCATTGATCCAATTGATGTCATACCCCAAACGCATTTGAACTCCTTTTGTCACGCCGGATGGACTATCTGCCCCATAAATGCCTTGATACTGGCCAATACCAGGTTGGTCAGTGGTGCCTAACGTTGTCCAGATGGTCAGCAGACCAAAGCGAAACGAGAAGAAGCAAAAAAATGGGTCGGGGAAAGAGGTCCCCGGGGTCCGCACTTTTGCACACGAAGTGATGTACCCGCTGGGATCCGCACTCGTGGCCACGTAGCTGTAATAATCTGCTGTACCAAACTTCTTGACTGCGTCGGTGTAAAAATTGTTCGTTATATCGGGCGTTTCGGCGGAAAAGATGTTCATACCATTGTTCATGCAGTAGGCGTTGGCAGCGAATTGAGAAAGGCCGCTGGAACCAATCTCCTCAGGCGAATACAAAACGTAGGCAGGATTGTTCATGCGCAAGTAGAAAGGCCGGTAGCCATTATCCGCATGGCTTGCGAGCACCACAAAGCACAGAACCAATTGTACAAGGGTGTAGTACACCACGAATGACCTCCTCACGTACATTGGCATCTGCTAGTCAAGAAGGAGCAGCAACAAATCGGGTAGTGAAATGCTCTCAACGTCTTTGATGACTCCCACTCAGAGCTAATATATGCATATAGATATATATGTGACAGGTACGTCGTTATTAGCAAGTGGGTCGTCTCCAAAATGGACACAAATTATGAAATTTATGGGGGGTGATATGAAAGGGAAGGCTTCGGGTGACAAAGCAAAAAAGAACTCTCTTACCTATCGTATAGGGGTGCGTGCAGTCCAGAAATGTGTCACAGATTTGCTGTTGTTCATCCCCGTAAGTAGATACCGTGTTCAAAGATTTTAAGATAGAGACAGAGACAGAGAGAGCACAACAGACAAAAAGCAGCACATGGTAGGAAATAGAGAGCAGAAAATTCACAGAAGAAACTCAAGTGCAAGAGAGCACAACGCGTGACGAGGAGTCAGCACTCCTCGCTCTCTTCAGAGCTTCTGTAGGCCTGTGTCCATGCACGGGTATGCCTGTGTCAACAAACTGCGCAGCGACGCTGGTAAGTGGATGGACCCCGGCGAGGAGGCTACGTATTCACACCGCCACATTCGTCGCGGTGGAGAGATGCGAAACGAACATCAGCAGAACTCTCCTGCTAGGTACATAGAAAGCGCCTGTATCAGCGCGTGCAAACGTACACAAGCATCACAAGATGTTGCTGTTGGGATGAAGTGACGTCACGGAAAGGAAAATGAGGTGTGGGAGAAAAAAGAATGAAGGGCCGTCGGTATCTCACCATCCACAGCTCTTTGCCCATTCTCCTCTCCAAGTTTTTTTTCGGAGGGGTGAGGCGACCAGCCCCGTATAGAGGTCAAATAACGTCTGTTTTTTTTTTAGCAGGGCGAGGACGGGTATCCATCTAGAGACGTTCTGAGCCTCATCCCCCTCGTTTCTTCCTCTCTCTCTCTCTCTCTCTCCCCCCTTGCGCAGAGGAACTCCACACACGTGCAAGAAAAAAAATCAAGGAACCGATCGATGGCACAGACAGGAAAGGGAGGAGAGAAAAGGAGGCGGATGGGAAGATGAACGAAAACTGAACGCGTAGTCTTCGCTACGCTCAGGTGTCAAAGACAAAATAGCCTGTTCTGCTTTCACAATGCGCTCTTCATCGCGCCAGCTATGAGGGCAAAACTTCGCGCACGCGAGAAGGGAGAAAAACTTTCCCTTTCAAAACCCCTTGTTTTTTCCGAGTCACACCCTCTTCGCGCAAGCAGCAGTGGCAGAGATCAGCTTCACCGCATTCCTCCAAAATCCTCTTCCTGCACATGCTCGACTTTCTTACAGTTCCTCGAGGAGTGAAGCCGGTCAGAGGGTCGGACCGACGCTAGCGGATCCCAACACTCGGGCTGTCAGGGGGCAATTCCTCATCGAATTCAGGAGAGTTCCGTCGGTCTTCCTCCATGAATGGGGTTTGGAGAGAGGTGCGTTCCACCTTCGTTGTCGACGCTAAGGTTACCGCTTGGGTTCGGAGTTCAGTGGCCCCCTGCACGTTTTCCTTCTCCATTTCTGCCATGTCGACGAAGGGATCTGTCAAGGGATCATTGCAAAACGATGCGATCAGTGACGGGTCTTCGCTTTCGCGCCGGCTGCCGGATACCCGAGGACTATACGTATCCTCTGCGTCCCCCACCTCTATGCGCTCGGTCATCGTATCCACATCCAGCTTGAGCTCCGACGCGGCACGAGTGATCTGTACATAAAAGCTCATCGTAATGGATACACCTGCTGGGACAGCAGAGATGAGGAAAAGCAAATAGTAATTAAATGGAAAAACATGTCCATCACTCAGGGACCACGCAAACAGTGGAGAGACAACGAACGGCACGACGCACCGCGTGGCAGAGGCGAAAGATTGGCTGATACCATAAACCGCCCCCACGCATCCCAGCGGCGCTGCCTTCGCTGTGAGCATGTGGAGGAGGCTGTAGCACCAAGACAAGCCAACCTGCCGTACCATTCCCAGAAACACCACCAAGTACAGACCAGCTCCACCCATCTGAGAGCCTAAGGGGACGATAAGCGCACACGCTGTACACAACACGAGTGACTTCCGCCAAAGCAGCATGTAGCAGCCATCAAAAAAGGCGCACACTCGGTGGAAGTACAAATTAGCGATCACAGTAGGCGCGCTTAAGGACAAAATAACTAACGCAACCGTGTTCTCAGTGAGCCCCATGCCGTTCACGTCATGTGATGCGTTTCCCCAGAGCGGAAGTATTTGACCAAACGTCATATCCGACGCTGCAAGTAACATGAAAAATAAGATCACGTTTCTCAGTGCGTCGATACGCAAGGCCTCGATGTAAGTGAGCTTTTGTCGATGCACGGCTGGAAGCGCGATCACTGGTGTGCCATTCTCTGAGGAGGCGCTTGCTTTTCCGGGTGCAGACGCACGAGCGGCAATCACTTGTGAAACATCGGAGTCAGCGAGTACCACGACACCTGCACTTCCTTGTATCTCAGGCGTCTTGCGAAACAGGGTTTTCAAAGCAGACAGTTTGCGGCCGACAGTTGAATCGAGGACGGATACGCAATGCTCATTGGTTTCATCGAGAAAGAAAGTGCACGCTATCAGAGCAAAGATTGTGTACAGGAAAATGACAAATCCTGGAAGAAAAGCAGGACGTGTTTCAAAGAAACTCTTGAGAGAGCCGCCCGCGAGCCACTGAAGATACGATTTCGCAGACGGGTTGTAGAGAAAGCCGCCCAGGAAAGGCCCGAAGAGAGTGCCCACACCCCACGTTATGCTGACAAGAGCGAACCCCTTAGCCTCATTGGTGCGATCAGTAATGTCCGCGATCATGGTCTTTGCCACCAGCGTATTCCCGTTGAAGAAGCCATGCAAAAACCGCAGAATACAACAGGCAACAAAGCTTGTAGTATAGCCGAAGAGCAGCATCGCAAAAGCCGCAGCAACAAGGCCCGTAGTTAAAGGCAGCTTACGACCATACTTGTCACTCAAGTACCCCCAGAGTTTGCCACTCACAACTTGGCCCAGCATAAAGAGTCCCACAACCATGCCGCTATAGTAGCCAGCTTCCTCCACTGAGATGTGTTTCAGATAGGCAATAAGACGCGGAACGAAGGGCAGCAACATCGTCGTGCAAAGCGACTCAGTCATAAGTACGATGGTGAGGGCAAACATTTGCTTCAATGGCAGCGGAGTGACCGCATCCGCCTTCGTGTTCGAAGCTTGTGGCGCCCTCATATTGGCAAGCTTGCTCATCTTGAGGGCAAGCTACAATGAATGGGCGACTTCACTGCACAATAGTCCCGCTGTTTGATTGGCGATCTCAGCGAGATGAGTCGAGCCTTCCTCCACCGAACTCGAAGTGCCGAGCGTGGAAGGGAGGGAGTGCTGCAACAGAAGCGAAAACTCGTGAGTCCACACCACAAAGACTACACCCAGCGATTCCACTGCAGCCGTTTTCGTCGTGTACGCCCTTGAGCGAGCGAGAAAGGAAGAGTAGTGCGATCCTAACGAGGACAGCGCTACACCGCTTCGCACCTCGCCTTCTGTAAGGGTGATTCGTTTTCTTTTATTCACCCCTCCAAAAAGGGAGGCCTCGCTCATGCGGCGGAGCGTTCGGCAGTGTTTTTTCTTGGGGGGATTTCCGAGGGCGTACTCCGTGGAGCCTGGGATTCCACAGGAGATTTGAATCCAAAGAGAAGCACGCTTGAATGCCTCCCTAAAGGAATAAAATGATGAAAATATTCAATCACTTAAAAACACACAAAAGAAAAAAAGATAAGAATGAGCCCCGTGTCCGTTTGAAAAGTCAGATCTTTTCCATATTTTCCCCACGAAGGGCCAAGAGGGCAGCAGGAAAAGGCCCCCAAAGTATTGTCTACACAGAAACGAAGAGAACAGGAACGAGCGAAGACAAACTGTGAAAGGCAACCTAGATATGAAATGCAGAGATGCGCACCCCTACTTTGCTTCCTTTTTTCAGTTTTTCTGGATGGTGAGCCTGCGTGACGAGAGAAATCAAAAAAAATAAGCTGTTATCATGCGAGAATTGTCAAGATGTGCTCACACCGAGAAGCGGGGAACAGAAAGAAATCCGTGAGTTTTTCAGTAAGAGCGATGAGCATCAAAACTGAGCGACAGAGGAGGTGTGGGGACGACTGCCGTTGCGATCGTCGACGTAGCTAGCATGAAGAGCGAAAGCAGATATTGCCAATGAAGTATCAGAAGCAAGCACGGACTAGTCCCTACGGAGAAGCGAGAAGGAAACGAAAGAGTCAGAGAAAAGAGCAAGAAAAGGCCTCATCCCCATCCGTCTCCTCGTGAAAAGGTGCCGGTGATCCTCTGGATGGCAGCGATTCTCACCTCGCAAGTTTCCCTTCGATTATACGGGAGACAAGCAACCAAAACAACGATGGAAGGAGGCAGAAAATGACTTAAGAGAGAGATAAAACCCAAAGAAAAGGAATCTGGAGCGTTTTTTTTAAGGATTCGACGGTGATGGAAAAGAAATCTTTGTTAGGATAGGGACGCGCAGCTTTCTTCAACGCTGCTTCCCACAAAACGTCGTCTCACGCCACTCAGGCGCTTGAGAGCTACGACAGAAGTACCAGTGAAAATGATAATCGAGTGGAACAGATGCGAAAGGCAAAAAAAAGGACGGAGTTGCCCGCACAAGGAAGGAAAATTGATTGAATATCCTTTTGAATCCACATGTGGTGTTTTCAGAAGCGATGATGTTTCCAGACAAATAAAGCGTGCAGACAGGAGCAGGATGAACGTGTGAAGATTGATTGTGTGTTAGTGTGCAGATAGAGAGAGGGAGGTCAAGGAGGGGACAAGAGTACGTCGTTTCTTGGGAGTGCGCATACCTTGCATGAGGAAAATAAATGGGCTTGTGCCCTCTGAGCATGCGAGAAAGGCTCTACCCATTCTGACTCAATCAAGAGCGCCGCTACGCAGCTTGCCTACTGAGATTCATCGTGTTGGGACCCTCGCGTCAGGTGAATAGCACATTTTTCGTTTTCTCAAGGTCCTGTGTGAAATGCCCACATCGCATACTGACACCGGTAACCTCCATCACCAAAAATGTTCCTTCCAGATTCGTTCCGGTGAACTTTTTCAACTTTCCTCTCAGTTCACCACATGGCGATTC
Organism: Borovskyia barvae; assembly: GCA_030849085.1. Taxonomy (NCBI): domain Eukaryota; phylum Euglenozoa; class Kinetoplastea; order Trypanosomatida; family Trypanosomatidae; genus Borovskyia; species Borovskyia barvae. The sequence continues at coordinate 38,160 of JASAOM010001112.1, read as the reverse complement.
CCTTTTCACATGGTAGAGTACAGCTGTAGTAAAGTGCCCCAGCACACACGCTCTTGGTGCGCACCCGCGAGGCGTTCCTGGCGAGACTCGAAGAAGTGACAGTTTGCACGATAAGCGAAACGAGACGGACACAACCGAAAGGAAAATCACGGAGGAGTTCTGCTGGTACAGAGCTGTGGCCTTCTCCCCGCAGACCTCCAGTAGCAGATGAGAGAACGTACCTCACGGTGACGGAGCAGTACAAACACAATTTCAGATAGAGAATCAGCAACACGTAGCTTGAAAATAGTTTTCTTTTCGTGTGTTCTGCTATGACCTACATGAAAAGGGTCATCAAAGTAGCCAACAGCATGGTGAGCTCGTAACATATATATGCCACTCAGTGAGGGGTCAATAGGAGAAAAGCCGTACCGAGCAGTTTACGTGACTTCCCCACCCCCCACCCCGGAGAGCAGCTGTATCATAAAGGCTTTCCGTTCACCTTTTCCTTGATGATGCTGCATAGGAAAGTGCATGCAGCAGTACTTTCATGTTCCACGTATTCTGTGACGGTCGCCGCGTGATCCAGGCTATGCCAGAAGAGAATTATGCTGAAGAACCCACCAGACAGCGTTCAGAAAAAAGTGAGGGGTGTGCGTTCAGAGTACTTCGCTGGGCTCGGCAAGCAGGTGATGACAAAAAACACAAATGGAGCAGAGTTGGTCGCCACCCCTAATGTGTGTGGATGTCGGAGTCGAGCTGGTTTGAACCGAAACGGCGCATCTTTCGAAAGTAGGCTGCTTTCTGTCGCAGTACAGCCAGCTCGCCCGCGGTGAATTGCTCGATGGAGTCCTTGTTCTCACCGCTCTCTAAAAGATGAGCAATGGGGTCCTCGTACAAAGCCTGCGCCAGCATACGCAGGCGCCGCAAATGCTGTCGAGCAATGCCACACATTTTCATTCGCTTCTCCATTGTTTCCGGGCTGAGTTCATTGATCAGTCGCTCGCGCTTGTGCTCGACGTGCGTGATCCAGTCACCGAGATGGTAGTAACGTCGCACGAGAAATGCGTCATAGACGGTTTTCACGGTCGGGTGTAAAGCTGCATAACGCTTGTCAAGTTCTGCTGCGATACGTTGGCGATCGCGCTTGATCTGCTCGATACGGCGATGGAACTGAGGATGCAGAGGGTCATCGTGCAGCTCTTGCAAATCCTCTGCAAGACTACCGTACAGATTGTACACCAGACCAAGACATTCATACAGGAGGTGGTGTTGCGCGTTCAGCGCGGGGTTCGGAAGTTCTGCCGTAGCAGGGTACTGCATATGCCTTTTCAGATACGTCTCACTGTAGCCATCCCACTGTTCCGTGTTCAGCCACTGCTGCTGATCTCCTTTCACTCGCGGTAGACCATCGAGCCCATCAGGCTGTGCCACCTGCGGATTGTGCAGGAAACGGTGGAACTGGTCACTCGCTTGATGGCGGTAAGCGACACTCAACGCAGCTGCACCGACAGAAGGGTGCGTTAACAAACTGCAACGACGCCGAGAAGAGTGCAGGTTTACGCGACGTCGTATGTACGAGCCCCACGCGAAAACTGGAGACCCAACAAAATGAAATTCCAGCATGTGCGCAAGCAAAATTGACCACTCAGTACGCGCAGGAGGTGGAGAAGATCAATTTCAATACCATCATCCTAGTACCAATCCCAGTTTCGACGCGCGAGCCTCGAAGACTTGCGTAGGGGCTCAAAAATGTATAGGAATGAGCACCTCCGGCCTCTTGACCTTTTTCTTGAGTTCCCTTACACCACGCGTTCACCTGCGAAGGTGGAGAAGGGGGGATGAAGCTTTGAAAGAAAACTCGAGCCACCCAGTCGAAGATGAAACGGAAAAAAAAAGTGAGGTAAACAAAAGGGAACGATATGTGCGAAGAAAAAGGATGCGTACGTAATGAGAGAAAACTGCACTGAAACAGGAGCGTTTGCGCGGGCTTCGCGCGCAGCTTTGCCATCACTTGGGCTCGGGTGAACGCGCACATCATAAACACCTCACAAAGACCGCAGGGATTGCTGTGATCTCCAACTCGTATTTTCCGTGAATTTGTGCTCTCACCTAGCTGTAATCCATGGAAGCGAAAGGGAGGAAGAGAAGGAGGAGGGGGGGGGGGGCACCTGTAGAGAAGCTAACTTCGATGGAAGTGCACCTCTCTTCTCACGGGTCCTCAGCCGTCACCCTTGCATCATTATCATTTTTTGATAAAGCTCTGTTGGACTGGTTCATAAACCGCACACTGACCCCCCACATGCCGATCGTATACACTAGCGACTCCTAGACTTTGCGGTTTATTTCCTCGGGGTGAAAAGAGAAAAAGGGCGTGTGCCCTCACCTAGTAGCGATGGCGATGGCATACTCACGTTGCTGTCGTTGCAGCCGAGACTTCGTATCGGGCAGTGGAGAGCCTGACACTCTTCTTGGAAAAAAGGAGCTGAGGAATAAAAGCAATAGAAACAAATGGGGAATTAAAATCAGCGCTACACCAGAAATGTACCCCTTTGCCACGCCCGCCGGAAGGAAAAAAAATCATTGTGAGCATCAGCCGCCCATGTACTCTTTGCTTCTAGTAGGAGCACACCCAGCTCGACTGCAAGCTCACCGCTGTCGGTAATAGGAAACTGCCGGAGCTGCCCAAGAGGCTTCCATGGCAGCCTTTCGCTTCGCTGCCGCATCTGCACGCCTTTTTCGTGCTTCACAGGTTGGCTTCATCTTTGATCCGACGCCGTTATTCATCTCTACCTTACCGTGATGTCTCCCCCTCCTCTTCCCTTCAGTTCATCCCCATCTAACGCGGTCAGCGACTCATCACTGCTGTTCTGCGGCATTATGGCGAGGTGCGTTGGGACGTCTAAAGAAGACATCCCGATGCCCCATCTCCTTCGACTGCTTCGCATCGTAGAAAGTGGAATAGATGTCATCAAAAGGGGTGTAATACTTCATGGACTGCGGATTTTCCGCCGCACCCGTGGACTCCCACATTTGCTGAAGCAGGTCTTCCCACACGGTGCGCCCGATATTCCACGCAGCCTGGTCTGAACGAGGCCGGCGCCACTCGCCGTATTCACCCACCATGCGCAGCACCGCTTTTCGGGAAGCGAGAGGTGCGTCCCATGCATTGCTGAACGCAAACTCTGAGTCTGTGTCCATTTTGAACCGCTGCGCACGAAAAATACCGTGGCCCTGTGTTATGGTCATACTTTCGATCACATTTTGATGTACTCGCATTCGAGCCTCACGGGTATGTCGACGTATCCAGCTAGGTAGGAAAAAACCTTTAAACTGAATACCCCGGGCGATCGCGTCCATATTTGCAATCTGCATGGGGCGGTGGCTCGTATTACCATATGTCACACAGGTCCCATTGTCGCCTAACAGGCTCACCAAGTTCGACGCGTACCCCCCACATGTGTGGTTGAGCAAAAGCTTCGGCGGCGGCACATCTGACAACAAACGGCGCATGTAGTTCGTCCGAGCGTAGTTGTACGGCACCACCGCAAATGCACCACGCAACTTGAAGAAGGCGAGGAGATGCGCGTGTTCTGTACGGCCCAGCTGCATCGTTTGGAACAGCTTGGCACCCTTCGCACGCAAGTATCCTTGGCAGATTTGTGCGATGGACGACGATGCCCCAGTTTGTAAGACCACATCATCGGGCTGGATGTTTACAAAGTCGTGCGTGAGGTGGTAAGCCGTATGGAAGAGGGATAAAGAGGCCAAATATTCAATGTCCACGTCGGAACGACACGGCATAACATCTAGGTTCTCTGCCTCTGTGACGATGTGGGTGGCCCAGCTTCCTACCGAGGGATTGTTAATCCACACCAAATCCCCTTCCCGCAACGCCAAACTAGCGTTGGTGCCGACCTCCTCAACAACCCCCACGCCTTCCACTCCAGCAACATGCGGAAGGCTGGACTTGGGAATGGCTATGGGTCCTCCGTGGCCCTCGATGAGGTTCTTGTCATGGCGGTGTACCGGCGCGGCTAACATCTTCACCACCACCTGTCCACCCGTGCGGTCGAAAGGTACGCGGTACCGCTCATACTGTAGAACCTTATTGGGGGTTCCGTGATGGTGATAGCGCCATCCCGTGGCGGCTACAGTGCGCACCTTGGGAAGGCCGCACAGCCTCCGTGACGCCCGCATCGTAGTCAAATGCGGAGCCGCTCGCGAAGTGAACAGCACCAAATCGAATCGGCCTGCCGAAAAACAACACAACCCTCTTGGTGAGAAAGAAAGAGATGGAGGGGGGGGGGAGGCGAAAGTGAATCCCTCAAGTTCCGCACCTCTTCAAAATTTGAATGCGGATGCCTCCTCTTCGATCCCGCTACTTCACCCTTCTTGATTTTTGAAGACGAAAAATAAGCGAGAGGGAGCTCACGCACTGGAAAAAAAATCCGATGCTACTGCGACACACCCAGCGTCAGAACGATAAAAGTCCACAGAAAAGGAATTGGACGGCAGCCTGCGGTGTGAAATCGGAACAAAAGTTCACGCCGAGCACAGCTTTGCCTACTCTAACCTTATTCCTCCCAGCGATACTCTCTCATATGCCAGTACACGCAAAAAGCCTCACAGGTACGAATACTGCTACCACTGAGGCGTTGTCAACTGCAACGTCTCCGACAATGAATTCTTCTGCGGCTGATACTGCCCCGTAATCTTCCTTACACCCTACTCAACGGACGATATACTAAAGACGACAAAGCTACTAATGCTATGCTAGCCCTTCTACAAAAGGCCAAAGAAATATCGATGATGGAACGGAGCTATGTGATGTAGCTTAGTCTCTTCAAAGTGTCACAGCGGTACTTATCAATGAGGAATGAGCGCACACTTTCCGTTCTTCCTCTGCACTGTGAAGCATATAGGTCTTTCTTCTCTTTTAGAGAAACACCTTCGCTCAGGCAGTTTTGTGCGGAACGGCAGCGACGCTGCCACAGCTTCAGCGAAAAGTGAGAAGACACGCCGAGCGGCACCCCAGCAGGCCAGTTGGCGGCAATCCCAACACTGCAGGGATTAAGGAGGTGCGAAGAAAAACGCTTCTGACGAATAAAAAGAGGGCACTACAAGAAGGGGAGCGCTATGAGGCCGAGGAGAAAAATGAGAAATCGAGTTTTGGTCGCAACAGTATCCCACCCCCGCCGCCACCACTACTGAATAAGCAACACCAGCACAGCCCTCTTCAGAGACGACAAACAATGTTGGCCGAAGAGAAAACCACGCTAGGCCTCCCCCTTCGGTAATTTGACGAGCTTCACGAAAGCGATCTCCTCAAGTGGTGGCTAGGGCTCAACAAAAGAGACCGTTCCCCCTCCCCCTCAACAACAAGTACAAACCGAAAACTCACAAGAATATATATATGTATATGGTTTAGGGGTACCTCACGGAAGATGAGATACTTTACTGATGGGAAAACGCTGAGAGGAATGGACCAGAAAGCTCCCTAGAGCTGTTTTTTTTTTACCACCAAACGATTTCTTTGGAAGCGGCGCACAGCTCCTAGTCCCGCCAAGAAATGAATACGTTGGCAGGGTGAAGAGAGTCTCGACCACGAGAGTGAGTTGTGTCCCCGGTAGGGTCGAAACAGAAACGGAGAAGAGTAGCAAAGAGCGGAAGGGAGGAAGAGAAGGTTGAAAGGATGGAGCTTCTCCAGCCTCCAGTACAGGGAAGGGACTCGACGTCATACCTCGAGAATAGCTTGAAATTCTTCCTTTTCCGCGTCGCGCGTCCACCAGCGTGTGGCTGGGCATGTGATCTCATTGTTGCCGGGGGGGGGGGGGGGGGGGGGCTCCCCCCCCCCCCCCCG
>JASAOM010001112.1:0-32208 GCA_030849085.1 Borovskyia barvae | reverse complement strand
CCCCCCCCCCCCCCCCCCCCCCCATATCTCCGTCGCCTTCGCGTCTGTGAATGCATTTGCCGCCCTCTCCGGTGCAACGAATGCATCCCGCGGTAGTCGCCCATCGAGCCTTCACCTCCATTTATTTACTTCCCCCCCCCCTTGGCCCTCACACGTTGACGCACGCTCGCCTTTCCGTCTCATATATTTCCAAAGCGGAAGCCTCTGCATGTGGGTACAACGCAACTAGCTGTGCAGAGGTAATCGACAAAGTGCATCAGCAAGGCGAAGAAAAAAGGGAAAGGCTGCATTCCCTCGCGACGTGGCTTAAGGTGCCTCTGACGAGCGTGTAGTGAGATGCCAAATGAAGAAACTCCAAACATGTACGGTACTGAAGGAAGACACGTCCGTCGAGACCGTCCAGTCCCGCAATATTTGTCGATGTAGGAATGCTAGTAAAACTCAAATTCTCGATGCGTCACCGCGATGCCCCACGATACCTGGAACATGCACCTGTACTAACACTACATTGCTCAAGCACCTCACAATGAAAACGCGAAAATACAAAAGTAAGTCAGCTAATGCTTACATTCCCCTTCACTATCGGTACATCATAGGTAGAAAAAAGAATGTCCGCTGGTGGCGTTCGAAAGAAACCGTGCGGCGCACCGAAGAGACAAAGAGAGACCAACACCGTGATGGTCATGGTCAACCGCTACTGTACATGGGTTTTCAATCGCACCGAATGTAAGGCGCGATTGATCAGTCTTTTTCTCACGTCCCCCCCTGAAAAAAAGGCAGATGCAATGAGTTATCGAATATAAATGGCAACTTTGAAAAGGTTTTCGAAGAGCCAAGACGAGAAGTACATCTCGGCACTCGCGGTGATGCGGACAGCTGTTGGAGAACTTTCTGCTATCTACCTTCCCTCTCCCCCCTCTTGGCTTTCCCTGTCCGTCACTTCAGTTGCGGATCCTTTATCATCACCCACGTATCGTGTGGGTTATCGCGAGTATGAAGTAGAGACAAGAAGTTCCGAGCCTCATTTCTGCCGAGTGGTGGTGGGTGTGGGGTGGGGAGAGAAATCCGTTATGATGGAGCAGCACCGTTGAGAGGAGGGAAGCGAACATTGGCTTTCGTAAGTGGTCGATCCTGGTCACCCGCAAAGGTCCTATCCTCCTCGCTTACGGAGATGGATGCGGGACGCCAAAGGGATTCCGTTAGCTCTAAAAGACGCCTTGTCTGCGCCATCGTGTTACCATTCGATGGAAACTTGCGACTACGTACAGTACTCATTACATTGTCTGCAGAAACGTGTGATGAGAGGACATTAGCTGTGCTTACCGAAGCGTTCACAAAGGATACACTCGTTGCTGCCACACCGCCCGTCGCCGATCCCGGTGTTAGAGGCGAGGACAACGTCGCTAGTGCCTCACCCGATGTCATGACGTTGAATACGGTGGGAGTATCGTCGGTATCGTTACGCGGGGAGTATTCCCCGAGCCCTTGCGATGGCCATGCATCCGGCGGGGCTTGATCTCGACGTACCTCCTTCTGCTTCATCAGATTCTCCAAATCTTGAAGTTTGTTACCGATGCGCCGACGCCGCAGCTCTGCGGCCTGTTGATCGCGCTCCTTTTCTTCCGCCATTTTAGCGGTGAGAAGGCGGTTCTGACGGTGCAGGTCGCTGACGGCGCTTGTAACTTCCCACAACTGCCGCTGCATTCGTGCGCGCTGCGCCTCCAGCTGGGCGAGATCCGCCTCCTTCGGTGCGGAGTCGATGAGGCCCACCACGTCTCCACCGCGGTACGTTGATCCGAATCCGATCGACCCGGATGTACTGCCAAGTGTGCGGCCGTCCGCAACGTCTGCGGTGGAACCACTACCCGCGCTTCCCACGTCCACACCGCACAGCTGCTTACATTGAGCCTCCATAGCGAGAGTCAACAATGCGCGATGAAAATGTTGTCCGGAAATGTATTCAAGAAAACCAACCTCCGTGTGATAAGCCTCAAAGCGGTAGGCCACCCGAACGCCTGACAGGTGCGTCTTCGCGACATCGTTGCCAGCGCTGCTGGATAAAAAGTAGAGAGGGCCCAGCTTCTCCTCCTTGAACTTGACACTGAAATTAGACAAGAGCACACTGTTTCGTGCCACCTCAGAGAGATCATTAGCGCTCAGCTTCCAGATCTTTGAAGCGATGGAGTATTCCTCGAGCAGTGGCTCCTGTGTATGGTGATACAGGAGGGGACTGTCAGTGCCAAGCGAAACGCGCAGTCCCCGCCTGAAGAACTGCGGAAACGGATTATGAAGGTAGTTCAACTGCAGCTTTGTGTTGTTGCTCAACGGGCTAAGTGTCACCCCAATCTGTGCCAGGTAGAAAAGGTACTGCAGGGGGGCACTGTCAGCGAGGCGCACTCCGTAGTTCACACTCTGTGCCAGCAAAAAACCACCAATAAGATGGTCGATGCTGCCCGCCTCCCCGCAACTGGGACGAAATGAGAAGACGGAGAATCGGCGGCGCTGCCGGAAGCGGTTCAGCGAACGCAAATTTGCGTACAAGTGATAGAGATAGTAGTTGTAGGGAGGCTCCTCCTCACTTGTCCATTCATGCGGAGCTCGCATCGCCATATGCAGCGGCATGTCGGGCCGCCGTTCATCCTCCACGCAGTCGAACGCGGCAATATGATTGATGAAGTGAAACAGTCGCGGGTCACTGTTAGGATGCAATGAAATGCGCCACAGAGGTTCAAAAATGTGCTCGAGGTATTCAGCGAAGCTGGAAACGCGGCCAGCTTTGCGTAGAGAGCTGTAAATTCGTGGTACCTGTACCACCCACTGGTTATGTGAGGAAGCCATGCCATGGGTATCAAACCAGTGAGACAACAACGCCCATTCCTCCGCGCTAGCGCCGTACACAGGGAGGCGACTCTCCGTGAAAGTGTGCTGATCACGGGAGAGTTCCTCGAACGTGCGTTTCGTTAGCTCAGCAAAGTATCGACCGTTCATTTGATTGTCAGTCTTCAGTAGCAGCGTCAGCAACTCGTCCTGCCTCTGTCCCTCGGGCACAAATGGATTCTGAGGCGCCCCACCGTCACTGGAGGTGGCTCCGGCCTGAACATTCAAGTCATCCACCGTCAGCGATCCAGCGGTGATGTGCAGCTCCGACAGGAGCTGGCGCAGCGTCTGCGGCTCCTTGCCTTTCGGGTGCGAGACGATATCGTCGCCGTTGTGTGTGGCCTTGTCTACAATAAAGGCAAGAAGCTGGCGCGCTGTCATTCCAGTTTCCATGCGGATGTTATTATCCACCTTGGTAGACTGATAAAAATCCCGATTGTGAGAGGCGCGCTCAGCGGTGCTGCCTAGCTCCCGACTGTGATTAACAGCCGCGTGGAGATTGAAGCGGTGCTCAAGCAGTTGAAGTCGCCGCAGTGCGAAATCACGGACACGAATGTGATCGATGAGGTGGCGAATCTCCTCCACATGGTTGCAAAAATCCGTGTAGTGGTACATATCCTGGGGTAGTCGAGGGATCTGATGAACCTCGTGGGGTACAATGATGCCCTCCACTGTTTTGTATTTCCACTCATCCTCGTCAAAATGGAGATACGAGAGGGCTGAGGCGCCTGCCGCTGAGGGAGGTGCGGCTGTCGAAGGCCGACCGTTCGCGGGCTTTTCGTTTCCCGACGGTGCCGTTATTTTCTTGAACGCCCAGCTCATGGATTGCGTAGGATGTGGAAGAACCGCTTGAGGATCACGAATAAGGGAAGCTAGCCAGCCAGCCCTCGTGTCATCGTTGCTGGCGGCGTCGTCGCCGGCATTTGTGGACCCCAGCGGCTGTGACGGCAGTGGAAGTGAAGAGTACTGATGACGAAGGTCAAGCGCATGGTGTAGTGCTTGCACCAGGCTCGCATTCTGAATATCTCGCTCGAACGACCCCGAAAGGATTGTCCGTGGAAAGTCCACCGCTGGGTCGAGCACAGCATACGGGGCTTGAAGCTGGGGTGATCCTCCGGTAAACGCCGTACCCCCGCCAGCTCCTGTGAGTGCACCGAGGGGACTGCTGCTGCCTGCACGACGTCCCTGGGATGAGCTGAGGCCATAGCGGCCCGATGTCATCGATACATCTCGACGGGCGGCGCTCGTAGCATCATCAAGGGGGTACCCCGAATCGGACTGGACTGGTGCAGCACCACCAGAGGTGTGCAGCAGCTTCTGCTCCGCCGTCCACGCTTCATGACGCAGCAACAGTCGCGCTGTCGGCACACTCGTCAACTCAACCTGATTTGCCCGCCAGCCTTCGCGTAGAAAGCCAGTGCCTATCCAAGACGATTTAACGTCGTCCTCGAAAGAAGACATGCACACTGAGTGCAGTATCATCTCGCTAATATCAGTTGGGGCAAGATGGTGGCCTTTACTTGTTGAGGTATACTCTTCCAACAATGGCTCCTGCGTGGAATGATAATAGAGAGGGCTCAGCGTGCACAGCGATACATTCAAACCACGCCATAGCAAACGCGCTACCGGGTGCTCGCTCAAATCAGTGGTTCCCAGACTGCTTCGTGCAAGGGGGCACATGCTTACCCCGATCTGATGCAAACCGTAGAGATACTGCAGAACAGGCTGTCGATCGAGCGCGACGCCATCCACAACGACGTCGGCAATCAAATAAGAGAGAAGCAGAAGACTTGCGTCATGCGCTGAAGAGGTGTTGGGAACGGTTGCACTGGTGGCCATAACACGCAATTGCAATGTGTTTTGCCCACGGCGGCGACGCAGCGCATTAAGCGAACACAAGTTCGCCCAGATGTAGTAAGACAGGTACGTGAGAGAGACGGGCTCCGTGAAAGGCGTGTCAGCAGGGCGGCGCCGCCGACCAGCATTTACTGTTTCCGTGTGTGGACCCCCAACATCTGCGGCAGAGACCCCACCTACATCACCGCTACTCTGGCGGCCAAACCCAGCGTAACCGGTGGCTGTGGTTGCTGTGGAGCCCGAGACATCCGCGTGTTCGCTGCCTGTCAACAGAATTGACCCCGTGTGTTGCAAAAGTGTTGCCAGGTCCACGTACTTGGGATCTTCGGGAGCCAGCGTAGCCATAAAAAGAGGAAGAAAGAGGTGGTCAAGTAGCTGCTGATAATTGTCATAGTTGAGTATCTCGTCTGGGCTGACACCTGCTAAAAGAGAATCTGTTCCTCCCATTCCTACTGCACCGGGATTGAAGATGGACAGTGAGCGCCCGCGACCGGACGCGCGCATATCGTTGCCTGCGAGAGCCCGCGCATCGCGCTGCTCCGAGCTATCTGAGCTCAAGGGTACACCAAAATACGTCGTTGGTGTACCGCCCGTTGCCAGTACATTCCCGCCGCCGGCGCGGCCACCTGCCTCCCCAACGCGTCTGCACCATCTTGTGATGGGGAAAGCAAACTGGAACTGATTGCTGCGAAAACTGTCCAGCTCGTGCGTGCGCACCCATGCAGCAATGATCTCCCATTCTTTAGCGAGCATACCGGTGATATTGAGCGTCATCTCGCTTGCCTGAGCTCCGTTTGTGCGTAATTCATTGCGTGTCAGGCAGTTTTGCACGGCCCCTGCTAAGTAAGATCCTTGCTCTGGGCGGTGGCCAACCGATAGGAAGAGGCGGAGAAGCTCAGCGCTGTTGTAACCACTTCCATTGAGAGAAGGATCGAGGGCGTCGTAGTAGGGAAGAGCACGATTCACGCTGGGTTGAAGTCCAAGACCTTCGACTGTTAAGAGGTAGGGGTCGGGAAAATCGAGTAGTTCACACACGCGCTCTAGGGTTTGCGGTTCACTCCCTGCGGCAGCGGCACCTACCTCCGTCCCAGACCCGCCACCTTCACGCTGGGCACTATCAGACGTCCACACAACATCGTCACCGTGCTCGTCGATAGTGCGCTGAATGTACTCGACCAGCCACTGTGCGTTCATTGCAGTCGATGCGCCAACGCAGTTATCGACACGGCAGGCGTTGGCGAAAAGCCCTCCTCCGCGCCTGAAGCGGTCTGTGTTCTCCTCAACATCTGCGTTGTACAACCGATGTAGGTGGTATTTCTCCTCCAGTACTTGAAGCCGATACCTACTTGCCGCCACGCAGGATGGGTGCTGCACGCAAGCCGCTAGGGTCAGCACATCCGTGCAGAATTGGGCCCACGATGCGATTGGAGTTTTCTCTTCTGACCAAAAAAATACACCGTCGACCTGCTGAAGGGTCGTAGGGCCAATCAGCGGAGGTGGAGTCTGAGCATGCAGCGGTTGGAACTGCGTAGCCGGTGTCTGAGGAGTAGCTTGAGGAATTCCCGCAAGTGCAGGAGCGTTGCGGCTCCCTTCGCATGTGACATTGCTACCACTCGACATGGCCGCAGTAGTCACAGCTAGTTCACACAAGCCTTTATCGACACATTTGTACGTTTCTCGCATGCGTAAGACATCGTACAACAGCGGTCGCGCTGCCGCCATTTCTACGCCACCGTCGTCCCCCGGCAACTGGAGAGTATACACATTAGTGCTTGCCGAAACGCCGTTCGCCGCAGTACCAGCAATTGCGGCTCCACCCCGGGGCACTGACAATGCGCTCCAAGCCTGAGCTGAGGCTCGACGATAGAGAAGACTGGGAGGGCGCGGCCGTGATTGTACCGATGGTGTCCCAGTCCCAGTGCCACTCCCGCCTCCACCACTAGCTGTTGTAGGAGAAGTAACTGACGTGCCTCCAAGTGCCCCACTGTTTGCAGGGGAGAGGTTAGATGTGACCCGTAACACAGACGCCCGCTCCCGTGCAACTACCGGATGGGCACTGGTTGTAGAAGATGCTCCGGGCGAACTGACAGCTGCAGCTGTACTGTCGCTAGCAATCCCACCTTCGGTGCGGTTGTGAGGTGCGTTAGTCAAGGCTTCCTCTGGGACGCTAGCGACGGCACGCTGAGAGGATGGCGACGACGACAGTCCTGACGAAGTGGCAGTGCCGCCAGCAAAAGCTCGAGCTGCACCAGTGTTACCAGCCCGTAGAGGCGAGTTCGCCCTCGAGGTAGTGCGCACACCTGCCGTTGCGCTTGCCCCTCCAACTGGATTAGTTCTGCTGTTGTACAGCAGGCCAGCCGGAGCAGTCACTGCTGCTGGGCTACTATCCCCGCAATCTTCGGCACTTATGATAGATATGCTGCGACGGCGTCCCGCGTAACTGCCGGCGGTGACCCCGGTGGAATCGTCAGAATTCATTCCGTTCATGGTAATCGCGCTGAGGTGCGCAACGTGTCCTCGTAAAGCTAAGGAGACAAAAGGCTTGCGTTACGCCGTGCCTTGTGGCGCGACCCTCGCAGCGAGGTTGGTGAGAGAACAGCAATGCGGACAGCCTTTTCTCCTTGATTCACCTGTTGGAGATGGAAAGAGCGTAGTCAAGCACGTCAGGCAGCGGAGACAAGAAACACCGGAGTGGGGTGACCGTAGAATGCCCGCAATTGTTCCGGAGTTCGTCCTCCTTTCGAGTGCGCCGTGCCGTTCTCAGCAGAAAGGGAAGAGGGAGCAAACGGACGTAGACGTCGTTACTCCCTTGATTGCGCGTGAAGGCAACGTCCCCCTATCCTTTTTGTTTAAATGTGCGAGCTGGAGCGTTGACGTTGCCATTGCGTGTGTGTTAGGGAAGGAGGGAAGGGGACGGGGCAACATAAAACAAGGTGATGCGAAGGAGGCGAAAGGAGGGTGGAGGATCGCATCTGCCGGCGCAGATAAATTGAATTTTCATTCTACTGCCAAGCAGCCCGCGACCTTCTCTAGCGCTGCTGGCTTTCCAATGGACGAAGACGGGGAGAATAAGTGAAGTCTCGATCCTGTTCTCCACCATGGGAGTTCACGTCAAAACCGTAGAGATTTCGAGGAGAAGTCAATGGCCGCAACGCCGCTTCCTGAGAGGAAAGGCACAAGATCGACTCGCTAGAGAAAAAAGAAAACAATTATCTCGGATCAAGTAGCCCGGCCATCACAAAGGGAACGAGGAAACAGCACAAAGAAAAGGAGCGTGCAAGTATAGCAAAGGGCACCAACCTTCGCACTGGTGTGAACCGTCTACTGCACAGCGAAGCGATACAGTAAAGTAGTGAAAGTAAGAGAAGGGAGGTGCGAAGCTGGGAGAAGAGAGTCGGCCTACAAGCTACTCGAATGAAACGCAGAAAAGGTCATATCGAAGAAGACTGATAGTAAATGGCCCCCATCGAGACACCACCTCCACGTCAGCAACGTTGTCGTCTCCCTGCATCGAAGGTTCATTCCATTCGCGCCACCTTCGAACCTCTGCTGCTCTGTCAAGAAGGGTTCTGGATCCCGCAACCTTGCACATGGTCAGAAGGCGGAGAAACAACAAGGCTGCAGCGATAGCGGTGTTAACTTCCCTAAATATCCGTCACACCGACGGCCCCCAGGCCATGGGACATGTAACGCTTCGGCTTCTTTGCGTGAGCCGGCACGGACTTCATGCCACCACACGTCGGATCGATGTCGATTGGACACTCCCAAACTGATCGGCCTGTGAGCAACACTTCACGGTCGATGTAGTCCACCACGTTTGAATAGTTGTACTGCACCACATCCGCCAAGTGCTTCTTGGTGTACACGTCGTATTCGTACTTCCATTCTGGTACGTTCGGCCATTGCATCAGTGTCTCCTCCTGCGCCAGCTCCCGACGTACAGCTTCCTGATAAACCGGATCCACCTCTGCATATGGCTGCGGAGTGATGAGACTTTCTTCTTCTACCGACAAAACTGCTGCCCCATCGATGGAAGTTAACCCTAGGGACTGAACGTAGGAAAAGGCGTCCTTCGAATCGTAGGTGATGTGCACTTCCCAAGGGCCCTCGATCTCGTCGGGGTGCACCGGACGCGGTACGTCTGCGGCTTTCCTAAAGCGGAGCGCAGCCATCGTTACATTGGGGAAGTAACCGAGCTGAATCACGCTCTTGCTGAGGGTAGACCTTCGCTGATACTTGATATGTTCGAGAGGGCTTCGCGGAGGTGACGGTGCGGACTGCGGTGGTGGCACTGGTACCTGCGCCGCCTTGATGACATCTCGCTCCGGCGCCTGGTTGACATCATGCGTCGTGCCTGCAGGCCCATCTGAAGATGCGGGACCCTGTCCACTGAAGACGCCTGGTGCGAGTTCGACTATCGTATAATCGTGGACGCTTGCCGGATCGGCGCTCTCTGTGCTGCCCGGCCATTTGTAGTACTCCTCCACGTCACGTTTCTCCGTCACGTATTGTTGCCACAACTGCTCCGCATCGCGCTTCTGTGCCAGCACCTCCTCCGGGAGGCTTACGGAGAGTGTCACAATACCTTTGTGAGCTTCAAACACGTCACACCGCCCCAACAGTGCCTTCAGCCGCTCCTCATCGATACGGCGGCTAAGAAGTAATTTAGCACGGCAGGTGGAATCGTGAGCACCTGGTGGAGGCGGGGGGCCTGGCGGATAGCGGTAAATGCCTCTTGCGAGACGTTCTTTGAAGATGCGAGTGGCCTCTCTTGTCGCTTCCGCATCACGTTCTTTCACAACTTTCTTGATATTATCCATCGAGTCCTCTACCATCTTCAGTCGCGAAGGTGCAGGCATCGCCCCTAGCTCCTCCTGATGTTTCACATAGTGCTCCTTCACGGTACTCAACATGTTGCGCTCCTTCATCAATGATAACCAAATCTGTTGCAGATCGGCGAGGCTTTTGCCGCGGAGACTTTCCAGGGGCCAAGCGCCGCCGGGAACGGCTGGCCGCTTATTGTTGAGAAAGCTGTTGTCCACAAACTCGTAAAGTGCCGCCACATTGGCTAGGCGCGGAGTACAGCGCATGATACCGTGAGGAAACAGACTCGACGAGGAGCTACGATACTGCGAGAGAGAGAAAGACGATTAGCCCTCTCTTTGCGTTGAATGAGCAAAACAAGATTTTTCTTCTAAGAAATTCAGGAAGTGAACTTATCGAAAAGGATTGTATGGGTGGGAGCACCTGCACACCACAACGTAGGGGTTTTTCACTCCCAAATGGGCGATGGCAGGGGTCTCCCTGCACGGATACCTGCGAATAAAGCTCTGCCTCTGGGAGGGAAATCGAAGGAGTGGGAGGAACGTAAAAGTCAGAGGGAGCGGCAGGTCATCGAGGTGTGGCAGTAAGCGAAGAGCAAGAAGCGGTGTATGCCGAGGGATCGGGAAGGAGGGAGGTGAAATGCAGCGTCGTTCTCTCAGGGATAAGTCACCCGAGCGTGACGAGGTGGCAAATGCGCAAGGAGTCACTGCCAATCGTCATCGAGGCGATTTCCCAGACTTCGGTGGAGTGTCAAGGAGGGAACAGGGCGTAAGCATACCGATGCGCCTGTAAACACATGTAGGTACACCGACACAACACCAAAGATGGCCGTTTTTATAGCGCATAGTATCCGCTGGACAACGATTTGGACCCTCGAAAGATAAGCACCGACGGAAGCAAGGATCCTGCTTCGCAGGCCATTCGGTGGGGGAAAGAAATGTGCGGTGTAAAGAAAACGAACAGAGCCGGAAGCCGGCACGGGCCACGCAGAGAGGCTTTACATCCCAGGGAACTTGATAGCAGTTTGCTTCGATTTTCATGCGGGTAGGTGCTGTTGATACGGCCCACCAAAGAGAGAAAGGAGAAAGGTTGATACGTGAAACGTGACGAGCTTGAATCGCAGAGAATAAAATCATCTGGCACCTTCGACATATGTGCTTTGCTTTCGTCGCTAACGCGCACAGGTACCAGTACCCTTTTTCCTGCCATACACGTCCCTCAACAATCTGCTGGTGTCTTCTTCTCAAGAGACACTTTGGAGTGTTCAGCTGCTGTAGCCTGGGCAAACATGCGCTGCATCATCTCTTTTTCTTTGCTGCGCTCCACCCCTCGACCATGATCAACAGCGGTCATCAACTCAGCAACGGTAGCGTCTACATCATTGGAGGTGGAGGCTGCAGCTAACTCCTTCGTGATAGTATGAAGGTCAGCCTCAGCGGACGTCCAGTCGGATAGCCGTACGAAGCACGACGCCCGGCGCAGCAGCGCCTTTCCTGTAGGGGTATCTGTGAATCGAGCGGGTGCAGCCGCGTCTCTCGCGCAGACAACACTGTCGAGAGAGGAGCGCAGTGCTGGTTGCTCCAGCACCGCAGTCGCGCAAGAGATCCCCTCACGATAGCGGCCCAACTTCAAATTAACTAATGCTAGATTGTTGAGGGTAGTCGCGTAGAGGCGGATGATCTGGGATACAAACTCCCGCTTCTCGGAAGACGAGGTTCTTGTGGCGTTCGATGCTTGACAAGGTGGACGCTGATTTTGAAGGAGCTGAATAATTCCACTGCTGCTTCCGTTGTTCGCATCGCCGCCAGACCCAACAGCAACAGGGGAAGCAGAACTGATAATATCCTGTGGTAAGTACTCGGCGAGGTAAAGATAGACTTTTTTATATTCAAACGATGCTCTTCGGGGATTGCCAGCTACGAGTGCGGCGTTGCCGGCAGACTTGGCCGCTTCTGCGTATCGTAAGGCGTAGATCTCCTTTGACGAGCTCATCGGAGGAGCAGTAAATCTAAGAGGGTTCCTCTTAGCAGGCCGCAAATGTTTTAGAAAAAGATAGGCTCTCTTGCTGGAGCACTCCCAACCGATGTAGAATTCTAAAGGGAATGGTGAAGTGAAAATGGGACAGAAGAGACATGATGAAGATTTGCGTGTGGCTTTTCATGTGTGGTGAACGCTGAGGTGGGAGGAGGCGCATCGCTAATAGCGACCACGAACCAGCAGTGTTATACGTAACCCTGGGAGACTGAAGTACCACAGACTTGCCTGGCATACATAAGGAAAAAAGACGGTGGAGGAGAAGGAGGTGCACGCGACATCTGACCATCAACGCTTTCCATCGATCACTATGCCATTTCACGATGGCCTGCCGAGGGAAACTTTAATCAGGAGAGGGAATTCAGTATTGCAGGTGATAATTTCTTCTGCTTCACCACAGGAACGATGTCTCAGGGAAAAGAAATACGTGCATTCACTTTCAACGTACTCTTCTCTTCCTCACATCGACCGAACGGACAGCTATCGCTTTTTTTTATGGGATTGTGGCAGCCTGAATGCATTTTTTGTTAGTACGGCAGCACCTCAAGAGAAAAAAGGTACCTCTTCGACGGCGAAAGTCAAAGACGACTAGCAGCAGACACGGCGCAAACGCGGCGTCAGATAAGAAAGCACGATAGATAAAAACACTTAGCTCCGACGCGAACTAGTGCTACACCCCCTCCCCCTCTCCACCATCTCACCATCGTTGCTCGCCGAGGGATTCAGGCCCAAGTACCTCTACTTTTCGATATCATGAGGGAGAGATCACTGTGGTTCTGCTGCATCGAGATGTTGCGTTGATTTCCGCTGTAAGCATTCTCTTCACCTTCCCTTTGATTTCGAGACGCTGCAGGAGTCCCATTTTGCGATTCTCTCTACAATAGACGATCATCACTGTTGAACGCCGCACGCACTCCTCTCTACTCGACGAAGGATACCTAATGCCCGCTGCATATCCTTCGACAGCGGTGCCTGAACAATGACACGACCTGGCTCGTCAGAGGGACATGTAGATCGCTCACCCTCGGTGCTCTCGTCATCTCCAACGAGAAGGTCGACAGAGAAGGCGTGCAATGCAGCACGCTGCATCGAAAAAGTGGTTCCGGACTTGCCCGACGCCACTCCTGGGTGATACCTCGAGTCTCCCACAAGCGGAAACCCAAGCTGAGCGAAGTGCTGCCGGATTTGGTGTCGGTGTCCATTGCTCAGCTCCACTTGCACGTACATCACCCCCACGGAGGCGAAGCTTTCAAGGACACGGTAATGAGTAGTGGCATTCCGCTGGTCCCGTAATGCGGCGTGTAGTGTAGAATAGTTTTGGTGCACGTAGGAGATCGTCTCGGCGTCTGGAATAGCTGGAAAAGGTGAGACGGGGGGGCTTACACCGAACGAGCGGCAGGTGGTATCAGTGGCCAGGGGGGCGGCCTCTGGCGCGTATCCCTGATGACGGCATCCGCGGAGCGTTGCCGATGTTGCCCCGGCGGCGAAAACAGGCACACTCACCACACCCTGAAGGGGAGACAGAAACGGAGAGCAGGTAAACAGCGGTGCAGCGTGCGGATCATCATCGCTGCTACCATTACCAGTCGGTAGGTCACGGTACCGGGAAGTTCGCATTGGTGCGAGCGGAGGCCAGCGCTGTACCAACGCCCGATATGTTTTACGAATATGGTGCCCCTCTCGCATTGCATCTACCGCCCGGTACATCGCTGCCGCTTGGCGCGCCACGAGAACAATACCGCTGGTGCCAACGTCAATCCGATTTACGAGTCCTTGCTGACGATACGCAGGGACACAACGGCTCGGCGGCACAGGGTCACCACAACCTTTTCCCGTCATCGCCGACCAGGGCAGATGACGCGACAGAAAAGGAAAGACGAGCGATGGGTAATGCGAGTGGAGGGTGCAGTTGACATCTGCTGATTTGCAGACCGCGTGGAGACCGTAGGGAAGTGTCGAAGGAGTTGCGAGCAGCACGACGTTATCGGTCCCCTCGCCCATCGACGTAGTTGCTGGCCGACTATTGTCTGAGCTCCCCCAAAGCTCGACTGGTGTGACATGCGTATTTGTCACGTTGACCGTCGCCGATGTGACATCGGGACTGCGAATCTCAGATACCAAAGCAGAGCCAGAGGGGCGAGCGGCTTTCTCAAGCCCCGACGAATTGATTACTTCCTTCCCTCGTCCGGCATCGCCACGGCATTCCAGCCAGTATGCGATCGCTGCAGAGATATCGACGACGTAGATGTCGATCAACAGCGGAGGGGCGATGGTGGCGGAGTATGTTGATCGGTGCGGTGAAGGTTTAGCACCAGCAAGTCGCTTGTCGATCGCCAAGTTGTTTGTGTGTCTGTTCCGCAGGTCATCACCGCGCACGTAGCGGGGGAAGAAGGCCTCTGTTGTACTCGTTGGGTAGCGCTCGACGCGCCGCAATGAGCGACCGACTAGACGCGCCGCTGGATTACCCTCCCACTCCTCTGGAGGAAGCGTGAGGGTCGGAGGAGCATGAGAAATCAAGGGTGGTGCCGTCATCGACCTGCTTGACTTCGAGGACGGCCCAGCATTGACAGCATTCGCGGTCGCATCGCCCCCACCGCCGCGAGTATTTAGATCATCACAGAAGCACATCTGCTCATGCTTAGCCGCTACTCCGCGACTCCCGCTTACAACACGTTTGAAAAAGGAGGGATGGAAGATACCTTTGAAGTACGATGCCATCCCGTGCTTTTTGTTACATGGGACTGCAACATAAACATTCGCGAAAGGAATACGGTTGTGCTTGTCGCTGAAGCGATCAAATGCACCAGAGGACGAGGCGGAGGAAACGACACCGGATGATGGCCACGGGGCTTGCTGGCCCAGACACTGAAGCACTACCGCTGTAACGACCGCAACTGCGCTCTCTGGCGCCAAAACTACCGGCTGTTCCGTCAAGGGCGATTCATCCTCATCATCAGCATCGCTTAAGATGTGAGTAAACAGGTTGGAGTGGCGTTCACGACCAACTCGCGAGCCTTTCCAGGCCGGTACTGATCCAGGAGACAACACGCGCAACACAGCGATCAGTGCCGTTCCGTCTCCGTCACAAATTTGGCTCAGCGTTTCGCAATAAAGAGAAAGGTGGTAGTTACGCCAATCCTGTACTGCAGTGCAAAGATCAACGAGGAGTTCATGGGTCACGGTGTGAAGTGTCGAAATGTCGTTATCGTGAGTGGCGCTCAAGCTGATTGGTACGTCTTTGGATTCCATCGCCGGCGATTCCTCTCCTGCGGCGTCGATATTCGCCCACCGCGCCTTTAAGCCCACCGCATCGTATAAATTTTCGGGAGGGGGTCGAAGCAGCGCAATGGCAACCTTAGCAAACGTCCCCTCCAGCTTCGCCGCCGTGACCGCGTCTACAGCGGTATCACCGCAATGCCTTTTCGCAACCTCGTGCGCGACCATTCCACTGCCGAGCGTGATGAACAAACTATGCACATAGTCATGTAAGGCAGCGTAGTCCCCCGGTACAGTGAAAAAGAGGGCCGCACGCGAGTGCGCTCTTGCGTCACTCAGAAGCTTTGCAATTCCACAACGGCATGCAGAAAGACTCACGGGGTCATCGAACCCCGTTGAAGTGGTCACTGTCATCGCCAGCGCTTGACTAAGAATGCAAAGCGGATACCAGGGAAGCTTTTCGAGCGCAGGGCAGCGCAACAGATATGGATGCGGCATCGCTACATCTCTAGATACTGCAGGGTCACTGCGCCATTTCCGATTCTTGTGAGAGCTTTTAAAACGGACGAGAGAGGCAGGGAAATGGCGCGGCATATGTTGCAATATCCACACACGCTTCCTCAAGCGCACCGTGCTGGCCATTAGCTCTCCCACGGCTCCCTCAACTCCCTGCGACGAAGTGGCACAACTATCCCCTCGGTGCGCGGGTGCCAAACACCCTGGTTTTACCGAGTTACCGTGGTCAAGTCTGGGAGTGTCCGAGCGACCGCTGGTAGGGATAATTTGCATTCCCTGGGATGGGGGGTTGCGCAGAAGACGCAACTCCGTCTCTGTCACAGGAGCAAGCGCCAATCGCTGCGGCAGTGGAGGACACACCTGTCTCGACTTGCTCGCAGAATCTCGCCACAAGACCCGCTGTCGATGATGCAAGGCGACCGCTGAGAATAGCTCACTCAACGGAGCGTGACGCATCTCACAGCTTCGGATGCGCAACACAGGCGGGGTACTACAAGACGACGAGGGTTGTGTGCTGCTAAGCCGCTGCTCTGCAGCCGCATCGATGGGGAGGCGGGTAAGGCAGTCAAGTGCAGCTCTCCAATTACCCTGTAGAAGCAATGATACTAGCGACGCTTCTTCACTCTGCAAGTTCGCCACCCAATCCTGTCTCTCGGAATCGTACTGCACTTTCTCGTTTTGCGGCGGTCCTTTGGCGCACCCAGGACCATCTACCTGGTGCCCCACGCGCATGCCAGGAGGAGAGTGCTGTTCTTCGATCTGCTTGTACCATTGAACAGCCCAATAGCCCAACCGCTGTTCCGCCTGGAAAATAGCCTCCTCGTTATCTCTGCCCTCACGGCTTCCTAGTACATGGTGCGTATCATCGGAGTCCTGCCATCTGGTCGTCCGAGGTACGTGGATATCCTCGAGGCGGTTACGGGAACGGCCCACCAGCTCCTCCCGCACCCTCGAGGCATAGAAACGATGGTAATCGGTGGAGGCAACGCGCACAGCTGCGACAAACACGGCGTGAAGGAGAATCGCATATTGAATCAGCGCATGCCGTTCTTTTGCCGGCACCGTGCCGTGGCTACAGTGGGTATTGGGTGAGGAGGCACAAGCTAACGCTGCAGACTGGATATCGCTGCCTTTCAAAACGATGCCTACCTTTTCTTTTGAGGAAAGATCCGCGAGGGTGGCGGTGAACGAAAGTCGTGGCGACCGCGCAGGAGCAACTGGCTGTTGGGAACGGTGCAGCCCGAGAGTAGCGAACCGCTGGCGGAGCTCTTTAGCGGCGTCCAGGGCATCTCCAAGCTGGCATTGGCGGAGTGCGCGATCCCGCTGGATGTGTGGTGCCGAAGGTGATATAGGTGGCGAAGGGGCCGGCGATGCCACCACTCTTGGATCTGTGGCGTAACGCCATCCAGCATTCCTAACGCGCCGTTGAATTTGTGCATCGCCTTCAAGGACTCTCACGGCGCACCGGTAAGACAGATTGCGCGTGTCGAGGGACGCTGGTTGTGAAGTGGCTGAGTGAGTTTTTACTGGGGAGACGGGGGTCAATGGTGAGTTCTGCAGAAACCTGCGGGCCTTTCGATCGAAAAAGCTACGGTGCATTCCAGTCACTGGCGCCAGGGACTTCGCAGAGCAGGTGATTCGAGTGTGCAGCATCCCACGCTCCCCACAAAGTTGAGCTCCGCGTCAGCGTACATGAGTATACCTGAAGCAGTCCACTTCCTTCGCTCGAAGGATGTGCCAACAGATATTCTCCAGCTTCTTCTCTCGAAATACCAGCTACTGAAGGTTCCAAAACGCTAGATCAACAGTGAAGAGAGAGATAAGGTTACTAGGCACGCGCCTCGAGAAGAAGGGCTACCTGCTGACCACGACACTTCGAAACACCGCCGAATAACTGCGAAACACACAGCCTCTCGGGGAGAGAGAACGCGAGAGAAAATATAAGGTTAATCTGAAGAGAGAGAGAGAGAGAGAGAGAGAGGGGAAACTACGCATGCTCAGGAAAAGAGGAAGGGGGGGACAACGGCCGTGAGTTTGACCGCTTTCGTGAAACCTGAATGGGCCCAACAGCAGCCTTTTGTTGAGGCGTGAGGAGCAGTGCCTTTCCCTGATGGCGCGCCGCTTCACACAAATCAGGGCACCCAGAGACGACCACCGCAGTACCAAAAGAGCTACTTGCCAGCTTCCGACACAGAAGAAGAAGTGTGTCACCTCATCGCTATCTTACCTCTACAACCCTCTGCCAAGAGGAGGAGAAGAGAAGAAAGCGGTGGAAACAAAATACCTGAAAAAAAGTTTTTTCTGTTGGGAGGCGAGCACGACATAGGGGGGGGGACCCTTTTGGAAAACACAGATCACAAACCAAAGCGAAAATAGAAGGTGCGATGTCCTGGTAAGCGAACATCACTTATCACTGCAGGCATCCTTGGTGCACGGATGTTATGGTGGGGTGTAACTGGAATTTAGACCATTTGGCTACGTGCCCTTGCTCACGGTCGAACCTGAAGCGTAGATGTTTCAGAGGAAAAGCAGTGCCTGACAGTAACAAAAACAAAAATACGGTGAAAGGAGAGGAAAGAAAATAAAAAGAGCTTGAAATAAAAGGTGTGTCGTTTTTACAAAACGTACATCGAAGTGAGGACGTTTCAGCAAATACCTCTGCTTGCCAGCACACACGCCTTCTCGCTGAGACAGCGCAGTCAGGCCCAGATTCGTCCTCGCAGCATTATGTCTTCGATGCGAAAAGCAACACACCTGAATAGTTGGAGAGCCGGTATTTTTTTCTGAAAAAGAGAGGTGGCAAACTTTGAGAGGGGTGGAGAAGGGGAACAAAGGGAGAAAAAGAGAGAGGGGACTTCAGACCCATCAGTGTTACACCGAGAATACCAGCCGCTGGCCACAAGTTTTAGTGCCCATCTACGCCCAACACACCCCTTTCTATGGTAGATGACTGAATAAGTCTTTCTTCTTGGTGCATTCCGTCAGAAGCCGACTGATCAGATGATCACATACGCAGTAGAGAGTACTTCGACACCTCCTGTTGAGACGAAGAGCGAGGTATTATGATAGTACAAAGGAAATTCGTTACAGCGCTGCGGCAGCACTCGTTGTCCGCTACGACTGTGGAGGCTATGCATGCAATGACGTATAAGAGGATTTTTTTTTGTGGAGTCACAAAGTCGTTTCACCATGATGATAATAGAAACTCAAAAAAGCTTCAGAACTAAAATTCTGATATCTCCTCCACTCTCCCTTTTAGTAGTGTTCGTATTTGGTTTTCGGAGCCTTCACGTCTTCGGTTGGAAGGCATGCTCAATGTTTTGTTTGTTTTTGATGATGGACCGAGCCCTTGCCTTTCTTTATTTTTTCTGCCTTGAAACGTTTTTTTAGGGTGCTCACTCAATGCGGAGAAAAGGCGAGCTGTTCGGCCCTGCGGGGACTATATCAACACCGTTACCCCTAAAGGCAAAGAAAGCGAGGCGTGACAAGGCTTGCTGCCGCGCCGAAATCACCTTCCCCACGACCGGGAAGGAATGCGCGGCACTACGCGTACTCCACGTCTCTGAGTGGAACCTCTATCGCCTCACGCCAAGCGTGATCGAGATAATTGTAAGCGCGCTCCAGCGCTGTCCCTTTGACGGAGTCACTAATTGCTCCAGATGCACGCGACACCAAAGATTCGAAGTTAAAGAACTGGAATAACTTATTTTCGGTAGTCGCGTAAAGTTGCAGGGCCGTAGCCCGGACCGTCGGCGCGGGCAGCAATAAGAAGTACGGCGCAGCGCCTGCGACAGTTTCGAGCGCAACTGACAACTGTACAGAAGCGACATTCGAAAGGGGGATCGCCTGCCTAATACCCATCATTCGCTGTTGCTGCTCCGCATCACCGCTTCCATTGGCTTCTTGCCGAGCAGACGCGAAGATGCCCTTCACGGCGTCGGTTGCCTTGGCGATGTTTGAGGATGTCTCTGCGAAGAAGCAAAGGTAGTGGCGCGTAATTTGCATATGTCCGTCGATCTGCTGGCCACCGTGCATCGCGGTGCAACCGTAGTCGGCCAGCAACACCTCGCCCTGCTGTGCGAGCTCAGGAAAGTGCAGCCGGAAGCGATCGCAGTTGCGCTGGTACTCCAGCTGCCGCACTTGCGCCTCCGTACGAGTCGACACATCGGCAGCACCTTTTTCAATCGACATCGCTGCATGCGAGACCACGTTTTTCAGGTTTGCGAGCATACCACCTCCACTGGAAGGAGTCTGCTGTTGCCGAGCATCTTCCTTTTGCTTCAGCGCTTCTTGCTTTTGCGCAACAATTTGACGGTGCTGTTCATCAGGCGTTGGGTCAGTACATGCCGGCATCGGCGAAGGTACCGCACCACTGTACGTGAGCGGGATGAGTTCGACGTAAACTTCCTGCACTGCAGGCTGGCCTTGCTGCGTCTGCATCGACCGGTGGAGCATGTCTGCAGCAGTATGGCCAGAGAACATCTTTGGTGTTGCGCGGCAGGGACTCACAGGGTGAGAATGGATGGGGAATGCAATAGGGGGGAGCTGATCACGGAGATAGCGGCAAGTCCTGTTTGAGGAGGAAAGAAGAACCTCAGCGATTGGGAAACGAAGTAGGACGAAGCAAATGCTGAAGCACGCATACATCAAAGAAGCGTTACAAGAGAAGAAGAGAGAGAAATGAAACACATAAGTGCTGTATAGGACTCCATCAAGGTTGTACGAGTATCCGACGACGTCGGGACGAGTGCACGCGGCGAAAGGAAGAGGAGGACTGCCGCCGCCAACGGCATCCGCATATTGAGGGCTTGGCACGCATGGAACTACGAGGAAACTGCACAGAGGCGGAGGAATTCACACCTCTCCATCTTCATTCAGCCGGTATGCCCTCTCCTTCCGATGTCGAAAAGTGTGGGAAGAAAGAAAGCGTTTCGTCCTCTCCGCAATCCAGGAAGCCGCATCCATCGATATTTTCCTCGGCTGGATCTCGCGCCTTTCCATCCCTTCGCGGCCGCCCAACCCGCAACTCGTGGTGCACCTTTACGGATTCAACACAACACGCTGAGAGAGAAGTAAACATGCAGGGCAACGCCCCCTCCCCCTGCGCAAGTGTGTGGGGGAAGAATTTCCGCCTCACCGCATGCAAAAGGGAAGGAAGAGAAACAAAAGAATCGAAACCACTCGAAGCACGAGGGGAAGAGAGAATAGGGTTCATGCGGCCAGGCGACACACATTAACACAACTCGAAACGCTACCTTTCACAGGAATGCATATTTTTAGATACATATATATATATATATGTATGTATATATCAGCGGTGTATCAAAACTACCCCAGCAATGCGTCAACTGCAAAATCGGAAGCATCACAGCGAAACGGCAAGGACTAAAAGAAATGTAATGAGAAGCCGTATCAGGTGAGAAGGTGCCTCATGATTTGCCGTTTCTGTTGAAGCCTGCAGGAGCGACGCTAAGGAGAAGATATGCGCTGCCAGCGTGAGTCCCTTTCTTCTGAAGACGGAAACTTCCTCGAAGCGCAGAGAAAAAGTCAGCGAAAAGGATGAAATGCGGACGAGCGAGACAGGGAAATTAGCCTGCAGAGGTGCTGCACTTCGTCACAGGAAAAGAAGGAAGCGGACCACGTCGGTTTATCACCCACTCGCCTCAACGTGGCGTCTCACATCGCGCCCAAGATCACTTAAGAGCAGGGAAGGATCATGAGGAGCTCTACGTCGTCATGTCGATGCGAAAAAATGTCAAAGATGAGCATGACATCGGTATGCATACACGCATGCACAGACATGCCCCCTAGATACGCAGAAGAAAAGGGGGAAAGTAAAAACAGTCAAGAAAAAAAAACAATCATCAAAAAAAATTTCCACATCGACGTGAAACTGCTATCGGGTGGTCCGGAAAACTGCCTTAATAAATGTGGAAGACGAGAGAGGTCATGCATCGTCAACGAAAACTACGCAGTACCCGCATCGAATTCTCCTGCCGAGACCCGCCATGAGGGCGATAGAGTCGAGAAAAAAAGTGCTCCTTATTCCCAACGCCTTCTGTCTGCACTTCACCCCCCTTCTAGGTGATGCAGTGAAGGTACGCTTGCAGCCAGGAGAAACTAACAGAAGCAAGCGAAAGGGAGGCCCAACCCTCGCCTGGTTTCGTGCCCTTAATCCAGAAGACCAAACGAATCCTCCCTCTTTCCAAACGATGTTTGAGCGAGAAGTACAATAAAAAACTACACCACCCAGAACGATTCGCGAGAGAACGAGGATAAAGGCACAATGAAGTCCTCCCTCCTTTTTCTTTTACATCTGTCATCTTTCTTCCAATTTTTTTTGTGTTTCTAGCACGAAGGAAGAAAGCACTCATAGCAGGCGAGAGAAGCAAGCAGTGCGCGGTAGAGGAAAGACAACAGAGGCTCTGATTACGCGTCACAAGATGGTTCCGGTTCAAGCGAAACAAATGAATGTGCACACGGAAGAAGAAACTCAGAAGAAGAAAAAAGAAGGAAAAATGCTCTGCGATAAACGTCAGCGCTATTATCCCCAGCCATGTCGAAGTGGAAAACGTCTTCACAGGGCGATGAAAGCGGTATCGAAAAGAGTGATGTGAGCGCCGCTGCCGTCGGTTGCATGAAAAACGGACGACATACGCAGCGAAAAAGCGCATTGCATGCCTTCATGTACTGAACTACTTCCATCCGCATTCGGAGCTCAGGGCCCTTTCCCGTTTTCGCCTTTCCCTCTTTGTTGCGCACCTGTCGGCTCGCCAGCTTCGCAGATTCTCGCCTCTCTCATATCCTCTGGAATCGTGGTGGTACAGTATCCCGTGCGTCGACTGAGTGAAGCAAGCGCTGGCCCATCATAGTGTAAGAACCCGTACTGCACCAATACACTGTCGGATTGGCGCACAAGCTACCGTACACGCCAGCAGGTGCGCACAGGCGAAAGTGCCACATGAGAAGAAGAGGGGCGGGATCCTTTTCGAAAAAGAGGGTCAGGGCATCTGGAAGAACTGAAATCGCAATTCCCACGAACAGCAACAAAGAAACAGGCGAAAGCTTCTGCTTAGGAGAACTCTGTAAGGGAGACAGTCACGAATACAAGCTTCATACCAAAGTGGAACCTTTTGAATCACATGGAATGAGAGACGGCAGGCCGTTTCCAACGCAGCGCCTCACTCTTGACACACTAACGACGGTCATCGTCACGTGAAAGCAGACTGACCGCAGCTCGGGGTTGCCCTGTTCCCCAGAATTTTTTTCCGTGGGGCGGTCGCAGAAAAGACTACCGCTTCCCACCACCCTTGATAGCCCACCCTGTTTTTCCCCATCGCAAGAAAAAAAACCGAAAAGAGAGCGGGTAAATCCCCGACGTGACCCTTCCGGCTCACCGCACCGCAAGTGGTGCAAAAGAGCGTTGCCGCCTCTTCCCGGATACGTGTTTCCTTCTCTCCTTCCGTTACAAGCTTTTCGTCTCCATCCTGCGTACCAATCTCTCACATCTAGCAAAAGATTCACGTAAAAGAAATATGATGAAATATACATTGAAGCGCAACGTACTCATCCCCCCCCAGTGAAAAGCTCAACAGTTTCCTTTTTGATTTCTCTGTGATGACGCGAAAGCAGTGAACTCTGTGTTCGTGAAGAAGGGAACGCCACGAGGAGAATCGGAAATTATATTCCAGCTAGCACCCGGCAAGGAAATGACGGTGCGCAGAGCACACACATCCCCAAAAGCAGCGCTGAACCGTTGGTCCCACAAATGAAACGCTCCAGCAAGAAAGAGGAACGAAACCAAAAAGAAGGCAAAGATTGGAATAAAGGCACCACTCTGCCACATGGAAGACAACACGGGATCTGAAACAGACAGACACACATCTGTGCCCAAAACAGAAAAAAGTGAGATCTTCGCGGGGCCTCCATACCATGCTTCACGCATTACGTACCGATAAAGCTGACTCTCGATGTGCGCCGGCGCAGGGGCTGCTCGGGAGTGACGCTGGGTGGCGAGACATGCGGTGAGGAATTTCCGGTGGACACACGTACCTGCTCTGGGACGGATGGTGTCACGTTGGAGGTAAGCATCGGCACGGGTGACGCAGCTGCTGGATAGTTGTATTGATACGAATATTTGAAGCTACCACCGGTTGTGGGTACTCCATTTTGACCTTGCAACGGGTTTTTGCTCGTGTTTGCAGCGTGAAAAGATGAGTGTGGCTGAAGTAACGATTGTGCAGGAGGCGGTAACGTGACCATCTGCTGAGCAGAGTACGACGAAGGCTGCGCTGCCCTCGCCAACTGTGTTGCAGATTGCGCCGGGGATGCATATTGCGGAGCTTTCACGGGCTGCCGAGAGGGGCACGCTGGTTTCTGCGTTGTGGCAGCAGTATCAAGTAACTGCGGGGACACACACTTCTGTCGGAATGAATCGGATGCTGCGGATGCTGAGACAGCTGAGGAGCGGTTAGTCGCTTCGCGCACTAAAGCATCATTTACCTCAGCAAAGGCATGTTGCAATTTCCAGTAATATGCCTCCAACCGCGCTACCTTTCGTCGACAACAGAAAGTGATGATGATGATAAGCAAGAGGCCCACCATGAGTGTACAGCCGGTTATGAGAAACAAAAAGGGGAAAAAGTTTCGCGCCCTCGTTGTCGAGTACGCCACGGCTGTCGGATCGCCCAACGCACTCGCGTTCTGGGGAGAGGTGAGCGTGTACACGAAACCTTCTCCATTCTTACCGTAATACGCGTATCCGGCAAAGCGAGGCTGGGAAAGAACGCTCATGGTGGCGACTGAGCTCTATGTGCCCCAACTACCCGAGGTGTAGCTTGCACTGTCGCACAGGACCTCCAGACGTCAGCACTCGACCTGAGTCTGTGGCTCCCTTCCACCAGGCGAGAAAACAGTGCAGCTCTTTGCAGGCAAGAAGCGACGCTACAGAACTTCCGAGCCTGCCAGCTCTGCCCCTGTCGCACCTAAAACTAACTTCTTTACGTTCTCTCAGTGATATGCACTACTAAACGAAAAAGAAAAAAAGAACAGCAGTGTGCTGCTCATTAAAACCTATCTCAAAGTGCAGCGTACGCCACTTCCCAAAGATGCTCTGTCGTAACTGACACTACAGGTATCAAGGTAAAGAAAATCTGAAACGAAAAGACGAGGGATGAGAGATAAAATAAACGGAAGGGACGAGAACGCGTCAAGCACCTGTATGTTCATGTGCCAACGCATCGTGAGAGAACACGTCTAGATAGCGGTTCGCACCGACCAATACTTCCTTGGGCCTCCGCTTTACAGACTCGGAAGGAAAACCTCTTCGGATCTGTCCTCCACCACGCTCTACCAGCACACGCGCCCCTAAAGAGCGCTAGTGACATCTCACGGTGAGAGAACGGCTTCGATGCGAAAGAAGTGCTAATAAATTGTCAAGCAGTCACCATAGATCACCAACCCGATACACACACACACATTACGCCACTGCACGCTCTATGCGCCCCTCAGCTGCGGAGAGCTCGAGCCGTTGCGGTGCGGAGAGGGTCACTGAGAAGGAGAGTTCAGACGGCGGTAGTTGCACAGAAGAGCAATCCGGTGTTCGGGTGGCACCACTGGAAAAAAGCTCCGGTGAAGGCACGTTGAGGCGGCAACAAGACAACACAAAGCATAGAAAGCAAGTTTCGCAACACCCAATACAAGAATATAAGGGAGAAACCAGTGCAGCTGGGCTCCAGAAGCGGCGTTGGTCACCATGGCCACTGGGGTATCGAGGGTCTGACGTCTGCTCAGGCCCCGCCACCCGCACGCGCCAAGACAGCACAAAGGGCGGCTTCAAATCATCGTGGCGCCGTTGCAGCGCCAGTCACGAGCGAACTCGAGCGGGAAAGAGAAATGGGGTTGTGAACCCAGATGCTATGCTGCGAAGAGGAGGAGTATTGCACTTTGTACCCATGGTACGCTAAGCTCAACAGCAATGACGGAGAAACACACGCGCGCGTCAGCAGCGCGAGCCACATCATGGCTGCTGTGTACGTGTGTGGCAGAGAGGGACTGTCTCCACTCCTACCGCACGTCTCGGTGATTCTCAGCAGCGGTGGCTGCGTATGCGGGCAGGCAACAAGGAAGCTGGAACTTCACAGATCCAGATTCCAGCCCATCACAGTGCTACACTACGATGTTTGCGCTTAAGTGAAGGTGCATGAGCGTCCCCCTACGCGTCGGTGACGGCTGGAGCTTCGCGCCCTCCTCGCGTGCGTCCGTAAAGCGCAACGGGGGGGAGGGGGGGGGGGAAGCTGTGTCCCACTCGCAGGTGGGGAATGCGGGGCGGAAAAACAATACAGTAACACATGCGCAAACACATCCACGTGGAATTGCTGACCGGTTTAGAAAAAAAGCGAGACACGCGAACGAAGAGAAAGTGAAGAGACAGTAAGGGTGTGCGTCGAAGAAACACTCGCACCTCACAGACGCGCATAAGCCCATAACCTGCGCAGAGTGTTTTCTCCGACTGTGTGGATGTGTTCGATTTTTTACTGGAGCCATGTTTTACACGGAACGGCATCTCCGATGTCCGGGGCAAGAGCAGAAGAACCGTTGACAACGCTGGTGCCAGTGGAGGGGGGGGGGCGCGAGATCTCAATAACGCACCCCGCTCACCCGCAAAGACACAATAGGGGCAGAGGTAGGCGAGGCGGGAGCAGGGCTCTGCAACATATAGAGGTACGCTCGCATTCCAACATTATGCAAGGCACGAATGCTCGGTAGAAGCAAAACGCATGAAACACAGAAAAGACTAAATAGGCTCGCGCACACCACTCGAAGAGGACGGCACAGCCCTGCCACATGCGTATCAAAAACATAGCGCGGTGGAAAGCACACCGTACATGCCACCATCGCCCAAACCCGGGAGAGCGTGGAAAATTTCTGCAAATAGAAAACCTAGAGGCGGCACCGAACACATCAAACTCGAGTGGAAGGAAAAGGGGGAAAAGAAGGAGTATAAAATGAGGAGGTCCACCGGCGCCGCGCTCTCCGCCAATTATGCAGCCCCGTCTGGGGAGGCGTTCAGCGCGATGAGTAAATACGCGCGCGCAGACATGCTGCAGAGGGCTGCACTACGCGTGGGGGAACGTCGGAGACTCACCGCCTCCAAACCGCTAGGTAAATGTATGGTAATGATTGGGTATATATATATATATATATATGAAGGAGTTTAACGTGTGGGATATTGCGGAGAGTCGATTCGTCCGTGTGTGTGTGTGTGCGTGTGTGTGAGGAGGGGCGGGGGGGGGGGGGGGGGGGGGGGTACCCCAGCGTTACGGGGATTACCCAGCAAAACCCAGGAAAAAAATAACCCACTTAGGAAAAAAAAAAAAAGACCAAAGGAAGGGGGGGACCCCAAAAAACCACCCCAACTGAGCCGAGTGACACGGTGCCTGTGGATGCGGACCAGCCACAAGGTGAGACGCGTCAGCAATCCGACAGAGGCGCAGGTGGACAACGGGGAAAGCGCGACAGTGCGAGAATACAAAAGGTAAATATAGGCGCACGACAGAAGTGCCCTGTGGTAGTCTTTACTGTGCAGGTAGGTGTCTGTTGTGGCGAGAACATCGCAGGGTGAGAGAGGGTCACGCGGAATAGAAAAGATAGTGGAAGAACAGTGGAGAGGAGAGCGTTCAACGGGGAGGCACGCCACTGGCCCAAAAGCGTACATCTTTTCCGGCGTCCAACAGCAGCGAGATGAAAATGCGGTGCCGGAGCAGTGGCATGCGCAGAGGAAACGAAGCGGGTACATGGGGACCGGAGTGCACGGAAAAAGTATGAGAGTGTACCACATCGGCGGCGCAGCACGACGTTGATAGCAGCGGTGAAACGCGCGTTCAGCAACTCTCCACAGGCCACGTCCACGGAAACGTTGCCGACTCCTCCGCGACTCCGGATACGTAGCTTTTCCGGACGTTTAGCAGGCCAGGCTTTTCGAATCACTTCATTCGCCCCGACTGAAACGTTTCGCACGTTGTGCTTTCGTGTTACCTGTAGCGGGTAGGGGATCGTGAGAGTGTGAGCGGGCAGGAAGGATAGCAAAACACCCTTTGGGGGTTCCCCCAAATGCCGAGGGAGGTGCTACCAGGGGTTTTTAAAGTGGACGGAGTGGGTGGGCGCGAGCAGAGGAGGGAAGGGGCTTCCCGCGGTCAGTTTGCAGTGAATGGCTGCTCTCAGCAGCTCACTTTTCCGGGAGTGAGATAGAATCTTTGCCTAGCCTGTCTGTCTTTTAGGACAGAGAGGGGGCGGTTCCTCACCCCACCCCCACAGATGACGATGATCATCCCTGAAGAGACACTTGCACCGTGCGTTCGACACCTCTTCAGGCAGGAGAATCAACATGAAGCAGTCAAAACAAATGCGCGCGATCACATGGGCGATGCGAGACAGAATCGTACAGTGTGCAATAATCGCTAAGCCACCAGGCCCTAGAGCGAATCAAAAGGAGCACGGAAGATGTTGCAAGAGTGAAGCGTCTGCCAAATCTCGCGAGAGATGAGGATTCGGTGAAAATGATGTCATGAGGGAGGAAGGAGGAGAGGAGAAGAGGGAAAGAGGCGGAAGAAGTCAGGAGAATTAATCTGGTGCCTTCTGGGATGCCCGCTCTTTGTCTCCCATTAGCCCTGCATCTTTTGCCGGTTCAAAAAAAAATAGCTGCAGCGGACGAAGCAAGAAGGGTTGCGAGTCACCACTTTTACATTCACGAGAGCGCACCTATACCCAAGTACATCCACAACCTCCGAAAAAAAAGGGGGGAAGGGATAACAGCATCTCAGCAGCACGGTCAATTTTCAATTTCATGAACGGTATACTGACGAACATGCGTATATAGCATAGAGAGAAATGCATCGAAAGAACAGAAAAATTTCCTCTTCATTTATTGTGTTCACATCTATGAAGGGAAAATAACAGCTGGAGAGATGGAGGGGGATGGAAAGCAGGATCACTGCCGTAGGGATCGCCCTTCAACAACAAAAACGAGCAGAGCAACCGCACGGACTCGTTATCTTCATCCACGTCTCTCACTATCCCTCGCCCCCTCCCCTCACCTCACCCTTTCCTCCCTACCTTTCCTACTGCCTTACAGCACCACATTTCTTCGCTCAAAACCATAAGAAACAAAAGCAAAGGGAAAGGGAGGACAATAGCATACTCAGAACGAGAACTTACAAGTAAAAACAGACACAAATACTTCTACAGACGGAGGAGGAAAAGACAGGGGGTTGGACAAATTCAGGGATATCATGAGGCAAGTGAAGAGGAAATGGCGCGGTACGGCAGAAGACGGAAGTGAACGACTTCCTTCAGCTGATCGTGGCCCTGGGTGATGATATTCATACCACTGAAATATATCGATCAAAACAGTGCCGATGATGATGTGCAACACGCTGCGCTGCGCCAAATACAATAGATGAAAGAGCTTTCCGTAATTTCGGGGTGAGAAACTCATCGGGTGCACCACACTCCATAACCCTCCTCACAGCCGTCGTACACCATTTCCTTCCTTCAATAGATATCTTTCCGCCCGTTGGACTCATGTTCACCCTCACGGTAGAAAAATCTGAAAGATACTTCAAAAACTACGGTCTATCGGACAGCA
Source organism: Borovskyia barvae (assembly GCA_030849085.1). NCBI lineage: Eukaryota > Euglenozoa > Kinetoplastea > Trypanosomatida > Trypanosomatidae > Borovskyia > Borovskyia barvae. Next base: position 3,239 of record JASAOM010001112.1, on the reverse strand, counting down.
AACACCGGTATCTTTTCGTCATCTTTCCTTTTGCAACCACTTACACAACAATTCCACTCTGCACACAATCGGAAATCTGCGCGCAGCGACTCGAAAAAAGGTGCGCTTGATGACACCTCCTATCACAAAAAAAAAAATTCTGAGTCGATTTGTCCTCCACACGAGTCACTAATACACAAGCGGCAATTCCTTCCCGAGAATGTATTGGGCAATTAATACTTGATTTTTTTCCTCTTTCCCTCATCATCATATGGAAGATTTTGTCAAAAGCATCTTCTGTTTCCGGCTGAATAGAAGCCTGATATTTCCTCCTCTAAGGAGCCCAAAGCAGAGGCGACAGAACGAGTTGCAGAGGATGGGAATGTATATATACATATATATATACATATACAGTGAGGCAGGCGTGGAAGAGAAAGCTACCGAATAAAAAATAGGGGTGGGAAAACAGCAAGGATATTTTTTCTTTGGGGGGGGGTAGGGAAGGTGGCTTTTGATCTTTTCACATGTGCCACAACAAATGGATACATACCAAAGAGGAGCTAGGCGCCACGTGTACGGAGAAGAGAAAAAATTCAAGATGAGAACCAAAAGTAAATTCAGAAAAAGTGTAGAGCGTTCGTTTGACCCTCTACAAAACAAAAGAATCGAAGAGAGGGGGAAGGAGTACCTGGATCGGTAGCGAGTTCGATCTTAGAATGATCGGAATAACCTCACCGACAACCACTTGATACCGCGATAGGTCACCAGCCCTTTTCCATCGCTACAGACTACGCTCCTCCTTCCTCGCACTGCAGAGAAGTTAACAGACGCATTACATCACCAGCAAAACAGAACGAGCCGAAATACTGTGCAGGGGAAGCATTTGGCGCCTAGGCTACGAATAAAAAGAGTCGACCGCAAGAAGACGCCTAGCACAGGATATGAAAGAAGGGGAAAGTCGGAGGGTGAGAGAGGCCAATAAAACACAGCCTCGTTGAGTGAGCGCCACAGGGCAGAAACGATCGAGCAAACAAAACAAAAAAGGGGGGAGGTAAAGCGAAAGTGCCAGCCGCCGGCAAAAGGAGCAGGAGAAAAACTGTTGTGTTTTTAAGAAATGGCGGCACACTGAAGCACCGCATGAGGTGAACATTCCTATCCGAGCACCCCAAGACCAGCCTCAAGACTCCCTAAGGATAGAGAAAGGAGAAAGAAACAAGCGCCATAAGAGCTCGAAGCTTACGAACCAGAAACATGAGCGGGGAAGATACAAGCCACAAGAAGAACAACGAGGAGATCGAGCGTCTTGGATCCATCGAGGCAGGTCATGCAAGCGTGCTTGATAGTGATTCTGCCAGCGGACACCATATCTGACAAGCTGGTCGGTCAGGTTTGATTAGTGAGTCACGACTGAGGGAAGTAGAAAAGAAGCTGATGGGAGAGGATGAGGTGCAGTCTACAGTTCGATGGACTTTTTTTTTCTCAGCCGCTCTAAAACTTCCAGCGCTGAGGGGCTACTGGCTCTGTTCAATCTCGTAATAGCCTTTGGACTTGAGCACGCTCCCATTTCCACTCCCAGTCTCCAAGTCACTCCGGAACGAGCGTTGACTCATGTAGCGGCGTGATACCGTACGTCGCGTCGTCTCCTCCTCAGCCCATTCGGGCGCGTCCTCAGGAGGCTCGTCCATATCCTCTCGTTCTTGGCAAAAAAACACCACAAGGGCGACGACTAGACACAACACGAAGAGAATAGCAAAGAAGATGGCCCACCACCTTTCTTGCAATTGGCTGGAGGTGTTCATCAGCTCTACGCCGATCCGCAAGGGACCTTGTGACTGGCACACAAGTCGCCAGTACTTCAGTGTGGTCTCCTTCGAAGGTTTATCAGGAATAAACGAGGCGTAGAGATCGCCGCCGTTGAAGTAGTTATCTGACCACAATCCTTTCGTAGTCAAGGAGTTGCGAAAAAGGGTGACGTGGCGACCCTTATATATACCGGGACGTGCTATGTCCAAGTTTCCGAAGTCGAAAAATACCGGGAAGTTGTTAAAAATCAAGCTCGGAAGTGCTAAATTGTTGCGGTAGAAAATGATACCTTCGTACTGTTTGTCATACGGGAGACCTGTGTCAGATGGTATCTGGACCCAGCGACCCGCATACCAGCGCCAATAGCATCGCGATGGATCACCACGATCTGCCGGATACTGCTTAATCTGCGGCATTTCAGGATCATTCGGATTGAAGGGGCAGAATGCTTCGTTGATGGGAGACATATCCGCTGGTTGTACGATGCCGCCACCCAGAAAACTGTAGTACCAGCTGGGATCGGTGTTCGACTCGATCGCCTGGATATCTGCCTCGTGCAGCACTGCAGTCGCCTCTGTTGCAAGATAAGTGCCGCGGGTCGAACACATGGCCGAGTCAGTGGCTAGCACCCCCGTCGCATCGTCGACGTACATGATCGAAGTCACAGGCACATAATCGTAGCCGTGCACAGAAGACATTGCTACACAAAACGACAACAGCAGCAGCAGCCTTCCCATGGTCGCCGTACCGCAGCAGGTCACTCGGCCGGCGGCGTTATTTATCGGCATTGAAGGTTTTTCTCGAAAGAAAAAAAAGTTGCTACGAGCTTTTAGGATTGTGAGTCGTGAGACGTCGTGAGAGCGACAAAAGAAAACAAAACGGAGGGAGTTGAAGATTGTAATCAATCACGACTATGAGGGAAAACGAACGAACAGAGAATAGCATCACGGTGGGAAAAGAGAGCGAGGCCGATTGATAAAAAACAGGGAACAAAAAGCACATATATGTTTGCTTCCACGTTTGAGCTTCGGTGAACGATGGGGGTTTAGAGAAGCAACACCAGCAGTGGCCAAATTAAACCAAGATGCGCGAAAAGATGGTTCGCAGCCAACTCTAATGCAGCTGTCGTACCTTTCTTTGCGCACCGCTCTCAGCCTAAACAAAAAGGACACTGCAGAACAAGAATGGCGCAGAACAGAGGAGCAGTGAGCCTTAGTGTCGAAGTGGGGGAAAAAATAAAGTTCTACCACCAAAAGGAAACAACCGCGACCCTCCCTTTCCAGGCACTAATTGAACAATATGTGAAAATATATGTTAGAGAAGAGATTCAGAAAAGAGCAGCGTCATGGGACAAGTAACCGCACCAAAAATTCCTGGTGCAACCGCCACGGCGCTCGGGATCGCCGCAGAGAGGTCTGCAGCCTCTACAGATTGGACCTTCGCAGCTCCGCTCACCG
>JASAOM010001111.1:17387-295251 GCA_030849085.1 Borovskyia barvae | reverse complement strand
GTACGTGGTGGAGCCGACGGGGCGGCCCAGCGGGTACCAGCTCATGTGGTCGAACCAGCGGAAGAAGGCGGTCCAGCCGTGCGTCGACATGTACTCGGCAGCGCGATAGTTGAACCAGGGGTCGAACTCGTGAATGACGTGGCCATACTTCTCCACGGAGAGGAGACGGACGTGGTAGGCGAGGTGGATGGAGTACAGAAGCATAGCCGCCATTATTCCCTTATAGGAATAGGAAAATAGAGAAAAGGGTGCAACCCTAGAGCCGAAAAGATAGGTCTCGTCGGGGCACTCAGAGGAAGGTTCATCATCCGTGCTTATTGGGTCTGCAGCGGGAACCTTTCTGGGGCCTGCTGTGGCGTCCCACTCGACGCCTTGGCGTTCACCGGCGGACATCTGATTGTGGATGCGTAGGTGTGTGACGGAAAAGTTGGAGTTGTGGAGGACACCATACACATGAACACGGCTAAAAAATCCGTGATGACCAGCGTTGCAGCCTTATGCTTTTAGTCTCTTTAGAGGCTTTCATAAAGTTTTCCTCGGGTGCTGAAAGGGTTGCTGGCGGTAATCCTGGGAGGAAAGTTAATTCAGGAGCGTTGAAGAAAAGAGAGGGATGAGGTTGTTGATGTGTTGAGGACTGATTAAGCGCGCGAAGGTGGGAGATTCCACTTTCAGACCCACCAGCTTATATATATATATATAGGGGGGGGGGCGAGGGAGGAAAGAGAAGTTAACCCACTGGAAAGGGGCTTGGATGCAATGCGCAGTGGAGTGCTAGCTTACACGAGATGCCCCTCTTTTCCCTTTGCTTACCCCATCCCCCAAATGCACCGACAGACGAGGGTGGGACGGAGAATAACGTCGCCGCAGTTGCTCGCCCATTCAGGGGAACCTTAGGAGTCGTACTGAGAGAGAATTCAAGGGGGCGATGATGGTGCACAGCGCCCGCGGCGTTCGTATCACGCGCTGAAAAATACAAAAAATATCTCGGCAGCTGCACCAAATTCACAGGAAAAGATTTTCCATGGGAGGAAAGAAATCATGCAGGTAGGTCTGTTGTTCAATAGTTGGTGCACACAAGGACAAGCGTACAAGTTTGGTTTCAGATCAGCGCATCGGCGGGTTAAATGGTCTGTTGCGGGGTGTCTCCTTCACCGGATATTGCCGCCACGCCGTGCACTTTTTATGCTCCATTTATACGTGGATGTATATGCTACAACTACCGAAACATAACGGATGCTTTCTGCATGGCTAAAATCCTGCTATGCCCCACTTATTACTTTTTCAATTTTTTGAAGGGTGTGAAGGCAAAGAAAGGAAGAAAATAACACGCCATCACGCATCGACAAGAGCCCGGCTGGGCGAGGTAGACGGCGCAGATGGAAAAAGAGGAGGAACATCAACAAGTGGAGCCCAAGGGCGAGGTCAGGTGTTGAGCAATCCACATTTTAGATGACCTAAAAAGCAGGAATAGTGTACTGGTGTGTGTTTTGAATGCTTTCACGTTTTTTTTCGGAAGGTCTTTGCTCCTTCCCGTGTCGATCCGCAGGAACTAGAGATGATAAATTCAAGTATCCCGGACTCAATGCCCCCCTCCCGTACTCTGCGGCACAGATAGTGCATCCTACGATCGCATCCAAGCTGCTCCCCTTCTTGGCCTTATGGCCTTCCTGCAAGTCGAGCTTCACATCTACTGGGTACACCGCTTCCCACACGATGTGGAGATGCTCTGACCGGAGAAGGAGGTAGGAGGAGAGAAAGAAGGGTTGACTTTCCACGACCGCAACCAGTGAGAGACACCTGTGGTGAGTTTTCCCGGAGACACTATACATACAAAAATAAAAATAATACAAGTCGTTCTCTCACACCGAGGAAAGGAAGGGGGGGGGCTGCACGCTCAGGGCTGTGTCGTTCCTTCCCCCTTCTCGCTTTCTCGCCCCACCTTCAACGCTGAACATCTTGCGCAAAAGGAAATGTATCTCTGCGACAGATGCAGCCTCACTTGTAGAGACAGAAAAAGCGAAAGATAGAGAATGAGGAGCACCATCCTAATGCAACCTTACCCGCCATCTCACCACCCATGGTACTAAAGAGAGGACCGTAAAAATGCTCATAGTTCAGAATCATGTGGCTTCTTTCCACTCGGGGTGCACGCCACACACACACACACACACACAGACAAACACACAAATATGTACCCCTACTCACTCACACACATACGTACACGGTGCATCGAATGGTGATGAGAGAGAGAGACAAACGTACTAGCGAAGGGGGCAGCGTCCACAGTACGATGGCAGCAAAAGGGGGAAAGGGAAGCGGTCCAGTTAGCTGGGGGAGGAAAATTGAGATCGTCCGCACGAGGAAAGTTTGCCAAAGAGCAGCAGAAGACCGTCGGGAGTGGTGTAGAGGGGCAGCAAGGACACGACGACGCTTTTTTAGGTTGCGGTTCAATAAGCCTTTCGACCGTTGGGCAAATGTTTGGAGTGACCCTCACGATCAGCTGTGCGCCTACATACACACATACTTAGTCGAAGGTGCCATCTAATCATTTGCGTTTGATGCGGTGATCACACGTGACATCCACTATTGCCCGATTCCATCTGGTCCTTACGCATCGATAGCAACCCCCCCCTCCTGCGAGACACATTTCCTCTCTCCACTATACAGACACATACACACAGACGTCCCTACAGCCACGAGTCCTCATTTCACACTCAAGATCGTCTTCCCTTCTCGCAGGCGGTCGATAAGTGAAGACCAAAACGGCGTCTTCGCATCCCTTTCTTCCCCCCCCCCCCCAAGCCATTCCATAACCACAGGAACAACGTGGCTGAGTCTCTCGACTTCATGTCTTCTCTGCACGCATTCGCTTTAGCTCTTCGGAAAAAGCCTAGCTAATATACCGTGCACCTTTGAATCCTCTTCCTCCATACCGCACCAACACACGCACACACGCGTACTCCCGTGATTGCCTTTCCCCATCGTTGCTCTTGTTCGGAGAAAGGGAAAGGGATAAGGATAGGGAGAAGGAGAGGAGAGCCACTCCGCCAAGAGGTTGGGACGGGTTTGGTAGCCACTATCCCCATCCCTTCAGCAGCGTAGAGGCTGCATCGAGCGAAATACATGTTGAACGTTTCGTAGTAAGGTGAGGTCTCACCGATCCCAATCATCTCCCACTTTCTATTCTCATCCCTCTTTTTACCATGCACGGGCTTTTCATAAGCGTGAACGTATTTTTTCTCTTCCCTCATCACACCCTCGCCTACTCGCTGCCTTTGCAGCGGTAAATAATAATACTACTCTCTTCTTGTTTCAGAATAAACATGAGGGTGAAGTACAGTGAAGAGAAATGAAGTTGCCAACAGCCATCGGTTTAGCTGCAATACCGTCGCGCGCTGCGAAGTTTTCCGAAAAGCAGATGACGAGAGAAGGATTGGGAATTTTCAAGTGAAACAAGTAGCGCCACCCTTCCCGGCTCTCCGCTTTTCTATCGCTGGCTGGCGAGGCACGGAAACAAAGATACACACACACCATTATGCGAAAGTGAAAACTCCAGTCCATCTTCGGGCTTCATCAATACGCCGGTAAGGCACCACTCTCCCTGCTTTGGGGGCCACATAGGAAGAGAAAAGAGGAGCACTTTGCTTCTTTCGTAACGCTGGCGTTTTCCTCTGCCGAATCTGTGCCTAGTAGACGCGATGTGGCACCGGTTAGGGAATCATCCGATTTCCAAATAATTTTTTTGTGTGTGTGACTCTCGCCTTTCCGGCCTACTGCGGTACTGCTGTATCGCCGCCGTATTTGTCGAGGAGCGTCTTCTGCAAAATGATACGACGAAGTACGTCATACGATGGCACTGTCCCTGTCTCCAGCTTAGAGTAAATAAGCTGCCCATCCAAACTCACCTCGAACGCACCCGTCTGGGAAAGTGAATTGCCGACCAAGTTAAGCATAAAGCCAGCGCCAATAATCATGCCTCGCTGCTCATTTACGAAATTCATAGCTGCAGGTGGTAGAAACACCAGCTGTTGGCCAGCCAAGGCGAGCCCCAGAGAAGCGATGAAGGCGAAGGAGCATACTTTCGCAATCAGCGCGCGAACGGGCGGCGTCGGATAGGTTTCTCCCACAATGCGTACCTCTTGCGCATTGGGCAGCGAGCGGGCAAGCTCCTGCTTCATTTCTTCAAAGTACTTCGCATATCCTCATCCGGTACAATATAAAACCTCCAGTGTGTGTGCGGCGGAGGTGCGGCGCTTGCGCTCAGCCCCCTTCTCGGCATTGGCGGACCTTACTTCCGCACTCCCCCCACGGCCCCTCCGGCCTCGCTCGTGCTTTTTCGGGGCTTCACCCTTCTCCCCCCCATCATCATCCTGCAGAGATACTACTGCACGCGGTGCTGCTTGTTTGCTCTTCCCATTCATGACTTCATCTTCAGCCGTGTGAGTTCCTCTCGGATTAAAGGTCGAGGTCTTGAACGTATCACTGTCTTCGCTGCCGTGGTGCTTCTGCGCGCTACTCAACGCTGCCTTCCGCTGCATGGCATTCCTGACACGTTCGTTGAAGTCCGCTTCTGCATCTTCGAGCTCTTCAAGGCGTCGCACTTCAGCGATAAGATCCTCGCGTCGACGAATGGTACTGACCACCATCTGACCTCGGCTTTTTTCGTGGAGCATTTGCCTCAAGTCAACTTCATCGAGCATGTTCAGGTGCGCGTACGGGTCTTGGTTTGTATCTGCGGCAGGCTGCCCCTCCCGTGCCGCAGGGGCACCACTTGCTGCGGCCAAGAGGAACAGTACTAGAGTCGCAACAGTGAGCACCACACTCACTCTTCGCAGCGAGTGCGCTGAGGAGAAGTGCTTCATCATGATGGAGACTTTGCCCTATCCAGCGCGATCTTTACCCCTCTCCCCTGACCTAGTCGAGGGGTCGGCGAGGGTTACCGAACAACTGCGGAGTCGTTGGCAATATATATAAAACCGCTTCTTTGGTTGAGATCGAGTGCTCTCCGCCTGCAGACCCAGAGGCAGACTCAGCCGCCCTTACGGTAAGTGCCGCAAACGAATTCGATTCCAGAGTTTGGCCTTATACACCCGCGCACAAACGGCGCAGGTCAGGGAGCGACAGAAAAAGATTAGTGCGTGTGACGATAAGCCGTAGGGAAGCAGGAGCAACCGCGACAAGGGGTTGTGATCCAGAGGAGCACAGTAGACTTTTCAATCCTGAGCGGGGTACTCGCCTTAGTCACACCGCGTGGAGTCCACCTTCCCCCCCTACTTCCTCTGGGCCTTTGCTTTTCCTTCCGATCTTTTCTTCACTCTTTTCTCTTCTCCTTTGTTCTTGCGATGGAGGTTCCCCAATTTAGCCCCATACGCTGAGGCTGTGTCGCCCCAGATACAAAAAGGAGGTGGATAGGAGGAGGAAAGCAGGGGACTCAGGCAAGTAGCGACGAGAACATTCGAGAGATAGAGAGAGGGAGAGGAGTGACACATGTTTCAGTCGGCGTATGCGGGATTCTATCGAGTGCATCATTTCGTGGGGTGTAGGGACGGATAAAGGGACAGGCGAAGGGTTTGTTTGTCTCAACGGCCTCCCCATCTGACGAAGTGGCACTACCGTGTAAAGTGCTGACCAGAGCACTAGCTTGAGTATCTATGCATAAGCATACATAGATGTACACCGTGAGGTCTCGCCGAGCACCTGCAGGTAAAGTTCTTTTGCTTCTATTTTACACGAGTCCTGCGACTATATATGTGTGTGTAGGTAGGAAGTGAGAGGTCGAGCCTATATTACCCATGTATCCAGAGAAGAGACGAGCCTTTTGGATCATCAGCGAGACACACTGAGCGTACGTTGGACGAAATGTTCGCCTTTTCATGCAAAAAAAAGGCGCGCTGCGCAGCGCGAAGCGGAGTTCACCGAATACACCCTGACCCTCTCACCCAACAACGCGCCAGTTTGTGCGGATCTCCGGCGTTGAATGCCTTGACGTTTCAGTACGGCATTTGTCCACAATCACTCGCGTCGAAGTATTCCAGGAAGAAAAGTCAGAGAATGGGCAAGCTCGCCAGCGGATGGGTCACTCCGCTTCGCCGAACGCTCAGGGATGTCTCCTCTTTCGTTCTCCTCTGCCATTAACCCGTCTTTTTTTATATTTCCTCATGCGCGCCAAAAACACTTGCTCACGCTGCTGCTAGTGTGCCTTGGCGTCGCTCACGGCTTCACGGTAGTCCTTTAGTAATGTCCGCTCTAGAATAAGCGTACTTAAGGTTTCCGCGGTAGGGAGGCGGCCACCGAGCGCCAAACTTGAGTAGATGTGCGCGTTGTCAAGGTAGACCTCGAAGGCGCTATTTTGCACAACAGCGCTACTCATCACGTTCAGGAAGAAGGCAGTGCTTATCACAAATCCTCGTCGCTGACGCACGAATCGAAGCACATATTCTGGAAGAAATGCTAGCTGATCACCTAGAACCGCACTACCGAGAGTAGCTACGAAAGCAGCCTGCAGTACCTTACTGAGGAGAACTCGGTTCGGACTCATGGGGAATGGCTCACCAACACAATACAGCGACACCACGTCGGGCAGCCACTTCTTGGGTGACTCCAGCAACTCCTTCCGAAGCTCTTCGAACTTGTTCCTATAGCCATTCGCCTCGTTAAAGACGATGCGCAGCTCGTGTTCAGGGTCTGTGGCCTCCGATTCATCCTGCGAAGTTGCATAGCCATCGCCCGTATTCTGAGGATTGCGACCTCGGAGGTGCCGGGGCACTGCTTTGCGCTGTGCTCGTCTCTCCTTATGCCAGCTGACGGCAGCGGCAACCTCAACGCGGAATTCTCGTTTTATCCTCTCCTCCTCTTCGATGTCATTTAGAGCGCTGATCAACGCTTCGCGGCTTGGATAGTCATCTAGGTTTACCCAACCTTTCTTCTTCTCTGTCAAGAGGGCTTTTAGCTCCTCTGTGGAGAGACCACCAAAATCAGCAGTGAGGGAGGGAGCTGAGGAGATTGCGTCTGCAACTTCCCTAGCGACACCATGGCAACGTTCGGCGTCACCTACGTGCGCAACCTCATGGCAGAGCGCTCCGTGTGCATCCCATTCCGAGTGAGCACTGCTTTCCGCTTCAGGAGACATCTCGTTGACTCCTGATAACTCCTGCTTGCCGTAGTCTTGCAATGATTCCGTATATTGATGAGGTGGGACCGCATCATCCGTCTTCTTCACCTCCGAGGAAGCCGCCATGGCCCATAGCACGGCACTTCCTTGCATCGAGGGGTCGCTCGACTTGAGGGAATCGAGGAGGTTACCATTATGAATGCTGTCCCACAGGAAAGCCACAGCAACGAGACTAAATAAAAATGCAAGCGCTGCACGCGCATAAAAAGAGCTGCGGCGCCGTCGCACCAGTAAGGTTGTGGCTAAACATGCCATCATGCTTTTTGCCTCACCCCGACGCACAAGGCACACAAACCCTGCTAGAGGTAAGCAAAACGAAAAAGGTGAAAATGGGATGGTAGAGACGAGGCGGGCCCACGCATCTCCTTGTCCGTCCCTTCTGTGAGCTACCTGGCACGATAGAAAAGGAGATGCAGGATGGATTACAACGCAAAAAGCGGCGATGAAAGGAGAGGTAGCAGAGAGGTTCGATTTGCGGCACCGATATCTAGGGGGCCTCTCTTGCCATAGCGAAGAGACGCAATACAAACGGGGTGTTCGTTCTATGGCGACGAACAAATTATTCGTCTGCCTATGACATCGACGAGGATACGGAGAGGGAGGGAACAAACAAGGGAGAAGGGGAAAGGAATTAGCGGTCATGCCCATCAGTATGAACCCTGAGCAAACGAAGGGGAAGGGAGTGCAAAAGCAAGTGGCACGCACAGTGTGCCTCGAAGAGAAGAGTTTTGACGGGGGCACTTTATAAGGTCTCCCATTTTTTCTTTTGGCCACACCGCCTAGCGAGGTGCATCGCAAACACCTGATTTGTGCTTCGCCATTTCCGCTTTTCCGTTACCCAGAAGGTGATGAAAGCTTCAGCAACACTCCCCCCCCCTTCACCCGACAGAGACGCAGACGCAGACAGTATCACAATAATAATACGTCAAGACAGCACTTCTATACTCCTCACTGCCTCCCAAACACCAACTCTGCACAATACGCTTATGCTCAACTTGCTCTCAGAAATCCGACGAGCAGTTAGTTTTTTTTTTTTTGATCCACCGCGGAAGAGAAGCACCCCGCCAGAGGATAGGACAATGAGCTTGGCGCCTAGGCTTCCCTAGATTCGTTTAAATTCACTTTTTCTTCAAACAGATCACACACACGCAGCTCAATTCAAAAGAAAAGCTCTCAAATCGAGAGTGAAGCCCTTGTCCTTGCGAATGCTGCGGTAGTCAGCGAGTGCCTTTCCCACAAGAAGAAGATGAGGTTCAGAGGGAGGGAGTCAGTCGCACGAGAGTACACAAATCTAACGATGAGGGCAAAAGTAATCACAATAGAGCCTTTCTGATAACGTCATACGCCTATATGTGCGCAGAGGAAGGATCAGCGGGGGTCACCCAAGAAAAGAAAAAAAGGAGGGGTATACCCCTGTTGCACTACAGTCTATCGACGAGGGATGCAATCCGACTTGGAGCGTTCGAGTGTTTTTAAGATCTAGTTTATTGCTGGTAATGAGGAGGATACATGGCCTCCCGCTAGAGACGACGCGTATTGCAGGTTCACCAGATGCTCCGTTCCAGCAGATTAGTATCCTTGTGTCGCGGTGGTAAGAACTGTGTTTCTTGCAAAGGAGCCAAAGCGTCGAGATCCTTTTTTTTTCAACACCTACCTTGGCTCCTATACAGTATAACGCTTGCCCAGGGGTTTCAGGGTGCTGTCGTCACATGACAGAGGACTTCCGTGCCTTCGGAGTGGATGCTGGTGTTGAGGCGGCAGCCTCCCGCTTTACGCGCGAGACAACTGCATCGAATGCCTCGTTGCTGCGGGGAGTCATCAGTGAGGAATCCGGCCTCGATGTCGTTATTGCCATACTGTTTGCAGCAGCCAACACAGCCCTGGCGCTGTATTCACGCCCGACCAAGCTCACCGAGGCTGCCGCACCACCGGAGGCACCACTCTTCCGCGGTCCCCCAGCCTTGTTGATCGCTGAGGGTGCCTGGGCCGCGACAATGCTGAGACTCCGGCGGCCACGACCCGCCGTCGGTAGAGATGTCTCCGTCTTCAACGGGGACGTCGTCACGTGCAGCGGCCTGGTATCAATGAAGTGAAAAAAAGCGCGTGCACGTTCGGCCCATTTGAACATGTCTGCACGCCGCCTCAACTCTTTCTGCGACAACACGACAGGCTTTTGCGGTATTGCGGCTGTCGTCGACCAACGCTCTTCCTCACCGATCGAAGCGGCTGCCGGTTCGACATCCCGCTGTAGTTGGCTGTACGGACTGATCTGCTTCGCACCGCTACAGGACGCGTGAACGTGAGAGGAATGGGGTCTGCTTGGCGTGGTGGAATCCGTCAAGGCAGTAGCCCGTGCTAAGGAAGACGAAACTTGCTGTGTTCTCTTCGTGGCACCACGACGGCCACGTGAGCGTGGTAAGGCGAGGCGACAATCTTGTTGACGCTCCAGACGGTCTGCCTCCTGCGTCAGGGAGAAGATATTTTCCTCGGATACCTCCTCGCGATCGCCCTCGAGGCCTACAAAGAGTGGTAGCCGTTCGTCCTCGCTTACACCGTCTTCTTCTAACAAGTTCAGCGAGCGGCCAGGGGGAGGCAGGCTGATGCTTGCCAGAGCTGATGGCCCCACTCCAAAGCGTCGGCGCTCCCGCGTCGCCGCTGCAACGTGAGAATCCACGTTCAACGGTGTCGACTCTACACAAGTCGAATGCGCGTCTTCACCGGTACGAAACCCCGTGCGTACGGCCGGCACCGTCGCCATGATGTGGCCACTGCGTGCCTCATCGTCTTCGAGCTGAAAGAGACTCACCTGAGTGCGAGTCAGCACCATCTCACATTCACTTTGCACGCTGGCGCGCTGCAGCGACGACTCAGGGTCCCCCTCTCCGCCGCTACTCTCCAGTGCTGTCCAAAGCGGACTCCGCGGACTCGGGAGACCATAACCCGGCTTCAGCTCAGCAGGGCGTGTCGCTGTGGGGGGATTGGCACGCAAGATAGCCTGTACGCTTTCGTCATGAAATGACGGTCGAGAAGCTGACGAGATTGCTGGAGAGGCGGCCTCGTTTGGGAGAGTCGACGAAGGAGGGTTGGTTGAGGTAGGCACTGCACAGCTATTGCATTCCGCTGGTACCAGGGGCCGTCGCGCCACGGTAGCAGGCGTGAAGAGTTGTTGTTCCACCGTTGGTATCCCGGGCTCCACATCACTTGCTGTCCTCAACGCTGCATAGGATTGCGTCTGCTTCTGACTCAGCAACTGTGAAGTGGGGGTGTGCTGCAAGTGAAGGGGGGAGGTAGAGGAGCTCACGTTCAATCCTGTCGAGGTGCGCGTCACCCTCGCAGGTGATGTAGATTCGAGAAAAATTTCCTCGTAATCTGTGGCAGTGTCGACGGTGGCGCTGCTGAGGCGGTCTGACGATGAAAATTGGCGACGGTGCGGCAACGGTAGTCGGCGGCCTCCGGCGGTGACATGTGCATCGGAGCTCTGGTCATGCATCTTCGAAGTAGAGCGCTTTCTCTTGCGTGTGGCTGCACCCGAAGTGGTTTTCAGAAGCGACTGTACCGATCCTGTTGAGGGCAGAAGTGAAAGACTTTGAAGGGAGGAGCGCGGCGGTTCAGGTAGATCAAGCTCATTAGCGCTGCTGATGCTGGTGTCATCATTGCCCCCAACGCTTGCCGTGAGCGCCATAGACTCCGTTTCGCACAGCGTGTTCACCTCAGCCAGACGCCGCTTCACATTTCTTTTATGCGAAGGCATCCTTTCCAGCTCCTGACAAGATACGAGAAAATGTGCACTCTGACACAAACACACTCCCTCGAAAAGAGAGGACGGTGAGGGAAATGCTTGGTGCCAAACAATGGAAGTACAAACCCCAAAATTCACGAAGGGGAAAAGAGAAAAAATGAAAATCTAAAACAGCTATAGTACCTTCGAGTTGACCAAAGTGGGTTTAATGTGTACTAGAATGTATGTATGTGCGTGTGCCTGTATGAATCAAAGAGCTACCTCCCCTCTCCCTATCCAAAAAATGTGCTCGACGTAAAGAAATCAAGAGAAGACATCTATCGAGGAATGTAACCGTTTATGAAAGGCAGTGTGCAGACTTGGGCAGCTAGCCTTGTAGTGCGAAGAACGATCGAGTTATGATATCCAGACGGAGAGCTTCCTCCCTCCAACTGAAAAAAGAGAGCAGCGCCTGTAAGGGGCTAGGCGAAAGAAACAAAAAAGTATTTTTGTCTGCGTGAAGGGGCAAAATGCAGCCACCCGGCTCACTTCTTGATGTCGGAGAAGTACACCGTTTTTATCGATACCAAAAAGCACATAGTGAAGAAGGAAACGTACGGCAAGTAAGGTCTGCGAATTTTAGCTTCAAGCGCCGCAACAAGCGACGCGATGGGCGAACTTCCGAAACACGCGGGACGCTGTCGAGAAGTATACGACAGTTTCCGTGTGCGGAGGCGTTGAGGGGAGCGGTGAGAGAGATGAGGGATCTCCGCTTCGTCCAGTCATAGCACCTCCCCCATTTTCTTTATCCGTTGCTCTCCCTGATAACTTTACGCGATAGAGCGAATAACCTCCCATTCCCCCCCCCCGCCCTCACGTCCACCGATGAGAAGCCGTGAGCGTATGGGTGCCTCAAAAATGAGCGAGCCAACCGCTAACGAATGATATGTAGCACAGATGAGAAGGTACACCAGTTGCGTGCATCCGCTCTTCCCCCCTCCCTGAAGCACAGACACCCACCGCAAACACCTCCGTCTCAACCGGTCACACGTAAAGGCACACTCCTGCACATGCCGTGAATAAGCATGTGATCGTGCTGGACTACAAGGAAGTGAAACGTCTTCCCCCCCCCCTTCCTTTGAGCGCTTCACCAATTCGATAGATGAGACCCACCTGTTTTTTTTTTTGAGTTTGCTTATTTGTGTGTACGTGCGTGAGAGGCTTCTCCTCATCCTCCCCCCTTGCCCTTCCATTACAGTTACCGACTTAGTCCTCTTCACAGTATAGAATTTACACGTTAGTTTTTTCTTCCTCTTCTCACCCCAGAGAGAACTGGTAAGGAGGAGGAGCAGCGAACATTTTATGCGTACATGTGCCATAACGTTTGTAAAAGAGATAGGTAGATGGAGGTAGCAGTTGTCGTGGGACCGCGAACTGCAGGCAGCTCTAATGTCTACCACCGCCACGTCCCACGCGGCCTCCGCGATAGTGCCCACTATTGCCAGAGGCCGATGCTGAGAAACTCCCTCGACCGCGCCAGCGAGCGTGACCACCACGGCCGGAACCTTCAGTGCGAGGCCACTTGTGCTCCGAGGAAGAGTGATGCGTCGATGAATGTCCAGTATAGATTCCCCCGCGGCCTCGACCACGCATGTATGCTGGTTCGCCTGCAAGTACCTCAGGGTCTTCGCCCTCCTCCCGCAGACGTTTCGACAAGTTTTCTGCGATTTTTCTGCCTTCTTCCTCGTCGATCTGCTCGGGGTTCAGCAAAGCAGTGCTCTTCACATCACCGTACCGTCGCGATGTTCGCTCTGAGTCAACCTGACGGAATCCTTTCTCACGCCGCCGCTCGACGCGACGGCGATCCCGCTCGTTGCTATCCTTGTCCAAGTACGCTGCATAGCAGTTCATTGGTGCGATCATATTCAGCTGTCGATCATCCAATGCGAGAATTTCTTCGATAGACAGAGTGAAGTCCTCGGGTGGTACCTCACGGTAGCGAAATCCTCCACGTAGACTCCCACCGGACACCCCATCTGCAGAGGCTGCGGCATCGCGGTGCAGTTGATAATACTCCTCTTCCCTCTGCTTGAGAGAGGCTTGTAGTCTCTCCAGCAGCTCTGTATTTGTCTCGTCTTTCGACTGGCCGTCTGGCGATGAAGAGGAAGAGGCAAGAAGCTCGCTGACCTGCTCGCGTTCCATCTGTAATCGCTTCAGCGCCTCTGTTGGGTAAAGCAAGGCAACCGCGTCACTGCTTGTCTCCGACGCCGGCCCAAACGCGTCGTCGAAGAAGAGTTCGGGATTTGCCTTCCTCTTTGTTGCCTTCAGTGGCGCGGCCGGCGGCATCATGGCCTGCGCATCCTCGAGAGAGGTTGCAGTGAAGAGGGCTGGTGCAGCACCAGCGCGGAGGGCCGCTGCCGCCGCGTCGCCTTCCCCTATGTCGTCTTCCTTGTCTAGCTCCTCGTCAAAGTAGGCGATCTCGTCTTCATCGACGTTCTTCTCATCATAGTAATCCTCGTCAAAAAGTTGTGCCATTTTACGATCAAACTCTGCGGCATCAAACGGGGTGTCCAAGTCCTTGTCAGACCACACTGCTTTTAATTTAGCCAGCTCAGCCTCCTCCGCCGCATCGCCTCTGAATCCTCCGCGACTGGAGGCCGTCAACCCCGCCACAGAGGCGATGAGGGCCCGTTGGTCTTCAATTTCTTTCCTTTTCAGGTGTTTCAGTCGCTTAAGCTCTTCGATTTGACGCTCCCGTGCTGCCTCGGCACGCTCGCGACGCCGTTGACGAGCGTCTTTGCGTGCAGTGTCTGGCTTACGCAGCAGCCCCGTCGCAGCATCGCCGATAGGCCGAGGGAAAGTCTGCACATGAGCGGTCGATTCCCCTCCAGTGGCCGCCTCTTCCATTTCCTGGTGACGATACTTCTTCTCCTGGAACTCACGCTCCCATGCCTCTGCGTCATTGTAAAATGCTTCATCTTCTTCCTCTCGTGAGAGCTGGGCGAGACGTTCGTAGTATGAGCCGACACCTCCCTTCCCGGCCTCATCTTCACTACTCGCGTTGCCGTCCTCAGAGGGATGCTGGGCCGAGCCTTTGGCCCGGCCGGCGCCGGGACGCCACAGCTCCTGAATGAAGAAGTCCCGAAGAAATACCTCGTCGTCTCCACCTTCGTTTCCACCAGCTGCAGGCGACGATGTATTCCCTTTCCCCCCTTTGGCAGCTGACGTTGTCAAGTCAAAGGCCTCCTGTAACAGGCGTCTTTCCTCTTCCCGAGCACTGCGGAGCTGCTCGTCACTGTCCCCTTCCTGCTCCTCCTCACCAGCGTCCAGTGTGGTTGGACGCTCCGTGCTGCGGACGACCTCAAATGCATTGGTGCTGCCCTCCACATCGCGCAGAAAGGCAGCACGCAGCTTCGCTTCCTCTGGATTTTGCGGTCGCAACTTCCGCAGACCGTCTCGCTCTCCGTTTTCCTCGTCCCCGGCATCCACAACAGCTTCCTCCGACATTGCAGTAGCCTTCAAAGCCCGTTTATACTCATCGGAAAGGGTAAATCCACGACCGCGCGCTTCCTTCAGACGTTTCCGCTCCATGCGGCGCTCGAAGACATCGGTGTTCACGCGAATTTGCTCCTCAGCCGGTGGGAAAAACGTCTGCTTCAGCAGCTCCTCCTTCGGAAGTAGAACGTCACACGAATTGAGTGAGGTAGTGACAGCGGGCGCGGTTTCAGGATCGTCTGCCTTACTGGCAGCAGGGGGGGCTGTGTCACGCCCCACGGCGCTCTTCTCCTTTCGGCCACCATTTATTGATTGGAGAGGTACGGTGGCCTTTCGCACCGCTAGAAGCGCTTTCGCAAAGCTGAGGTTGTTCTCCCGGGTGAGTAGCACTGCCTCGTCGTCGTCGTCATCGTCATCGGAGTCTGTCTCGCTCTCCTCGTCATCGTCACTGCCGAGGAAGGCGGCCTTTCCCAGTTTGCCCTTGTATTTTTCAGCCAAAGTGTGGAGCTCCTGCTTGCGCTTCTGTTCCTCGTATCGCGAGGCAAACGTCTTGTTGATGTGCAGCACGTTTTCTTCCTCGTCTTCGTCGTTGCTATGTAGATTTATGCTTCCGTCCGCCACGCGATGTGATAATGGTGTGTCACTCTCTACCACGGTTCTTATGGAGAGTCCTTTCACATGCGCGGTGTTCTGAGCCATAGGCTTACGTGAAGCGGTGGCAAAGTCTTCGTGCAGTGACTTCTTACCTTTCTTCTCGGCAGATGATGCACCACGCGGGCCTTCATCCTCATCCGATGAGGAAGAGCTGCTATCGAATAAGTCCATCTTCCTCACCTTGCCCGGAGCCGAAGAAGGAGGCGCTTTTGCCGCGGCTGCGTTTACCGAGACGAGTGGGTGTGTGCGCGGCAACTTAGCGCGTCCGCACTCGGCATGCGGGTTCTTGCGACGTTCGCGCTCCGCTGCCCTCATCATTTCTTGCGCGAGTGCGCCATTGCCGGTATCTCGTGTCTCGACATCGCTGTCAGAGGAATCGCCGGAGTCAAAGGTGACGCGCTGTCGTGTTGCGGCTGAGGGCATTTTCGATTCTTCAAGTCGCTCTCGCTTCACCTTGAAAGAAAAAAGATTAATGGTTGAAAAGTCTGTGGTGGCGTATATGCCACGTCGACAGTTGGGTGCGTGAAGCAGCCTAGCCAGCCCCTCCACTGGTATGATGACCGGAAGGTGGCTGCCACTGTACGGAAGTGCTCGTGAGTGTGTGTGTGTGCCCAGGATGGGGGGGGGGGGTAGATAATTTCCTCCACGCAAAAAAAGATTTCAGAACAGCTCACCCCCAAAATTGTGAGGCTGCCACCCTTTCACGTGGTAGGGGTCGTGGCAAGAGTCGGAAAAGGAGGAGGGTAGAGAGAGGAAAAGAGAACGAGGTGACTGCCAGACCGAAAAGAAGAACATCCTATGAGGAGATAATGCGTATACGACCCAGCCCATGGAAAGAAGTGAAAAAACGCCAAGAAGCGGGCAACACAGGCTCTGGCTGGCTCTTCTTTGCGGAAAATAGATGTATCCCTTTCTTTCTCACTTCCTCACGATCTAAGGTCACCTTTGCAAGAAACAAGAAGGCCATCCGCCTGCATTTAATGCCCTCATAGCTCCCCCGCTGAAGAAAACATGCTATTCCTTAAAGGTGATAGCTCACTTCACCGATGAGGTCAGCGAGATTGTAGAGCAGCACAGCAGAACTGCGCCTTCTTGAACAACTTCGCAGCATCTCTCCCCCCCACCACACACTTATATCCCAGCTGCGACGCTTCGAACGCGTTCACGAGTATAACCTGTAGACACGAGGAGGGGAGGGAGACGGTCCTTTAATACAGCTCATCCACCTCCCTCACTCTCCGTCCGATAGAGAAAGGGGTAAAGCCCTAGGGGGGTGGGGGGACCCGGGATACAGCTGCGCCCACCCTTTTGCCACATTTGTCCTGCACAAACACACGTTCAAGAAAAATACCCCGTGAACCGTGGCTACCGCTCTCTTTTCCTGCATCCTCGGCCATAGGCTGAGAATTCCTAGAGCGGGGCTCACACCAGGACACGGAAATCTAAAGGGAGAGAGCATCCACAACAGCGTTCGATCTCATAATTGAGAGAATCTACATTCTATCACCTAAATAGACACATATATGTGCTGAGGACTTGTTAGCATCCAACCCAGAACGAGCTGCCGCTATTTCAATGCGTCTCCGTTCAGCCCACATCTACCCTCCTTTTCCCATTCTTCACCGCTTGACGCTTCGGTTGCCTTTCTTGAGTCGATGCGCTCTTTTCGAACTCTCCTTACCACCATGTGTTACTTACTGTTTTGTCAGCCGTGTCCACACCGCGATGTAGAAGCTCAGCACTTTATCAATCACCGTAAATTGGACTCCATTGTAGAAAGGTGATAGAGCGGCGACACTTCGTGCCATGAATTCGGCACTGTCCGCCGCAGATGGAATCCCACCAGCCGCCACCGTCTGGGCAGCGCGTTGCTGCACCGCGGTAATGGCCTCCCCTTGGCCTGAGACCGTCAACACACTGGTGGTGAGCACCACGAGCTCCTGCGTCACGGCGCGTCCCACACGACGCAGCGCCATTACCACTGGTGGTACTCCTTCGTCCTCTACGACGCTATTCCTCGTGATCGGACCAGGGGTGATTCCAACGGGCTCCGCCAGACGCTGCATGTAGCGCCACAGATTGGGCCATGTGAGCCCATCCTGGGAGGCTGTCATGGTGGCGTAGGGTTGCAGAAAGCCTGTCAGGTGCAGGGTAGCCCGCCCGCGCAGAAGTTCTACGAGCACGCTAAGAGAGTGATCGACGAGCGACTGGGCCGCGAGTGACGCGATGACGCGATAAACGATAGCACGCAATACCGCAACCCGCATAGCATTCTCTCGCTCTGCTTGACGCCGCTCCCTCCGCCTGCGTCGCTCGCGCCTCTCTCGCAGCAATTGGCGCTGCTCATGCCGCACTCGCTTTTCAGCATTGATGGTGGAAACTCTATCCGTACCTGGTGCTGCTAGGGCGGTGTTCACACTCTGCAGAGAGCGTGTTCCCTCACTGATGCCCGACGCGAGTGAAGCGGCATCATCGTCGTCATCCTCCTCATCGTAGTCTTCATCTTCGTCTTCATCAGACCATTGCGCGTACCGGCGCATAATGATGTACTCGACTGCCTCGAACACGGTCAGCACTGCCCGGTTCACTAGCTGGCTTGACAGCGGCATGATGACTCTTTGGATAACAACCGCCGATACACTCACCGCAAATCCTTGTATGACACCTGGAACCGTGACGAGTAACGTCGCCGGTGGCAGCGGCGGCAGCAGAGTTGATGAAGCGTTTAAGCTTCTGGTCGATCTGTGAGCGAGCAGGAGTGGCACGACAATGCTCAATAAACAAGGGTCGAAGATGGCGTGAGACACCGTTCGCAGTCCCCATCCAATGAGACGCCGCAACGTCTTTCGGCTGCGCAACTGGCGCACCACCAGGCTCTCATCCAAAAAGAAAAACTTTTCAATGTAGGCATCAACAGCAGATAACATCCACCTCGTAAAGAGGAAGTTACCGAGATAGGGTACCGGTGCCTTCTCGAAGAACTCCTCGGTAGGCAGCCACGCACTAGCGGCAGCCGCTGCAGCGTCAGGCGCAGACGGGGACGATCGGGAGTGGTTCGCACCGCGAAAAGCAGTGTCTTTTGCACCACCTAGGGCTGGCAAAGAATCGGAGAAGCGCATGAGTGGGAGGGAGGCCAGCTGCCGCTTGAGTTCACAACAGTAATGCACGAAGGCTACTGGGACCGCGTGAATGACGTGATCGATGAGGTATGCTGTCCGTGTCACATTGCGCGCACGGAAACGCCGCCACCAGCCTTTCGGAGACCATGTCCACAGAGCTGTGGCCAGGCCAGCACCCCCACCATCGCGAATGACGATCACACTAGCATCCGGTATATTTGCCCCGTCATCACTGTCGTTTCGACGTGAGCGCGAGGAGTGACGACTACTGCTCGTGAGCCCAGTCCCGCTGCTGCTGCGGTGATGACGATGTCGACTGCGAGATGCTGCATCGGAGGTAGGAGCTCCCGAGCGCGGGCTCACCGCACCCCCCAACCTTAGCGGTGGCTTGCCGATATCCGGAACAGGGGGCGCGGGGGCCAGTGGTGGAATAAGACCGCTAGCAGCGACGGCGGCAGCGGCGGGAGAGAGCACGTGCGGGGCCGATGGTGCCAAGCGTGAGCTCTTGTGGCTGCCGTTGTCACCGGTATTGACGTTATTCAAAAGCCTCCGTGATTGACCACGGGCTACATCGCTGTGGCTGCGTCGGAGCGGTCTGTCCTCCAACGATCCGCGGGAGCCCGTGGCACCACCGATACTGTTTTCCACAGAAGCTCGCCGTGAAGATAACAAGGGCTCCTCTGCGCTGCGTGTGCGACGTGGCACGTTTCCAGATGTGGTGGCCTTCGCTGATGATCTCCTGCTTTTGTCGCTCTCGAGGGAGGAGAGGCGATGGCGACGTCGGCTCGGGGTCGTAGTACCATCCGATGCTGCTGAATCGCCACTGTGTGTGCGGTGCCGTCGATGGGACTGCTCACTTCTACCCTCGACATTGACTGCGGCCGAGCGTCGCGACAGACGAGAAGAAGCCATGGAGACCGCATCATCCACAGTGCCCTCGTTCCGGCGCCGGTGGTGGGTGCGACGAACTACCGCGGTATCTGGATTGAACGCACTCAGCGTATGTCGCAGCACCACAAAACTCACATGCCACACGTTGAAGGGATGAAGTGGCGCGGTGGCCGACCCCGGAGTCAACGGAAGGTTGAACTTGTCCATTCGTTGACCACGATGGAATATCGGTGTTGGCGATGACTCCACACGGGTCAAGGGCGCGTTGAAGCGTGACGTCTTCACAAACCCCACACACGCAAAACGAAGTATCAGGCAAGTAAGAGGCTCGAAAAGACGCAATCCCACTCACGCACGTCAAGAAAGCCTACCAGCTGCAAAGGATTGCTACGGAGACTAAAAATCAAAAGGCGGTGGTGGTGAGCTCAAAACATATATCAGTCCTTTATTTCGCTGTCCCTTGTCGGCATAATAGCACCATGCTCCTTTTCTAAATCTCTATAAAAGGAAGGGAGAGGGTGGAAAGGAGTGAGATCCAGTGCGCCTGTAGATTGTGTGGCTGTCACACACACAAAAGATAATGGTCAGTGTTTCGCCGTAACGGCATGCACAGAGGAGACAGCGTCCGAAGTCAACACGAAAATATATGTATGATGAATTTTGATGAGCGGCCGGAGCTTGGACTCTCCCTCCCTACCGTTTGCGGCGCTCGGAGTGTGCGTGTGTTTAGAGCCCCCCCTACAAATCCAAAGTAATCTGATATTGGTAATGAAAGCTTCCCTTTCTAGGATAACAGGGATGAAAAGTTCCTCCTCCGATAGGATTTCCCTTTACGTGGTCGTGTATGGGATGGATAAAGGTTGGGGGGAAGCGCCAGAATGGGAATATACACAACGCACCTTTCGTTGTGCAGTGGTGAGCATCATGAAAAAGTCGTGACGGGGATGAAAGAGAAGGAAATGATCCAAAACCCAAAGAAAAAAGACATTGGTGCCGTCGCACCTACTCCTCCAGGTCGGTTACATGCGGTGCAGCGAAAAGTGATGCGCATCTCTATTAGTACCTCAACCCGTCCAACTCCCCACCTCTCTATCTTGGAGATTCCGTGCAGCGCGTGTGCCACCCCACCGGCACCGAATACCAGAGTGGCGGTGAAGAAAGAAGGGCTCTCGATACTCTTCAATTACTCCAGCTTAACGCCATCTTCCGCTACGGCGTGGGCTTTACTTCTCTGTCTTCTTTTCTGCTCATCACGCAAGAGCGGCGAGTTAAGAGGCTCCCATGACCCCCCCTTTGCGCTCATCAACTCGAAAGTTTCTCGTGTTAAACGATCAGTCCGGTTGCAACTCTGAAGTTCAGCCGTAACACTTTCCCTTCCTTTCCTTCTTCGAAGAAAAGAACACCCCCGCGCTATCGTCGATGTCACTTGGGCGGCTCAGCGCAACAACAAGCGTACACACATCCAGATTTGCATTTTTTGGCCTGCAGGGGCAAGGAAATGACTCACAACGATGCGGCGACGCGCCTACCATTCATGTATGCACCGTTAAGCAGTTGCATTGTGCGGATAGCGTTCTGCCCCTCGGTGAACTCCAATACCACCATTCCACCAGGTCCGTTGACGTCATGTAGACCAGGCAGATAGAACGCAGGGGCTGGGATCTGAGGAAGGTGCGGCAACAAGGATACATCCGGTAGAGCCCCATCGCCCACCCCACTGCCCCCCTTCCCCTCCTCCTCTTCCCCTACAAGAGGCAAGATGCCGGAGCCGGTCTCGTGGCCGCTGCCGAGGACAGAGGTCGCCACCTTTTCAGGTTCCACCTCCACGTCCTTCAGTATACCGTCGCCACCGGAGATGGAGTTCGATGAGAGAACGCCGAGCGTCGTTTCGTCGCCAGCGCGAGTAGCTTGCTCTACACTCACCTCAGACACATCCGCCAGCACGCCGTTGGAGGACAAACCTCGGTGACGAGCATCCGACACAGTAGCATCAAGCTTTGGCGTGGCATGCTCTGGTGCGACAGTGCGCGGCAGTTGCGGAGCGGACGGCTGCTGTAAGGCTGTGTTGTAGCTTGAAACGGCGCACATCATTTCTCGCGCGGGGCGGCGCACTCGCCAGGGCTTGACGCCATTCCCTAGCAGCTGCGTCACCATAGACCGCAGATGCGCTGCCGTAAGCGAGAGGTCAACACCGTAAAGGGCGACACGGTATAGGTTGGAGGGGGGCACGATATCAGGGAGAATGCCTCGCTGAGCGGAGGCAGGATCGTTATAAAGGGATTCATGGGATGCCACAGAGCTGGTTTCGTCGTCCTCGACCTCGTCGACTTTTTTCTCCTGCGATCGGGTTTGAACGGGCAGCGGGTTACTCGTACGGTACTGCTGCTGCTGGCGGGGTCGACGGCTGCCCTCTACGTTGCTGTCAGTGGCATTTCGGCGGTGGTTGTGACGGCGCACCAGCGTTGGGGGCGGTGGCATCTGAACCAGGCCGTCGGGGCCAATTGTGAACTCCATGGCTGCGGCAGCGCGGCTGCCTGATGCATCGTGCCGGTCTAGAAATCCAAAGAAGTGCTTCTGCTGATCTACCTCGTAGGCGAATCGAGGCATACGTTGCCGGCCACGACGGGTGCTCCAGCCTGCACTTTCGGTTTCCAGCGGTCTTACGTGCGGGCCAACGCGGAGACTTCCATGTGCGCGGTTCTCTCCGAGTCGATTACTGCTCCCGATCCCGTGACCGCTTTCGGCGGTGGGGCTAGCATTCGCCTCATCGTCGTTGCAGCGTTCCACACGATGGCGCTTGCGTCCGCGCGGGCAGTTCAGGTCCTCCGAGAATGAATCTTCGTCACAGAAAGCGTCACCACCACCTCGGTGCCTTCTACTCCCGCGCTCGAGGTTACCTGGTTCCTCAGTGAGACTTTGACGCTTCCAGTGATGGCGAGGAATGTGAGAACTTTCGAGCACATCGTCCTCGCTGTGGCGCGCGCGACGATGCGATCGCGTGGCTTTCTCCCAATTCGTATCTTCTACCACGTCGCCCTCTCGTACTCCCTCCTCACCCCGTCTGCGGTGGCGTGAATGAGGACGTGGATGGTGGCGGTGCTGGTGCATGTCTACAGTATCATTGTCATCGTCTTGGTCTCCCTGACCTGTGCGCCGACGCGACCGATGCCTGCGGTGGCGTCCTTCTGCCATCTCCCTGTCGTCACCTCTGTGAGACCGATGTCCACCACGGTGGCGGTGCGAGGATGGGGGAGCGCCGTCCTCTCCACCGTCGTCTCGTCCCTGTCGCCGCGATCCCATATCTAATCGACGTCTTGACCTTCAAAAAAATGTATTTTCCTTCCTCCCAAACCTTTCTCCCCCTTCCTCTCAAGGCTGGTATCGATGGATATAAACACCCGATAAATTCAAAACACATTGTGTGGTTGTTGTGTGCCCAATTACAAAAAGAGGGGACATACGAGAAGGATTTTTCCAGACGAAAGACATTTGTGTGCGTAACTATAGGAGACCTGAATAAACCGGCTGAAAGAAGTTCGCTGAGCCGTGGCAATCGCGATACATGATACTCACTGGTATAAAGGTTTGTGTTCTCCCTTGATATATATCTATATATATATATATATATATGACTAGAGGATGTCAGCAGAAAGAGGAAAAGAGAAGGGAACCTCAGTGCCGTGTGCGTTCAAATGGGCCCGATGCAGCCCTCTAATGATCGTCTCTGTCCTCTGCCCGACACCAGAGACGACTCTCTTCCCCTACTCCCTTTCTGCCACCAATTGAACAGACATCCCTTCTTCTTTTCTTCTCTCGAAGCTGAGCTTTACCGTGGAACCTACTACCTACCGGCATGGCAACCGGAAATATATATATATATATATATATATATATATATGTATATATATGTATGCGTGCCTATTTATGGAGGTATGCACGACACACGCTCGGTTAGACACCGTCTTACATACACACGCACCCACACTTACACGCACCCGCAATAAAAGAAAGATGGAATAGAAACGGGACCGAGTGGTCTGCTTGTCGGTGAGCGACTTCGAGCGACATGAGAAAGGGGAAAAGCAACAATCCTGGTGAGGTTCAGCTTTTGAACCATTACGGAGAGCAACGAAAAAAAATGAGAATTAAAAGGTTACTTTCGTAGAGCACCAGGTCCCACCTGCGCCTTTGAATTCATGACAGCGACGCGCCCTGGCTTAGCGTGCTTCACTGGGATAGAAGACTTGTACGAGGTAGCTTCACCCTCCTTGTCACCCTCTGCGATCATATCTGCTTGCAACTCTGCGAGTTCCGCATGCAGGCGTTGTCGGTCTTCCTTTGAGATGTCGGCCGGGTTCTTTGAGCGGTGACCGAAGAAATCCTTTATGCTTGCGAGCACACCGTTTCCACTGCGTGTTGGGCTAGAGTTATCTAAAGAAGGTCTCTCATGCGATTTACCCGAGGTAGAGGAGCGATGAGAGGAGGCATTGGCTTCCGCTGACTGAGCAGTTGCCGTACCGGCTTCGTTGACACGCTGCTGCGCTTGGAGCATGCGCTTCCGCGGGTCCGCGGCAGGTACAGGGAAGGGGTAGCCATGCGCTGTGAAAAAAGGGTGACGCAGGACATCTTCAGAAGTGATGCGCTTCGAGGTTTCTTGCTCCAGCATCTTGGAGGTCAAGTCCTTTGCTTCGGCGGAGATCGCGTCCCACCCGTGTCGTGAGTTGAAAAGGACACCAAGGTCAATCTTGCGGAGCAAATCCCGGCGGTCCTGCCCGGTGCGCACTTGTCCATGAAACGGTGGCCTCCCGCAGAGAAGAACGTAAAGAACCACTCCAGCAGACCAGACGTCGACACTCTTCACCAGACGCTGCGTGGTGCAGAGGGGTTTGGCGCCTTGCTCCTCAATACCGCGGATGACCTCTGGAGCGATGTAAAACGAGGTTCCGCAAGGAGTGCTCCGCACGTCCCACTCCATTACGACCTTGGCTAGTCCGAAGTCTGCGATCTTCACTTCCACCTTGAGCTTCTCAAGAGGTACTGCATTGATGTCGTTCATATACTGGCGCCTCGCTGGGGCGGTGGCGCCATCGGCACCCAATGCGTTAGAAGTATGACTGTCAACACCCACGCTGTTTTTCAGGACAACATTGAGAAGGATGTTCTCTGGCTTTATATCACGGTGTACGATACTTTGCTCGTGTAGATAGGCGATACCCGACATGATTTGATGCATGATGGCCCGTGTAAGAGCCTCGTTGACGGTCCTGTTGCGCACAATAAACTCGAAGAGATCCTCATTCATGAGGTCGAGTGCGAAGTAGACCTTGTCAGTGGTCTGCAGGGTTTCGTGCAGAGTGATGACTGCGGGGTGGCAGGTGCGCCGCAAAATCTCCTTTTCGTGGGTGACCATTTCCCCTTTCTTCCCGACAAGTGCCGCACGGTCCATCACCTTCAACGCGCGGACATCATCGGTTGGAATGTGCCGTGCCGCGATAACTTCAGAGAAGCCGCCTTTGCCGAGTAGCGTTGCATGTTGAATGTCGTACAGACTTTGAATGTCAACCCCATCCAGTGCCGGCGTCGCTGGAAGGTTTACCCTGGGCGGAAGTTGCATTCTCAAGGGACGTAGCGGCCGACTGCTTTATCCGTGTATAGGAGGACGTGAAAGGAGGGGGGGGGAGAAGGGGAACAGGAAGGGAAGAAGAGATGCTTTGGCGTGAAGCGCATACACAGCGTTGCTCAATGAAGGCAGAAACATGAATTATGCGAAAAGTGCGATGGTGGAGGCAGACGGGGGGATCTATAAAAAGGCAGAAAGGCGGGCGTAAAGGAAAGTATACAGACCATTCGAACACACAGCTTTCCGAACGCCTTCCCACCCCAGCAACATTGAGGATGAGGAGCAGGTAAGAGGCGCGGGAGCGAACCCCCCTTCGCAAATGGCGCTGTCCCATAATGCGCTGGTATTCTCTCGCCATTCCAACGAAAGCACGAAAGAGGGAGATGCCACCCTCTGATACTTCTTCCTTAAAGCTGAGCGCTCGAGGACAATCTACCTCGGTGATGCCCACCAGGGGCGCGCAGTATCACTGCGAGAAAGGTTTGTGCAACTGTTTTCTCTGTCCATATATAAATAAATAAATATATATATTCATGAGAAAAAGCTTCATTCTGCACTTTTCCATTTCTTTCATATAATTTGTTTGCGTCGTTTTACCACGTGCACCATTGTATTTCCACTTTTTTCTGGTTGCGTGTGCGAGTACTCCCCCCCTCTCTCTTTCTCTCGCCCCCCCTCATCGCGTGCGGGTTTCACTCGGCCACCTTCTCACACTGCAGGAGGAAGTACCTTATCTTCTCTTCTCCAGTCTCACATCTTAATCTTGGAAAGAAAGGGAGAAACGAACGGTGAAGCATCTCAGCAAAACCATACACCCTCGAAAAGAAGGGAAGGGGCTTTTGCGAGAGAGAGAGAGAGAGAGAGATAGAGGGAGGGACAGAGATATCAAAGGAGACGGAGACATACGGGGAGAGGAAGCAAAAAAAGAGGGAGGAGGGGATCTGTCAGCGAAATGTCGTGTGCGCTTCGAAGCTCATGTTCTAACCCCCCTTCCTCTTTTTTAAACTTTCACATCCAGCAAGCACACAAGATAAGTAAAGAACAAGCTCATTTTTCACACATGAGCAATGAAACACACAAGTAAACAGAGAGGGAGGGGAGGTAGTTTTCTTGAAGCATATGGTTAAGCCAAGACTGCTGCGCGTGAAGGGGAAGCGTCAAGGCGAATACCAAGTAAGGTACGATGAAGAAGAGAAGAGAACAAAAAAAACCCAGAGCTTAAGTTGCCCGCATCGCGCAACCACGGCACAAGTTGCAAATCGGTGAAGGGGGACAAAACAAAGAAGCATGCCAGGTTGGGTATAAGCCGAATCCACCTGCAACGTCTGCTAGAGAGGTGAACGCGTTTTCTTTTCGTTCCACCCTCGCCCCCAATTGTGCAATGGGAATATGAAGGAAGGGAGAGGGAACAAGGGAATTTCTCCGGGCTTACATCTCGGTAGGCCTGACTCGAGCCAGCGGGGGAGGGGAGGGGGTATGGGGGGAATCCATGGCGCACAAGGCTACCTGCCCCCCACCCCCCTTCCCCTTCTTCCCCATTAAAAACCCTCGTTTTATCCTCCCCTCCCCCCCTGCCCGCATCCACGTATGCCCACCATCGTGCCTATGGGAAGGAACGCGAGAACAAGCGGAAACACACAAGAAAAGGGGCAGTTCAACGACCGGATGTACCAGGTGTGCGAAAGCGCGGAGAACAACAAAGCGAAAAGAGGCGAGACATATTTGAGATGAAGCATAGGACGTGGCCGAGCAGAGACACTGGCCGCGAGCGCGTTATAGCCGGGAGGAGAAAAGGCGAAAGGAAGCAGGGCCCATTCCCAGTAAGGGAAAAAGAGAGAGCGTCACGCACGTACTCCAAGATGCGTACGTCTGCCAGAAGATGATGGGTAAAGAAGCTGGTATATATATATATATATATATATATATATATATATCGGAGAAAAGTCAAAATAGAAGCGGATATGCCAGCACGCCTTCCCAGCTCGGGGAGGGAGTGGAGGTTCGACGGAAGGCTGGCGCGGTGTTGCAAAAAGAAGCCAGTGCCACCAGAAAGTCTAGATTGTGTGTTTTGCATCTTCGCGTTACTACTCGCTCCCTCGCCTTGCTGCTACGAAACACGATGATCTCATCTTTTTCTTCTCTCACTCGTGCAATTCCTTTTCACGGCTGATATCACGTAGAAACAAACCAATCGAAAAGGAAAAAGAAAACATGAAGGTACTGAAGTCTTCGTTCGAGTGATCAGCTAGGGCAGCGGATGGGTTCATGTCGGGAGTGTATCTTCCGGAGACGGATCGCGCCCTAACATCGTCGAGCAAACCCCAAAAGATCGCAGGAAAGAAGAGGCGCACACCTGAAGAGTAAGAGGAAAGGGGGGCGGGGCAAGGAGGAAAATGTAAAAGAAAATATGCGAGAGATAACACACCGGCACACGTGTATTACGTGCCGGTGGCGTAGCACCGACAGCAGAGACCACCCCAAAGTCCTTCCCGCTTCCCTATAGGGTGCATCTGAATGGGAGAAAAGTAGGA
The DNA here is from genome assembly GCA_030849085.1 of Borovskyia barvae. Lineage (NCBI taxonomy): Eukaryota > Euglenozoa > Kinetoplastea > Trypanosomatida > Trypanosomatidae > Borovskyia > Borovskyia barvae. Next base: position 268,052 of record JASAOM010001111.1, on the reverse strand, counting down.
TGAGAGGAGAGAAGGAAAATGGCGAGCTCGTGATGTAGAAAAATCAGGAAAGGGAGGATGCAAACGAAACGAAAGAGGAAGGAACAAGAAATGAAAAAGTTGGTGTGTTTGACGATGATAGCAAACGCAAAGTATCAAAAGGGGAAAACAAAATAAGAAAAGAAAGAGATAAAATCCATCAGCAACGGCGCGCACACATATACAGAGAGCAACTACAGATAGGAGCTGAGCCATCCACACTTGAAATCTTTTTTTGTCGAACAGCTGTGTGTGTGGATGCGCGCGTGCTACAATCATTTTCACTATATATATATGGCAGCGAGAGGAAGAGTGCACACAAACGGAAAAGGAGAAAGTGTCCAAACTACAAAACAAATGGAAGGAAATGCGGGGTCAGTCCACACCTACATCAGCTTGAACTAACGTATGGTGGTGGGCTGCGGGTTTTTCCTGTGAGGAATACATTCATGAGGTGACGGAGGTGCTGGATGGTCAGCGTCGCCTAGATCAGGCTAGTTTGCGACAGACCATCCACTCTCCGCCATCTTCGTTCGTCCCCCCGCAGAAAACAAAAAGAGAGGATGAGGAAGGGTGGGGGAGGAGGAAAAGAAAGAGAAGTGAAGAGAGAGCGAACGACCAGTGGCGCAACAACAACAAAAACGATAACGTCATGTATGACAGATTTCTCTTTTTTCGACTGTTCGGGTTCCGTTCGTGGAGAAGACAGAAAAAAAAAGGATGGGGTGGAAATACGATGTATGCATGAGGCCCACTCCCCCCTTCCTCTTTCCCCACGAGCTCTGCAATACACTTGTCTTCGTATCAGAGCAGAAACTCCATGCTAGTTCAGGAACAACATGCAAGCAGAGGATACTCACATCAGCAAAGCGCTACCGCTTTCAGCATCACCCTCTCTTTCCCTTACACACGCACACAAAGACACACACCAACACTCTTTCGAGGAGTTGAAATGCAACGTAATATGCAAAGAGGGAGGGAGGGAAGGAGGGAGGCGGTCACTATGGGAGCATATCGAAAATGAAAAAAAACCAGCAAGGAAGCTAACAAAATGAAAATAAAAAAGGAAAGGAAAATCAAATGCGAATCTACCAGAACAAAAAAAAGAGGAGAGGAAAAGGCGTAAAATACACACAAAAAACCCCAGAAATTTCTTGGATGAGGGAAAGAAGAACAAACATACACGTGTACTCAACCATATGGTTGTTGAGTTTCCTTTTGGTGAGGCAGCGTCTTGATACGTTTGGTCGCAGACAAGGAAAAAATGTAGAGTTGCGGAAGGGTAGGAAAAGAAAGAAGACCCGGAAGCGTCGTACACGCACATGAAAGTACAACGCCAACCGATGTGGAAATTTACTTCGAAAACAAAAAAGGGAAGGGGTAGGAAAAGAAGGCAAAAGAGGAGAGTTGAGGGACCCTCCCGTCCTAAAACAACTTTTTCTCTTCTTTCCCTTTTCGTAATCGATCCTTTTTTTTTCATTCATGTTGTTGTTGTTGTCGTGCTCATTCTCCTCCAACAACGTGGACAGAGGAAGAAAGAAAAAGGGGACACCAGTAAAAAAAAGATAATGCAGAAGGAGGGAGAGGCACATATATATATATAGATATATATATATAGAGAGAGAGAGATATAGATAGGCCCACTGCACCACGGAGAAGGAAAGAAAAAAAGGAAGAATGACGCAACAGCTAAAATAAAAAAAGGAAATGAAGGAAAGATAAATCCAAAGAGAGAGAGGGAGAGAGGGAGGGAGGGAGGCTGCCTGCATGAATACACACACACTCCGGGAACTTGCGAGCTCCCCACAGGGCATAAAAAAAAGGAGGGATGGAAAGAGGACCGGATCTTTTTTCCCTTTTACTTCGAGTCTTTTCGCACTTCAAAAAAGGCAGCGGAGAAGAGGGTTGGAACTATTTATAGAAGAGATCAATGACCATATATATATATATATATATATATATAGATGGAAGCGTGTCCCAGAGTAAGCGTGAAGGACGTCACTGCCTTGTGAAACATGAAAGGAAGAAAGAACGCTCAGCAGGAGAGCATACTGAAGAGAAGGGCAAGGAGATGTAAGGTGCTCTATTAATTTCATATAGAAAACAGAGTGAGGAGAACGGAGCGGGTTGGTGCAGCCGCATGAAGACAATAAAGCGAAGGGGAAAAAAGCAAACGAAAGCAATAAAGCAAACACACATTAGAAAAAAAACGAAGGCCGCGATGGAGACACATCTCCTCTGGATGAAGCAGAGAAAGAGAATGAGCCGTTCCCTTTTTTTGCTTGCGGAAACAAAAAAACGAGAAAAAAGAGGGGAAACCAGCGAAAGGAAGATCATGTTCGGGATATGTGCGCATTTCAGTACGAGCAGGGATGAGGGGTCAGCGGCTTTCCTTTCCTCCTCCTCAACTCCCCCCTCCTTGACGAATTTTCATATAAGGTCAGCTGGAGTGAGCCACACACGCACCAAAAAGCAGGAGAGCTGTAAGAAATACCTACTGCCACCTCGATTCTCAAGGCAAATAGCCGAAGCAGAGCAGAAAAGATGCCGTACACAACTGTCTGTAGCACCCATAATTGATGGATGTATACACACGCGCACACACACTTTGACACACAAAGAGTGGGAGTACGGTGATGGCACAGAAAGGGACAGGAAGGAAAAAAAGGAGGGTGATTCATCACAAAGATAGGCAAAGAATCAGAGAAGACGTAAGCCAGCAACAACAGGAAAAACGGTGATGAGAAGGAGCGGCAGGCGTGAGCCCGCAGAGTCTTCCCAAGAAGAAGCCAATCGAGTGATAAGCAAAACATGCGTAAAACTGTGAAACTCTGGAAGGAATGAGACATGCACATATACATATATTACTACTCGTCTGCCAGTATTTCACTTCTTATTACTCTACCGATTCGCACGAACGCCACGAGTAACCAAAGATGTGAGAAACAGTATATGTACAATGATGATGTAGTATTCGACCCACTTTCCGTCTTCTCTATACTTTTCTACCATTAGAAGGACAAGGAGATGAAGACGAGAGGGCATGAACACCTCTTCCGTTTTGTTTTCTGGTTTCTGAGGGAAGCCGAAGCTGACACTCTTCTTCATTAATACAGTCTGATGCCCACCTCCACAATGTTGGCCGTTCATGTGGTCGTTTCTTTCTTCACGCATTTACTAGCCTACACATTCCTCTTTCCTTCGAAAAAAAATCCTTATGTAAAGTGCCTCACCGTCAACACCCACATCTTGCTTCTGCTCGTCCAAGCCGTTCCTTTCGCGTATTTTGACGGCTACCCCGATGTAGGTCGTCTTCCTTCCCCGCCCCCTTCCATTACCTGTGCCCAAACGAGTTGCCTCGTCTTCCGTTCACAGCGCACCTCTGCCTTTCCCTTTTCTACATCACCCTCGCGTCCGCTTCGTGAGAAAAATGATGAAGGTGCCTCCGCAACATGGGCCCTTGTGAGAGGATGGGGGGGGGGGGGGAAGAAGAAAAAAGAGAGGGAGGTAGGGTACATGCGAGAAGTCGCGATGGCTCTCGTGCGTATCTTCCAGTGGGTGTGCCACCCTCACGACAGGTACGCAACTTCATCGCAGATCTGCACGTGTTGTCAGGTAGAAAAGGAGGATGTGCGTAGGACTTAGGGGGGTCTCTCCCTCCCCCCCAACCGGGTAACCACTACTGCATACTTTACTCCACCGTCACAACCACACGCGTTGACGCCACCCTATTCCATCCAACGAGCACGCACTGGGATTCCCTCTTTTTATTCAGCAAACATCGGGGCCCTTCAAAGCTGGCAACTTCCTCTCACCCCGAAAGAGAAACGTGGGAGAAAACATTTAACCTTTCCTTTTGTGCGGGTGGTTTCCTTCCCAAGAGATCATGTGTGTTTGGGATCGTAAGTATTGATGCGTTTTTCGGTGTTTCAGGTGACGCATCTGTTCTCTCTTTTCCTCTTACACACAAACAAAAAAAGCAGAGGGCAGGGCTTTCGGGAAAGGCACCATGATCACACACTCAAGAGACACTTGCACGCACCGAAGGACAGAAACACACGAGAATGCGGAAGCTACCTACGGAAGGTTTCAATTATATTTTCCACCGACACATTTTTTTCTTGAAGGAAACCAATGACAAGCAACTCCATGGCATCCCCACCCCTTTCCATAAGCTAAGGAACACCTCCGCATCGCAATTTGTTGTGGGTGCCCTTTTGCTGTCGTGATGACATGAGATTCTCAAGACACGCACACCGAGAATACATTCTCGAACAGCGTTCGAAGCCTCGCGGGTGGGCCACCAAAAAGAATCTGTGGGAGAGAGGAGGAGGAAGATGAAGCGAGCATGGCGGGTTGGGTGCACATTGCCCCCTCTATCCACCCAAAAGGAAGAACGGAAAAGGAGAAGGGATCAACAAGAACAAGAGAGAAGAGGAAGGAGGAGGGGGAGGAAAGAAAAGTGTTGCCGCGTGCGGGCGGATGAGAAAAGCCGTGTCGTTTTTTGCTGCGTCTTTTTTTTCTCCTCTACCCCTTTATCACCGTTGCCTTTTGTTCTGCTGCAAAACACGTATAAAAAAGTCGTACGGGTGTAAAAATACAGCCGGAGCGTGCAAAAGGAGCGAGAAATCGGGAGGAATGGGCGAGAGAGAGAAAAATAAGCGAGACGAAGAAAACAGCAACAACGAAAAGAGTCGGTGATGCCTGAAGACGTGGGGCACCGTTTCACGAGCATGCCCTCTATGTGTAACTTGTGCCTGGGGGGGGGGGGTTCCTCTCTCGCGTACTTCATTTCGTTTCCAACAATGGGTGGTCGCATCAAACGCATCTCAGTGGATGATAAGGTTAAGACAGAAGAAAAACGGGGAGGTGATAAAGAAGCGGCGTAAGGGAGAAGGTGGGACTCTCGGTTTTCTCTTTTCGTGCACAGATCTGCGAACCACCGCTGAAGATCACGAAAAGATGTCCGGAAAGACCGTCGAAGGCCCCCCCCCCCCAGACAGACAATGAAACTACCAATTCGGTTCCTTCTTACTTCTTCTCTTCTGGGGTACCCTTCACTCGAGCGGAGGCGGATATCTTCCGTCATCTCTTTTGCTCTCCTCCCGGAATGCGAGTAGCTTTTTTTTCTTGTGGCACACCCTCCAACCTCCCAGCAAAAATCGCTATCTCAAGAGCCACACGCAATAAAAAAAAATGAGAGACACCGTTGCCGCGATTCTGATGCTGTTTCTTGGGCTTCTTCTCCTCATGCTTTTATTTCTGATGAGAGAAAGTAAAATTTACGCAAGAGATACATCAAAAAATTGAGAAGTGCAGAGAAGAGCGAGCGGAAAAGGGGGGGAGGGAGCGGGGGTATAGGAGGAGGTGAAGCAAAAAGAGCCTGCAGCTCAAAGGAAGCATCATGTGAACACATTTCTGCAGTCCACACCACGCGGCTGACGTCCCCTCAGCTTTCTTTCCTCTCTCTCGAAAAAGGGAAAGCTTGGTCACGCTTTCCTTTCAACTGCCTACTTCATCCCCCTCCACACACCGGGCTACCGTTTCCACCTTCCCCCCCTTTCCGTGACATTCTCACTAGCGACGAGCTGGCTGACTCCTTCTATTGCTTAGCGGCGTAACTGAACACGAGGCACATGGGAAGACGAAAAAAAGCACGAAGGATGGGGGCATACCCACGGAAAAGAAAAAGACAGAGACACTATCACTCCTTCTTCTACATACTTGCCACCGCGTCTATATGCGCATTTTTTCTTCCTCACTCCCAAAGCTGGAAACATGCGTAGGTCTGTGCACACACAAGCGTGTGGTTGTGTAGCGCAGAGAGAGAGTCAGGAGGAGGAGGAGAACGAAAGAAAGAGATAGAACACTTACTTCCGTGCTGCAGCTTCCCTATATATATATATATATATGGGCTAACATTTAAAGACGAAAAAGACGCACATATGGCGAAACAACGAGCGGCAGAAAAAAAAGACGAAAAAAGGAGGAGGCGCTCTCTCTTCTCACCACCACACACAAACCCATACACGCATGCATATATATATATATATATTGAGGTGTGCGCATGTATAATCCGTTGCCAACCCAACCAGCCCTCCGCGTTGGTTTCGGAATCAAAAAAAAGAAAAGACAAAACAGCCAAAAGAACACAAAGAGCCCATGAACACGCCACTACACGGTAATCCAAACGGGGAGGCGGAAAACAATGTATAGGTAGATTTTGGGGAACGAACGAGCGAAGAGAATTTCAAAAAAGAAAGAAGAGGGCCCCTTTCTCCCTCAAAAGGAGAGAGCGCCTTCTGCGGTTCAAAAAAAACTCTTCGCTTCGCTAAAGGAAAAAAATGATATCTTACGAAAGGAAGAGAGGGGACCAAAGAGAAATACAAGTGCATAAACACATGTGCAAAGACGGAGTGACTGGTATACAGTTCAGTCAGGTCAGGTCTCTTTCTCACAAGGCAAAAGGCGAACCAATCTGCGAACACACACATAAAAAAAGAAGCTAGATGAAGGAAACACGAAAAAGAAAAGGGTTAACGCAAGAAAAGTGTGATGGGAAAGGGAGAGGGAGGGAGGGAGGGGGGGGGGAATAGACGAAAATAACTGAAAAGGGGGAAGGGAGAGAAGAATCCATTCAAAACAAAAGAAAGAGAGAACCAAAACAAAAGAGAGAGAGAGAGACGAACGTCCCCCCGCACTGCGCGCTGGAAGGCAGGAGGAAAAGGGAAGAAGACGGATCTTGTCACACCTCGCCATCGACCGAAGTACCAAAATAAACTAATGGTAATCTCTCTTTACTTTTTCTCGTTGCACTTTACCGTGACGATGAAGGGAAGGGAAGGGGAACGCTCCATCCGCTCTTCCCTTTTTTGTTTTACATTATGAGCGAAAGAAAATCGAGTAAACAACTAAGGCAAAGAAACTCCTTGTGTTTTTCCATGCGTTTCACACTCCACAAAAAGAGGTTCCTTAGTAGAGGAAAAATAAAGATTGGAGGGAGGACGGAGAGAGGACGTTGACTTCCCCCCCTCGCGTACATGCATGCACACACGCATGTAAACATACTCGGGGAAGCGTCACAAAAGATAGAGCAATGTCAGCCAGCACCGCTGTGCCTGGTGCTTTCGTCGACAAAAATCTCCTTTACCTATCTTTTCCCCTCCCATCTCTCCTCCTTTTTAGGCATTCTTCCTGCTTCTTCTTTTTTACCTTTCCGCATTCTTACGGCTCCATCACCATCGCAACGATATCAGAGTTACTAGGCAGGTCAGCGGTCTTGCAATGCGCAATGGAACGGTACACGTAGCCGTTCGACGACTCCTTCTGTCCGTAGAGTGCCTCGTCGTATCCATAGCTGCTCGCAGAGCCGACCGTCTCCATCGGCTTCCCGTACTGCACATACAGGTTGGGTTGCTGCGTCACCGAGCTCGGTACAAGCGGCATCATCATATCCGAAGATGGGAAGTAGCACTCGTCCTGCACCGCTATGATCGTCTCCTTTTCGTCGAAGCGGCGGCTCTCCTCGACCACGTTGTGGCAGTGCACAGGGAAGATGCGAGCACCAATGGGGATGAGATCATACGCGTAAGGGTTATGAGAGTAATGCTTCGTCACTGAGTTGCGCAACTGGAGCATGTGGTGCCCATACTGCATGTGCGGCCTTAACGGAAGTGCAGACTGGGAAAAAGAAAGCATTGCAGGGTCACATTGTGGCGGAGAGAGGCACAGACTGTCCGAACTGAGGTATAGCTCATTTGCCTCCTCTGCCTTCTCCATCTCGTATGGGCGGTGATTGGAGGTGGCGTGGACGTTGGCACTGTGCCCGTTCCCAACGTTGTGGGACTGCCGGGCACCGGAATATCCGGAGCGGTACTTCCCCTGATGCTGCTGACGCTGAAACGACTTGATCGCCTCCTCTGTGACGAGGCCGTCGCGGACGTTATCCTCCGTCGTGCGCATCTCTTCCTCCCCATGGGCAAACATGCAACGTACTTCATAGGGGCACTCACCCTTGGCCACATAGTTCTTGCAGAGCTTCGTCTTGTAGCGTGAGGCGAGAATGTGCTTTTCCTCTTCGTTGTTTTCCGCAGCAGCACGTTTGTTCGGGTGTTGCTGCTGCTCCGCAACGGGGGCAGAGACTTTCTTGGGCATATTCTGGTTCGTCATGGGTGATTGTCTTCTGTTCTCTCTGATTGATATATATATATAGAGAGAGAGAGAGACGGAAGAGAAAGCTCGTAGTAACTTTGCGCGGTCGAAATAGAGGAGGAAGGGGGGAGAAAAAGTTGTTTCGCAAGAGGGGTTTGGCGTGATGCAGATGTGAGATAATGTAAACGGGGGGAGGGAGAAGAGGAAGTGCGAGACAACCTGGAATGAACTGGCAAAGGGAAAACAACAACAGAAAGAAAGGAGGGAATGCAAGGAAAAAAGGAAGGAGAGAACTTGATGCGTGTGAATTGGCAGTAGCGTTCTGTCAGAAAGTTCAATTGCGCAAAGGAAGACGACCAACAACCACAGCAAAAGGTAAATGAGGAGAAGAAGGTGTAGAGTAGAACAGAGAAGACAAGAGGGCCATGCCGAAAGGGGAAGTATAAGTGAAGACAAAGCGCGATGGATGTCGGAGTTACAGTGTTTAGCTAGCAGGGAGAACAGCACTGAGGGATGGGGCATCCTAAATCCAAAACGCGAGGAGAACCTGACAGAGAGCAAGATTCCTTTCCTTTCGTGGATGAGTACATCAAAAAAGAGGACCGGGAAACAGACGAATGGTGCACCGAGTTTATTTTTTCTCTTCGAGTTGCCAACGACGTCCCCCTTTATCAACAGAAGAAGTTTTTTCCTATCATCGATGCGGCTTTGATGGGTGAGAGAGGCTTCTCCAACACGTCGCTTTTCTAGGGAGACGCTTGCAATTTCGACGCAGTGCCATTCAGCTCGCTCGTTAGACTAGCACATGGATGGACGCATGCTTCAGAGACGCAGCACGTTAATCTCCCCCCTTTCCCTTCACATTACGCATTTTCTTTTCTGTTTTTTGTGTGATCACCGTCGTACCCACCACTTGCAAGTTAACGCGGTGGTGTGGAGGAGAGATATCGAAAAAGGAAAAGGAAGAAAAAATAAGAAAAAAGAGGGGAGGTAGAGAAAGAAGGGATGCCAATACAACGACTTCTCATTCTATTGAAGCATTTTCAGAGATGTGAGCTTGCTCGGCTTTTCTCAAACAAGTAGCTTATCTCTTTCCCTTTCTCTCTCTCTCCCTATATATATATATACATTTTTATACGTATATATTTGAGAGCTAAAGCTATTAAGCGACGTAACTTCTTCTGATGCCACCTACAAAACTGAGAAAAGATAGGACGATAAGAGGATACAATGCCTTTCTGGAGGCGCTCAGTCACCATTGCTTTTTTCGCACGACTTACGTGAACTTCGCTGCTGCCTTCCCTGGCACATCTCCTCTGCTCCTTTACGGGCCGGTAACGGTGAAAGAGAGGGGGAAGGGGGTATGCGGTGCGAGGCCACTTGTCCCCTCACCCGCTCCCTTCATGCCCATACAGCAAACTAATCCTATATAGACCAAATCTCGGCGAAGAGAGAAAAAAAAGAGGCGACTCGGATTTACGGCTTGAAAATGCCGTTTTGCGGGTGCGGCTCTGAACGCCAGTATTGCGGCGGCGCATCCACCTTCCCGCGCAGCTTGTGGGCTGCCTCGTAAGGCCAATGGGGGTTGAAGAGGTACTGGCGTCCAATAGCGATGGCGTCCGCTGCGCCACTCATCAAAGCCGCTTCGGCCTCGCCTGGCTCAGTGATCAAGCCCACACCGATGACGTTGATGCCCACAGCATCCTTGATGGCCTTGGCGAAGGGCAACTGAAAGCCCACACGCACCTCCAACTTCTGCGCAGCAGAGTTACCGCCGGTGGAGACGTGGATAGCATCGCACCCAAGCTCCTTGAGCCTCTTAGAGAACTCGATGGAGTCGTCAATGCCCCACCCACCGTCTGCCTCCATCCACTCGGTCGCCGAGATGCGACCCCAGACCGGCTTTTCCTTAGGAAACGCCGCACGGACAGCCTGGAAGATCTCCAGTGGCATGCGCATGCGGTTCTCCAAGCTGCCGCCGTACTCATCAGTGCGCGTGTTCGAGAGCGGGGAGAGAAAAGAGCAGGCGAGATAACCGTGCGCAAAGTGCACCTCCACTCCATCCAGCCCGATCTTGCCCGCTCGGGTTGCCGCGTCCGCAAAGGCCTGAATAATGTCGGCGATTTCGTCTCTGCTGAGCTCCGCTGGAGCTCGCTGCTCCATGCTGAAAGGGATGGCAGAGGCGCCAACGGTCTGCCAGCCCTCTGCCTCATCTGGGCTCAGCTGCCGGTATTCGCTTGAGAGTGGGGACGTATGGGAAGCCTTGCGGCCGGCGTGGCCGAGCTGGATAGCAATGGGCGTCCTTGAGTACTGGCGCACCTCATCCAGCACTGACTTGATTGCCCCCGCCGTTTCATCATCCCAGATACCGCAGCATTTCGGGGTGATACGCCCCTCAGGGCAAACCGCCGTGGCCTCCAGGATCACCAACCCTGCTCCCGATGTCGCCATGCTGCCAACGTGCATGTGGTGGAAGGCTCCCATCTTGCCATCCGTCGAACTGTACATGCACATGGGTGCAATGACGATGCGGTTGGTCAGCTGAAGCTGCCCGATGGCGTACGGCTCAAACAGCTTGGGACCTACCAACATCTTTTGGCGTGACGCCTGGGAAGGGGAGAGAAGATAAAAGAAAAAAGGAAAATATTAGTCAATCAAGTACGGAAGGTCCGTAGCGAACGTGGAAGGAGGGGGAATACAGGGGCGAACAGGCAAATCTTTTTTTTGCTTCAGTTGCGGCACGAGGTCTCAGCGCGTTGCTTCTCCTGCGCCGAATCCAAATATACACACAAACAGAAACACACAAAATAAGATGCCACCGCTGTGACAACAGCAAAGAAGAAAGTTTGCTCGAGGGAGTTTGTCCAAGAGAAGCAGGGAAGGAGCAATACAGGTTGTTTTATCCGTGAGCGATCCTTCATGGAAAGTGAAGGGCAAAGAGGAAGAGATAAAACACCCGGTGCGCGTTAGTCACAACAGCATCAACGGTAGAGCGCCTTGAGCGAAAGGCCCCCCCCCTTCCTTCCTCCCCCCATCGAAGAAAAGGGCCGTCATCGCGTCACGGTCACCTCAGTCCGCACGCAGTCTCTCATCCTGTGCTCCGCATATAAGCTGTGCTTTTCGCAGTTACATTGTTTGCTTTGGTCAATGAAGAAGGTTGCGCTGCTCGAGTGCAGTCGTGTGATGCCTGCCCCATGGCGTATTGTGCGGGTAGTGAGAGTGAAGCAGAAGCAATCTCTACCGCCTGTTTGGCTCACAATTTTACCACTACGTCTGCCGCGTACCTGGGCATGGTTTGTCGCCTTTTTTTTGATCCATCACTCTTCACATATTATATTGCTTTGTCACAAGCTGACAGTCAGCGGAGAGGGAGAGACGGTATGCGAGGGGAATCGGTAGTGGTCATGTGAGTCGAGTTTGTTCGTGTTCCGCCTCCCCGTCTTCCTCTTCTCGCGCCTTCTTGATATATTTGAGTTCATAAGTGCTTCTTCTTATTTCTAAGTAGAACGTTTCATGTATATATATATATATATATATGTTGATTTATGCAGTTCGAGAATAATAAAAAAAGAGAGATCATTTTCTTTTACGTATTCCGTGATAGAGCTGTGTTCGTTTGCCTATCATCCCCTTTCCCTTTCTCCTCGCTCCTCTTTTTTTTTTTACTGGTCTCTCGGTTGCTCAGGATACGCGATAGCGTGGGACAGAAAGAAACGAGAAAAAAGACTGGATATGAGGAAAATGCGGATGCGCGCCGCGGAAGAGGAGGCGCCAGGATCGCTCTTCGTAAACCTCGGGGAGTCTCCTCGTCACTGCATTCACTGGGATGAAGAACGAATGAAGAGAAGGGTAAAGGAGCGTTGAAGGGGGTGAAAGAACACCAGGGGAGCGGTAGAGAAGATCGACATGCCTCACTATTCACGCAGAAATGGCCATATGCAGCTGCCCCGCTATCGGCATCCCATATATATATATATATATTCATATACGTAATGAGCCAGTACGGAACAAGGAACAAAAAGTCATACGAAACAGCGGCAGCAAACTTCGTGCGTGTCATTCGGGAGAGAGATAGAGGAGGAGGGAGAGGACACTGAAAAAGGAGGAAAGCAAAAGGGGGGAGGGGGTAAGGGAAAAGAACGGAAAAAGGCACACTTATCAACACAAAGAAGGAAATATTTTGAGATGGTGCGGAGAAGGAGAGGGAAAAGGAGGCGGGGGTAAGCAAATACCTGTGACATTAATGAAACCAAAGCAGCTAATGTTCCCTTCACGGTATGTAGGTAGCCTTATTCAACGAGTTATTCCTTTTTCCACTGATACCACTACGATGTAGATATACATGTATAAGCGCACATACGTAGAGAGAGAGAGAAGCGCCTAAGAGGGAAGGGGGCAGGTGCGGTGGGATATTCGGTACGACACCTTCCCGGAGATACCACTGGGTTTCCAGAGCGCGCATATGTGCATGTAGGACGGGAAGTGGCAGCGTTGCTTGACATTTCAGCGAACAGCTTCACCTTCGCCCACGGCTGCTGCGGTACAGTGGTATCTCCCTGTTTCCCTCTCCAGGAAAACGATAGACCAAAGATTATCCAACCGCAGATAAATTTTAAGAAAAAGGGAGGGAAATGAGGGGGCATGGGGTGGGGGTGGGGGTAAAAATGCCGCCCCCCCTCCCCTTTGCGCATACACTCAAAAAGGAAAGATGTGAGGCGGAAAGAAGAAAAAGAGGAAGCAAATACAACCCGGGGGCCATTGAATACGCACTAACGAGACACTTCATCAACATGGCAGAGAAGCGTTCTCATAAGGGAAGTAAAAGGTAAACTACCGATAGAATGCCTCTTTTTCCCCCACATCCGCTTTTCGTCGGTAGACTCAAGATTATCTTCTTCGCATTCCTCTCCAGCCTCAGCACGGAGAGGAATGGGGTAAGGAGACAAAAAGAGCGGTGAGAGCTCTGACATGAAAACTGAACCCTCAGCCCCCATCCAGGGAACAAAAACAGCAAATAAAAATGGTGAGCTGTCAAGTGAAGTTCGAGGAGAGAAAACACACGATAAAAGCATACGAGACCCAGTGAGGCAAGCGCCCGTGGGTGAGGAGTTTAACGCATACTCTACGCACGCAAGTGTTCGACGGTACGAGCCGAAAAGGGTTGCACATCACCCAACTCCCGATGAGCAAAGTTTCTCAATGTGTGTAACCACGTTGAAGGTGAATGCGAGAGGAGAGAGAAATGAATGTAAAAAAGGGGGGTAAGGACCTTTACCAAAGGGATGCTTATGCTACCTCCTGTGGCTGCGCACCGGCACGGGACAGAAACTTCCAGCGTGTCCGGGGATACGCGGTATCTTACCCTCCCAACGGAAGCCTCATCCACTACGAAAAATAACCCCAGACAAAAAAAGCTATTCTAGCTTTCTAGGAAAGAGGGAACTGAGAACGATCAACACGGTACGAGAGCAAAGCTAAGGTTCACTTCTGACGCTTTCTGATTTCTTTTAGTGCAATCGAGGCTGTTCTTTTTTCCTTGATGAGGGGGAGATGCAGAGGCTCGCCACCTCACTTCAAGTTCATGTTATTATTGAGCCTCACGGAGGTCTCCACGCAAACCCAAGTCATAGCCACTCCCTGCGATGCTCTCTCCGCAGTTCTTCTTCTCCCATCAGAGCTGCATCACACCTTTGATGTTTCCTTTTCTCATCTCGATGGAGGCTATTATGCCTTCGTCTTTCTGCAATGAAGCAGCGGCACACCATGGTGGTGGGATGGGTGGGTGAGAGGGAAAAAAGCAGTCTCCCCTTCCAAACCCCTTTGCTTCTCCACATCTCGCTCCGAAGAAGATTACGGCAGGACACAGAGAGCGAGAGAGGGTGGGCTAGGGAAAAGGAGGAGGGAGCAAAGAAAAACCCAGCGGATGGGGCGTAATACGCCGACAAAGGAAGGGATCAGCAGCACTGGCAGCGACGTTGATCACCCATGCGATAAGATGTCTACCACTCCGCTTACCGCAGGGGATCGAAAAGAAGAGAAAAAGGAGGAGAGGAAATGAAGAGAAGCGCACCAGAGCCCATCTGAGAGCGCGTCGAAGGGTATTCACCTCCCGAAGCGTGTGTGTGGGGTGGGGAGGGGCACACGATCATCACCTAAGAAAAAAAAAGAATGAAATACGAATGGCTTCGCATCGCTTGTGCCCATCATCATCCCCGTCCCGCAGAGTGGTCGAAAGAGAGGAGAAGTCTGAAGTGCGAGGAGAAAAAAAAATACGTAATCATCATAGAAAAGGGATAGCACAATTCAGAAAAAGGACGGCACGGCTCTCTTTATCCCCCCCTCCCCCCGCCCACACACGAAACAACTAGCCAACATGTTACGAGCCGCTATAATGACAGCAATCAAGACAAACAACTACACATATAGAACTGAATGAAGCGGCATGCGCACGCGCGCATAAAAAAAAAGAAATATGCCCGTCTTTTGTGTTGTTTTGAGAGAGAAACGAAAAAAAGAAGAAACCAGATTACCACGGATACATTCTATATCAAAAGACGAGACCCCCCCGCCAGCAAAAAAAGAGAGAGAGAGAGAAGGTGAGGGGAAATGGCCGAATAGAGATTGTATCGCCCCTCTTCTCTTTCGTGAACATTTTTTTTCCCCAAGAAGATAACAAATCGGAAGGATAATAAAATTATGAGATAAACAAACACACCTATATATCAAGCACGGTTATCATAGCCTGAGGACCATGGGTGTGTAGGCATGCGCAGCAATGAGTGCGGCGTACGTCAGATGAACACGGCAAGAATCTTGGTCGGAGTGAGGGGGCACAGGCGGGGAAAGTGCAGCTTTGGTTAGCGCTATTCATCACCCGCTAGCCTGCAATATAACCCGAAACTCTTTCCACGTGCCCCCCCCCCCCTCCCCGAAGGACACTTCCATTTTCTGCGCTGATCTTCGCATAGCGCTAATGGACACCAAGGATACGCGCAGTTTGTCTTGCTCCTTGTTTCCTCGTTCTTTAAGGGTATGAATTCATCACCATGAGGGACCCGGGACTGAGACTGGTTCCCGTGTAGTTAGAGAGTGGGTGGGGATACGGAGTCTCCACAAAGTAGACTGGCACGTCTGACGGCCGCCTCGGCAGCTGGAACAGCCCTTGCTGGCCAGCAGGAATAGCCAAAAGGATCTCCTGTGGCGGTAGCTGGTACGTTGGGGCTAAGGGAAAGGGAAGCAAGGAAGCCGAAGTGGGAGCGGGGACGAGCAACCTGTAGGTCGATGGTGGTATTGCTGCATTAGCAGGAGTGATAAGCGGACTTTGGCTCGAGGTGAAATCCCGCAGCATCGGAGGGTTCCGTGAGGAGCCTGGCTCGCGCTGGATCACGGCTGGACGCGATGAAAATGGTCCATCACTCCGAAGCTGAAGCGACGGCGGTGAGGTGACGAGAAACGGTCTGTTCGATGCGGGTAGCGGCGGTGGGGGCAGCTCCGCCCCTGAGGGGAGTGTCGATGCCGAATGTGGTGCTGATGGCTCGTGGCTCATTGCCGCCATCATGGGTGGTGGTCCGGCGTCCTCCGCTAGCCTGCCCTCGGGCACTCCCGATCCACCGGTAGGTGAGACACTATCGATCCGCTTTGAAAGGGCGCTGGCGGTCGCCTCTGCCACCGCCTTCGAGTATTCCTCTAAGAGCTGTGACACATTCCGCTCAATGGGGCCGCGCGCCTGCTGCGACCTCACCGAATCAGTGCTACCGCCAGCCTCAAGGGTATTCTGATGGGCCGTGTAGAACGCGTACTCGCGATCCCCGTGTGCGAAGATGCAGCGGTGCTGAAAAGGACACCAACCAGATCGATCGAAATGCCGGCAGCGCTTCGTCTTGTAATGGGCAGCGGGATTGATGCTTGTCACCGTCCCTGAAGGCGGCACCGCTGCTGCTGCCGCCTTGGTTGCTGTGTATGGAACGCAAGAGCTCGGAACGCCCACTGTATTGCCACCTGACGCCGCTACTACGTCCGTGTTGTTCGACCTTTGGGTTGCGCACGTGGATGACTCGTGCGATGCTGGTGCCGCGATTGCAGTGATCCAGTGGCTGGCGTCGAGGCCACCAGGGGAGCCATGGGGACACCCCGGGTCAAGCATGGACAGAGGCACATTCGATCCAAGTGATGATGATGTATTTCGTGATATGGATGCGTAAGTGCTGCACTCACCCACCGAGGAAGCCGAGCGACCATCGATACCCTGCTTATCGGTTTTGAAGATGCGGGGACCCTGGGGGCTGGTTGCTTCGGCTGCGAAGCCAAATAGACTCGAGTTGGCTGAGATCGGTTGCGTTGCTGTTGCTCGCGCCGTCTGCTGCTGCTGTTTCTGCTCTGGGAGGGGATGGCAGGCTGCACCACGTGCGTAGCGTTCACCCTCCATCGTGAATTCAAGAGAGCTGTTGGTGATGAAGTGGGGGGAGGGAAGAGAGAAATTCGGGGCCCCCTGCTGTTGCTTGCTCAGCTTTCACTTCCTTTACGTCTTCGTAGTGTTCTTAGCCGGATATTGCTGTCGAGAGGATGAACGGCCTCCGTATCATGTGATCTTTCAGTCCCACCTACCAAGAAGAGATGCTCAAGATCAGAAAGGGATAACGATGGCTCTTCGAGACAAAAGAATGGATCCCAGAAAAAAGGGAAGAAGGAGCCACCGGTCACAACAGCTTCTCTGACACACAGAGAATACAAAGATGAGTGAAAAGGGGGAAGGGGTAGGGCGGGGGCGAGAGGCGGCGCGGGTGCTCCGATCGATGACGCGCAAACACTCTGAAGCTAAAGCAAGAAAAGAAAAAAATCTTACAGTAGCGGCTCATAAAGGAAAGAGCGGCAAGCTAAGAACAGAAACACACAAAAAAACCAGCACGAAAAGCAAAGAAGCATAAAATAGTTTCGAAACAAAAAGAACGCTTTCCTGTTGTTCCTTTTGTTAGTGTGTTATTAGCAACCAGCATATAACAGGGTGGTAGGGTGAAAAGAAAAAAGAAGCGAAGGAAAGAGTTGGCTAAGACAGCTTTGAATTTCTTGCCCCCTTTTCTCGTTTCATCACCATGCTGTTCAGCGTAGATTTACTTTTGGTGAGCGTAAAGGAGGGTGGGAAATGAGGGTAAGAGGAGGAAAAGTCGAGAAACAACAAAGTCCTTACGCATACACAAATGAGGCGTCAAGAGACTGAGGGTAGGGGAAAGGGTGGGGGGAGGGAGGCGGCAAAACGGTGGCGCAAAGGGTTCCAGAAAAAGAAATTTGAAGTTGAAAAGCGTAGAGAGCGACACATACACACAGAAACAGAAATCAAGCAAACAAACGCGTGCGCCGGATTCCTGGCGGTAAGGAAAGGGAGGAAGGGTGGGAGAAGGTGAAACAGTGTTTACTTTGGGAAATGTCCAAGAATGAAAGGAAACTTCAGGTACAAAGTGAGGGTGTCTTAATTTTTTTTTCAAAAAATAAGGAGCAGACCCCAAATATTGAGAAATAATTTCGGGTTCTTTTGTGTTCTACCACTCTCAGCCACGCAGCGCCGTCTCTTCCCAGTTTCGGTAGATCCGGAGGTATTTCTTTCTCGTGTGGTAGGCGCCAGCTGGTCTTTTGGTGCGTATGGGTATTGTGTTCGCCAGGTGCACTCTTTTCGAAAAGCCCAGCAACTTCTCTTTCTCCTGGCTTCGAATTTTTTGTTTTACTTTTTTATGGGCGTAGTACCAGAAATAGGAAAAAAGTCCGAGAGAACCAAAAAAGAGGAGACGCGAACGGCTGATCGAAATACGTCGAAGATCCCTTTTCAGAGAGATGAACCGAGAGAGAGGCAGGTGTTGCACACTCTATCGCCAAAGGAGCTGGGAGAAGAGGGGCTGCGTGGGCGGGAAGAAAGGAGACGAATGGTGCTGGCAGTGGTGAGGTGCTAAAAAAAAAGAGGGAAGAAGGAAAGGAGACTCCGCGAGAGTCGAAATGGAGTTCAAAGGCTATTAAGAATATACTCTATCCTCCCTTTTCGATGTGATTTCGTCAAAGATAAAAGGGGGTGGGTCAGAAAGGCCAAGAACCAACGACGAAAAAAAAAGAAACGGAAGTGCGGATAGGATAACGTCGTGAGAGGAGAGAAAAGAAAGCGAAGAGCCCCGACCCTGTTGCGCGTGGAAAAAAGGGGGTGCTGGAACCCCCCGAGCAAGAAAAAGAAGAAAAAAAGAGGTTAACCCTCAAGGGGAAGAGGTGCGGGAGGAGGGAAGAGAATATGAAGCAAGTTGGGAGAACAGGATGTTGAAAATGGAGAAGGGGGAGAAAGCCGATATAGGAAAACCCCTCCCGCCAAAAGGGGACAGTCCAGTAGGACCAGAAATTTGGAGAAGAGGGAGACGATGGACTCGTGTGGCCGATGGGGGAGGAGAGAGAGGGGGAGGGAAAGGGAAATATCGACGCACTGAAAAAGACAGATGTATTAGCCGAAAGCGTGCTCTGCTAGACAGTCAGGCGAGATAAAAAAGAGCACTCCTTCCCTCTTCTTTTTCTTCACACCTGGTTTGCCTTCGTCACTTCGATCTTGTTGCGCCCTTTCGTGTATATATGGGGAGAAGGGTGTCCTGGTTTGGATTTGCGGTAGAGCGATCCCCCCTTGCTTCGCGCCCTACTCTTCTCCTCCGGTTTTACAGGACGATCAGAGAGCGAGGGAGGCGGTGAGGAGGGGGAAGGCGAGGGAATGAAGGGACGTCTGAAAGAGTGAGTGTTGCGTGCGTATGGTAGTACCTGTGAGGATGTCGTAGGGAGAAAAGGATACTCGTGTGGGTTCACACACCTGAATGAATGAATGTATGAATGGTGGGGATGCAAAGCAGCAACAGAACACACACGCCATAAAAAACGCATCTATGATGAAGCAAAAAAAAAAGCGCATGCGTAGGGCGGCCAAAAAAAAGGGGAGGGGGAGAGTGAAACCGTAGCAACAGAGAGGATAGGCGAGAGAGAAGTACGAAAGCACGGCCAACACAAGGGAAGAGCATACCCATACGCTCAGTTCCATAATTCTGATACGGAATGAAGAACGTAACCTATCTCTATCTCTATCTCTATCTCTCTCTCTCTCTATATATAGATTTATACATTCACAGGTGTTCAGCGTTATTGGTTGGAGTGTGCTGGCTCTTCTCCAGGAGCTTCCCCCCCAAGTGGATGATAGAGAAGGGACGGAGGAACGCGGACGCCGATGGTGACCCCACCTAAGGAACGAACGGGAGAGCATAAGGGCAAAGAACATGGTCGACGCCCAACAGAAGAAGAGGCACTGCAAACGGCTCAATGGGAAAAGTGAGTAGAATGAGTCGATTGCGAAATTGCGGGTGGCTTTCGATGCACACCGCAGCTCGCTGGTGCAGCCTCCCATTTCGCCCTTTCTCACATGAAGTTTAGTTTGAGTCAGGTAAAAAAGACACAGCCCAATATAGGATCAGCTACGGGAAGAGGGGGAAAAAGGTGCAAAATCACAAACAGACGCACTTTCATACCTGCAAACACACACTTTCTCTCTCGCACGCAACACAAGACACAAAGAAGCAACGGAATTCGGGAAGAGGGTAAACATATTCGCCTTCAACTATATTTGGGACAGTTGTTCTTGTTCAGGTTTCAACACCTGACCCTGCCGGTTTTGCTGGCTGAAACACACAAAAAAAGACGCCTTTCCCTCCATCCCTCCTCCTCTTTTCCCCTCCCCACCCCTCACACACCGTCTCCCGTCCATCCATTCTTTTCTTTGTCGCCTTCTTTTCTCTCTCTCCTTTCTTCTCGATGCATGTAGGGGAAAGAGAGGAGCAAAAAACAAATGAGGACGGTTAGAATGAAGCCGGAGGTGCAGGGCCTTGAGCATCCTTCAAACCACAACCAGGCATGGTCCGACGAAAGCGTCCCCCTTCAAGAAAAGGAAAGAGGGACAAGGGAGGCAAAGGTGTTGTGGTTGGGGGAGAGAGAAATCACAATCAAGTCACAAGAAAAAAAACGAAGAGTAAAGAGAGAGGACGCATCCAACGCCTGAGCTGGCGTACCGAAAATCCATCCTTCTCAGCCGGTGGGGAGAACAAGAGGGAAGTACCCTGTGCAGCATCCAAAGTAACGTCTCTTCTTTTAAGTCATCCTGTGAGTAGCTTTACAACCTCCCGCACGATTGATTTTTTTGACCATTTACTGTGCTTTCATCTCCCACGCACCTCTTCAGCATAGCTCGGATTCTCTTGCATCTCGTACGCGCGCGCTGTCAGGGACAACCCACGATAAAGCATCCTCCTTTGCCTCCAATGCGGCGGCTCACACACCAGCAGCCTTCCCCGTCCAAACAAAAAACAGAACCGGGCCCCCTACACCAACTGTGACGACTCAGGCAAAAATTGGCGATATTGACAAGGAGATGGCGATTGCAGTGAAAAGCGGCGAAGGCGGGCAACGCAGCAAATATATATATATATATGTTACTCACGTGTTGCAATGCAGAGGTGTTGGAGATGGATGACCAGACGAGCTGTAGGGAGGGGTAACCAAGAGACGGAAAATGAAAAAAAACCGCAGCAATTAGAGATGGGGCGGAGAGGGGCGAGTAGGGGAGGGGGAGGGGAGCTGATCCCACACGTCGACTCCTTCGATGGCCGCGAAAGCAAAAAATAAGATGATGTCGAAAGAAGGCCCTACCTGATAAGCTCGATCGGGGGAGCGTTGCACGTCCTGCCCACTCAGTGTCGGAGGATAGTAAACACCTATAGAAAAAATGGGGGTGGTGAAGTGGAAGAACATCACCTGGGAGGACACGCTGACACAGGAGCCGCAAGAAGAAAGGAAGAAAGATTCCACGCGTCTCCTGTATCCCCTCCTTTCCAAACGCGCTACCTCTCATGACTGGAAGGTGCCTTCATCTCCAAAACCAGACCCCAACGCAACATCACCATCACTGCCATCGTCGAGGAAAAAAAAGCGAAAGGTAACGGGGAGAAGGATCAAACACAAGAAACTTTATACACACACGCGCGCACACACAAAAGAGATGAATCGAACGACGTCAATAGAAACATAAATAAAAAACTTCTCCACTTCTCAACCATCACTCGAAAACGTTTACACCCCCCTTAAAACGATGAAAATTTGCGAATGAAGAAGAAAAAAGGGGTTGTGGTGATGGCGGCGGCAAAGAGCGGCTGCGGCTGCGACAAAAACGTCTTCAGCGAAACGAACACCCAGCTGACACCCACGCGCACATTCAAGAAGAACAACTACAAAAGACCCGGTGACACCAAGAGCAGATGAAAGAGGAAAAAGGGGACGGAGGGAGGGGGGAAGCACACACACTCCAGCTTTTACGTCAACGCTATCCTGCACCAGAGCTTACCCAATCATCTTCGAGTATATTCAGAGATCTCCAGCAGGCACACACGCACAACGCACACAGACACAAAAACTAAATGTGTAAACATACATGTGTATATGCATACATGCAGTAACGTGTGTGAGGAGTTTATCGGTATACTACTACGTTCGAGGCAGAGAAAGAGAGCAGTGCATAGAAAGTCCAGCCGGTTCTGTTATTAGTTGCGTTCTGCCATGTTACGAGCAGGAACTCAGCGGCAGTAAAAAGAAACTGCGACAAAGCTCATCTTTCCCTCTTCTCAACACACCTTTTTTTCAACATCAGCGAGCAAGCGCGCTTTAATTCTTGTGTTTTCTCGGGTTCTCCCTCTTGCACGGCAAGGGAAACTAGGAAAATCTTGATCTATGTTTACGTTCTCTCGCCGGTGTACCCCAATCCTAAGACCGCACGAGCTTTTCGTGAAGCTGAGCAGACAATAGAGGCGTAGGGGAATATCTGGGAAGGAGAAGGGCTAGGCCAGCGTTGTACACGAAGCTTAGAAAAGAAAGGAGGGGAAGGGAGGGAAGGCAAAGGAGAAACGCCGTCACGCCGCATTTTTCCTCTACTGATCCCTCGAACAGCCCTCTACCCTCTCTCTGTCTGTCAAAAAAAAGCAGCTTAACCTTCCGTCCCCACACAGATTCCCATCAATGCGCAGTTAGTGACCGCGTCGTGTTAAGTCGCAAACTTATGGGAGTAAGATATGCTGGAAGCTTCCCCCTCCACTTCTTCCCTTCCCTCCCAACAGCGTGTAAGAGAGAGAGAGAGCGAGCGTCAATCAAGAATACACCCATCAACTACGATGATTGTGGACAGATGCACGAAGGCCGAGTCGCGCAACACACTCCCTTGCAGGGATTCGCATGCACGCGTCTTAGGCTCGCTAGATCTAAGCTTCCTTTCCATCGCGCATCTTTTGCCGGCTATGGTTGCTTCCAGGGGCAAGAAAGTCCGTCATCAATTCCTATCTGTCTACGCCTGATCTGGTACGCCAGTCTCCTGGTTGTTGCTGTTGTTGGCCCCACTGTTACCGTTCGCCGCAACCGCCGGGCTCGCATTCACCGGCGAAGCACTTCCGCCTGCCGTTGCATTGGCGTTCGCTCCAGGGAATGACTGTTGCTGCTCTTGCAGACTTTCATGAATGCGCTTGAGAGTCCAATCGAAGACGTAGTCCACGTGGTAACCTTCGCGCACGAACAAGTCACGGAACATGCGCTTCAAGTAAGAGTAGTCCGGCTTATCTTCGAAACGAAGGGCACGGACGTAGTTCATGTACGCAGCGAATTCAGTCGGAAAACCCTTGCACAGCAGCTCGATCGGAGTCGTCTGCTTCCGCTCAGAGATGCGATTGTATTTTTCCTGCTTAGTGTGTGCCTTTAGCCCCTGCCACGGCAGTGCACCGCGTAGGAAGTACATGAGGATGTAACCGATGCCCTCCATATCATCACGGCGTCCCTGCTCCACACCTAGATGCGTATTGATGCTACAGTAACGGGCCGTTCCCGTGAGCGACTTGCCCTCCTTGTACGAGATGTGAGAGTGGGTCCGAGGATCGCGATACTTCTTTGCCAGACCGAAATCGATGATGTACACATGGTGTCCCTTCTTTCCGGTGCCCATGAGGAAGTTGTCGGGTTTGATGTCTCGGTGAAGAACGCTCTTGCTATGGACATATTCGATACGACTGATCATCTGATCGGCCAGCATCAGCGTCGACTTGAGCGAAAGCCTGCGACCGCAAAAAGAGAACAGGTCCTCCAATGAGGGGCCGAGTAGCTCAATCACCATCACGTTGAATTCGCCCTCCACGCCGTGGTAGAACATGATGGGAATGCCCACAGCACCACCACCGCTGCCAAGAATTCGGTAGAATCGTGATTCATAGGTGAGCTGTGGGTGGCGGGTTTTGACTTGCTCCAGCTTGATGGCAACCGGATCGCCCGTCTGAATGTTCGTACCACGGAAGATTTCACCGAAGGAGCCAGAGCCGATCTTCTGGCCGATGCGGTAGCGGTTACCAACACGGAGTTCGACGTTCATTTTGTTGATCCTTTCGTTTTCCACAAGCACACGTGAGGTGTGGAGGATAAAAAGGTGCGCGAGAAAGGCGAAAAAGAGGAGGGATGTCTGACGAGGTGTCTGTTTGTCAAAAGAAAAGTAGCTATACCTTGTTATGCGCACGCGTCAGCTTGACTAAAGCGATTGGAACTTGCTGTGGCAGAAGAGAAGGCCGCAGTGCTTAACCCCACCACCGGCGAAGAGCGAAGAAAAAAGATAACTGGGGTGAAGGAAAGGGAGAATCACTCCTATGAAAATGGTCTCCGATCACCTTGCTGTCACACGAGTGAAACAGAGGAACACAGACACACACACATATATATATATATATATGCAGAGAGAGAAAGAAGGCAAAGATAAAATTTAAGATCAACGCGCAGGAGGAGGGGACGGTGGGGAAATACTAGGTATCTAAACAGAGAGAGCGTTCACGCACAAAGCCCAATGAGCCACGATGCTTGAATTGAGAAGCAACAAAGGAATTGGGGTCCGCTCGCGCACACGCGTGTGTGTGTGCTGGTGATCGATCTCGAGTCTGAGGGTAACGAGGGAAAGAGGCGAGTCTTAAGAAACCATGCAAGGTGACAGTTGTAAAGAAAAAAAGAGGGCATGTCAACGTGTGCGATGGCGAGTGAGATGTTGAGAGAAATAAGAGCATGACCGCACTAATACATGTGCCGAGGGGGAGCCCTGGGTCATGCAAGGGCATTGCTACCCCAGTGGCACCACGAAAAGTGCAACCTGAGATAGCGGGGATAAGGAGGAGCCGCGGACTTGGAACTGCTGGGGAAAAAGGGGGAAACCACAGCGGTGCAGCGAGCCACGGCACTTTTTGCATCGACCTAAAAAGGCTTCATGCGACCTTCGCTATTTGTAGATGTGTGCATGTGTGTTTGTGCATTGACGTGGAGACCGCAAGGCCGATGCGGCGACTACAACCCCCCTCTCCCCGCGAAGAGGTGAGCAGCGCAGTGCGACGCACCTTTAGCAGTGCTACCCCTTCCCTGCTCCCCAAAAAGGAAAAGAAAAATGCTGGAGCCACGAGCACTGATGGGGGTGGGGGAGAAGCAGGGAAGCATTTTCACTGGGAAAGAAGGGAGTGGGGCGGAGGTGAAGAACGGGCCAATCATGCAACGCCATTTTCATTGTCAAGGAGAGCAGGCGCCGCAAGGATATCTTTCTCAGATGCCGTCCGCCTACGCGTACACCTTGACACGCTTCTCTACACCAGACAAAAACGGCGAACGCATCTTTTGTTGCTGTTCATTCCATTACGCCGCTGCCCCAATAAGACGACATCTCGTCGTCTCATACATCAGGCTAACGACCAGTAGCAGATGGGGTCCCTGCACACCACAAACAGGTAGGCACAGACAGGAGCGTTCATGATCGGAGGTGGAGACATGCTTGCACAGTGAAGATGGAATGCGCATAGGAGAAGCCGCGATTCTCTTCGTAGCTATTGCATGCCATGACACTCCTGAGATTCTTTTCAAGCGCCCGCCGCTTCGATGTTGTTTACGCAGGACCCAAACTTTCGATATTGCCGCTCTTCAGATGCGTAGACTACCCATGCCGCAGCGCACTGTCTCGCTCGACCTTGGATATGCACCCATATGGGTATTGATGATGCCTTCCCGTAGTATACGATGCACACGCCTTTCTCGTTGCGGGTTGAGAAAAACTCTTCTCCTTTGCTTGCTCTCGATTTGCCCCCCCTCTTCTCTCCTGCCTTCAGCCATGTGGGCGGCCCACTCCCCCAAAAAAACACTGGCGGAAGTGTAGCAAGACAGAGAACAAGCCGTGTGCGAAGACTGACAGTGAAAAAGAGAAACATTTTCATAGCCCTCCCATCTGAAAAAAGAGGGAGCCGTTTCCCTCCTCCTCCACCTCTTCTTTGCATGAACGGCTGTCACCGTACCCCCCAAATTTTCTCCTCGCGAGCTTCACGTGTGGATCACTGACTAAAGACACGATAATGGCGAACTCGACTCATTACGGCTTCCTGTCCTGCGGCAGAAACGTTTTTTTCCGCTTCTGTGCTAGCAGCGACTCCTGCATGCTGCGCACTGTCCAGTCATAGACGAAGTCCTCCTGATAGCCTTCACGCTCGAAGAGCCGGCGGAAGAGGGCACGCGCGTAGCCGTAGTCTGGACGACTGGTGAAGTGCAGTACACGCGTATAATTCAAAAACGAGGCGAATTCCGAAGGGAGTTCTTTACATAGCAACTCCATCGACGTGTCCATCTTCACCTTGGCGATGAGGGCGTACTTCTGGTCCTTATTGGGGGCCTTCAGCCCCTGCCACGGCAAGGAGCCTCGCAGGAAATAGATGAGGAGATACGCGATGCCCTCTAGATCGTCTCGCCGGCTCTGCTCAATGCCGAGATGTGTCCGCACACTGCAATAACGGACGGTGCCCGTCAAGCTCTTCCCCTCTTTGTAAGGAATGTGCTCAAACGAGTGAGGCTTCCGGTAAAACTTTGCCAGTCCGAAATCGATGAGGTGGAGGTGGTGGGCTTTGCTGGCGCAGCCCATTACGAAGTTGTCCGGTTTGATATCGCGATGCAGAAGTCCGCGACAATGGACGAATTCGATGAGCCGCAGCATCTGATCTGCCAGCATCAGAGTGGTTTTCAGTGAAAACCGGTTGCCGCACTGCTCGTGTAAATCAGCAAGTGAGCTGCCCAGCAGCTCCATCGCCATGACGTTGAAGTCCCCCTCACAGGAGAACCCGTACACGATCGGCATATACGCCGCACCGCGACCTTGACTGATGACTTTATAGTGCCGTACCTCGGACTCCAGCTGCGGATGCGCCAACTTGCAACGCTCCACCTTGATAGCCACTACCTCATTTGTTTTGGTGTCCGTCCCCCGAAAGATCTCACCAAAAGAGCCGCCGCCGATGCGATGGCCGATCCGGAAGCGGCCATCCAGCACCACAGTGCTCTCGAGATTGCCCAACCCTTTTCCTTTGTGACCAGTCATCGCCTTAACTCACTAGCAACCTATTCTACGTCGTTATCGTCTGTCTTCCTCTGCTTGGTGGCACGGAGGCGTTCGCCTACAACGCAAGGCAGCTGCTCTTCACGGAAGAGAGAGAGGAGGGACCAGGGGAGAGTTTTTGCTGTTCAAAAAAGACGATCCCGCTCAAACGGTGCGGTGCCTTTTGGTTTGCTTCACCCGTAAGAATGGGCAGGTAAAGAGGGAAATGGGAAGGGGGGGGGAAGAGGAAAACCTCGGCCAAACGGACTGCGCTCGAGCAGGAAGGTGCTCGAGCACCGAATCGCTGCAGCGGCACCGGGAGTAACGCACCTTCTCACCAGAGTTGTCGTGAGAGCGTCAGAAGGGGAATATCTCCTAAGGGAAGATATCGAGCACCGTTAATACGGTTCAAGTGACAACAGGAGAGCAGAGAGAGAGAGAGAGGATAGCAGAGTTGAAATACAGAGGAAATTAGCAAGCTTGGAGAGGAGGAGGAGGAGGGGGGGAGGGGAAGGGGAGGAGTAACACGGCGAAAGGCAAGGGGTCTAAGAAAGTAGGTCATCGCCGTAAAGCGATGATGAAAAGCCCCAATAAGAGAAGGCAATTCACCTTCTTCTGGGGATCCTCTCTGGATAGTACCGTCGACCCCTTTCGCAGTCCTTGGATACCCGCGGACTCGTAACGATACCAAGGCTCAAACCGCAATAGGTGGGAACGTGCAGAGTCGCAGGACCCGTCCTTGCTTTTCTCTTCGTGGTTCCCCGTTGCGTTCGGATTGCACAATTCTCACCACGGTGGATAAAAGAACACACGCACACACACACATATATATATGTATATACTCCCAGTTCATTTTTTCTTTCTTTCGCAAAAAGGTAACGGCTTTTCTTGCTCTCTCCGATAGAGGTAGATCTATCAGCGCATGTAAACTTCACGACATAATTCACGATCGTTGCAAAGTCGGTGCGCAGGATCTCCGACGCCGGTTTCTACGTCTTTTTCTCCGTTTTAGGCACAGCTTCAGACTCAGCCGTGTTATTGGGATGTGAAACCGCAGGACGGGGCCCGTGAGAGGGGGCGGGGTCAGTCTCATCGCCTGTGGTAGACGGCGCCCTTTCCGCCAAGCGCCTTCCCTGCCCATGAAACGCACGATGTGCACCCGTGGCGGATTGGGGTTCACCATCCCCGCTTTCTGGGTCACCGGAGGCTTCGCCGACGGCTTGTCTTCGTAAACCTCCCATGAGCCGCTGCAGCTGGTCCCGTAGAAATGTCTGGCGCTGATCACCTGAGAGACCCTCTAGATCGAGCTGTGCCGCAGTTTTCGACTCCGGAGTATCTTCTGCTAGAAACTCCGTAGAACCACCGCCAAAGTACCGGTTCGACTTCTTTCCCTGCGCCCGCTGCTCCGCATTCGGTTCATGCTGGGAAGAGGAGGAAGAAGCCCGTTTCTCCAACTCCTGCTCTTGGCGAAGTCGCTCCATAGCTGTCTCCCGTTCCGCTTCTTCGTTAGCTGCCAACATCTCTGCCATGGAATTGTATGTCGTTCTCTGCTGCGGCACCCGGCTTTGCGATAGCACTGGTGCGCGAGTCGCCGCCGTCGTCGGTGGGGTCCCGCCAAGATCCCTTCGCGCACCCAAGAGCTTCGATAGCAACGATGAAGCCGCGTTCGAGATTGCTCGAGGGGCGCCGCCTCCATTCCACTGCGGAACGGTTTCTCCCCTCGATGCGTTGGGAAACGCTGCCCCATTCAGCAGGACGATACGCAATGCGCAGGACCGGCTAAGCCCCACCATATTCAGCGGCCGTGTCTCCTCCTCGGTTCCGTATCGCTTTGGCGGATAGGCGCATACAAATACGAAGTTGCTGCTGCCTACGGCTTCCTCCACAGTAGGGCGAACATTGCTCTGGAGAGTAGCCACCGATGGATCCAACGGTGCGACGTCGATTTTCCTTCCGTTTGGCAGGAGACAATGCAGCGTAACAATGGAGGTGGAAGTCCCAGCCGAAGCTACCGCCGCTGATACTTCTGATGCAGATGTCACAGTTGACTGGGCTGTCCTGAAAGATGCGGAGGGGCTACTACTTTTTTCCGAATCAGTAGAGAGTTTCATGTCTTCAGGGATTCGCCGACGGCACACATCACCGTCGCACACAACATCAGAGGGGTGGGATGTGGCGGTGGATGTCTCTGCCGTCTGCAGTGAGGCGGCGGCCACAGACTGCTGCTGCGATGTTTCGGGTTCCGCTGTTTCAAAGGTAACCCGTACCACTGTCTTGCTGGGAAAGTTTTGGAGAAGGATCTTGGCAGCCTCGGCACTCGAGGTGGCAGTCACCGCTGCAGGCACACCGTCCTTTAGTCCAGGAGGCTCTACTGACAAAAAGAACTTCGACCTCGGCTTCGGTGGCACGGCGCCGTTCCACGTCGAAGTTGCTTGTGCCTGTTGTACCTCTCGCTGCGCCCATTCCAGATGCTTCTCTACCGTCCTCCAAATGGTTTGGAGCGTCATGTGTGACGACGTGAGGATCGTTTTGTGCGTCGGTACTGCCGTCGATTTCGTTGAGAAGGACGTGGGGAGCCCAGCAAGCATGATGAGATGAGCAGCGGCGAGAGCACCGGGCGAACTTCGATGCGAAGGGTCGCTATGCTGGTCCTGCGGCTGCTGAGGCGAAGCCGCCGTCGACAAGATTGGGTGCGTCACTTGACGAGAGCGGACGTACTCGCGATTCATTGCAGCCACGGAAGATGCGAAGAACGTTTGCAGTTCGTGAGGGCTACCAGCAGTTGTGGAAGAGTTCGGTCCTATGGCAGATCGAGCCGGCCCCTTTGCCTTCAGCAGGCACATCTGTACGCAGTTGTACAAATTCTGAGGCGTCAGCAGCGGGCCATTCAGGACGATCGGGGGCATGGCGGCGCTTGGCGGGAAAAACATATGCACACGCGGAAGGACCGCACTGGTCGTGTGGGGGGGCGCTGGGACCGCCGCGGAGAAGGCATCATAATCTGGCGTCCCGGCATCAATCAAGTGCAAGAGGGTCACGGAGCCCAACCGACTCTCCAGTAATGCGACCAGCAGCGCTTCCCGCTGAGCGACTCCTCCTCGAACTTTGCCGAGAGGAAAATCCGCGACGAGCATCGGCTCCTCATCATCGGCAACGTCCTGCACCTGTCCTACCAGTTTGGCGGCTTCGCTAGTCGAATTCGTCGGCCGCATGAGGTAGCCCAGCGATGCGTTCGCGATAGCGTCCTCCTGGGCGGAGGTCAAAGAACCTTCGAAAGATGAAGAAACCTCCCCAAAGAAGCTTCCGTTCGTCGCCGCGAGGGCCGTGCTATACGATGGGGACAGAAAAGGAAATCTTGGCGTTGTCGAGGTGTTCCCGTGAGCCGCTGCAGGAGTGGCGCCAGTAGTACCACCACGTGTTGCCTCATCGGCGTTATTCAACGAGGTAGGGAGCTTGTCATGCACGATAACGATGAGCGGGTACTCAAGCAACGTGCAGGCCGCCATGGCCTCCTCGATTTTTTCGTACTTGTGCAACATGAGGCGCTGCCACCTTGATTGTTTTTTTTTTTTTCGAAAGGGGTGGGTGGATGGGGGAGCCAGATGATGTACGGAAAGAGAGGAGCTTTCCAAGCTAAAGGGCAAAACGGGAGAAGTAGGGGTAGCCAGGGTGGATTCTTTTAGGGACGCAGGGACGCCTGGAATGACGCCACGAGTGCGGTTGGACGCTGCGTACGCAGAGGGACAGGGGAGAAAAGAGCTTGTGGATTGAAAGAAGAAGAAAATGCGACGATGCAAACCGCCGGACCTGTAGTTGGGATGATGATAAATGCGGGAGATGCTGAGTAGACTGGTGAGCCACCCCCGAAACAACAACAACAACAACAGAGCAAGAGTGTCTTAACTATGAGCTTTCGCGACGTATACCTCTGTGTATTTGCATTGTGGTCTCAACAATGCAGTGCGGAGATCAGGATTGATCCAGCAGAAGAGAGAGAGAGAGTTAGAGGGAAGTGAGACAAGAGAAGGAGGAGAATATTTTCAGTAAAATCAGTATCAAGTGCCATATACATTCACGTAGATGCAGTCTTCACAGAAGTCTCTAACCGCACATAAAATTACTCACACACATGGTTGTGAACGCCCCTCTGTAAACTGAGCCTTGCTTTTAATGCTACTATTCTTCGCACCTCAACTTTTTCTTTCCCTTTCATCGTTGAGGCTTGCGCGTGTCTCTCTGTGAGTGTGCGTGTGTGACGAAGAGGCTGATGTAGCATACGGGCGTGTGCCCACCGGGAGGGGAAGGAAAAGGACCGCTCAGTTCAGAGGAAGTCTTATCGTTGACCTGCTAAACGGTCAATTGCCCTTCCTCCCCATATCTTTCATCGCTTTGTTCACCTCGAGTAAGTTGAGCAATCACGCTATGTCTGCCAAACGACTCGGGATGGCGCGGGTGATATTGCACTGTCTCATGCTGAGAAGAGCTAAGGTGGTGATGAAAAAGGAGCTCCAAGAGGTTTAGAAAAAAAAGAGCGAAGGGAGAACATTCGAGACTCTCAGTTGCGGGCAGCTTTCGTCAAATGGAAACAAATAGTTCGGCGTCCGGCACTGGTATCTCAATGCGCTCCCCTTGTCGCCTCCGTGTTGGTCAATGTGTCTTGCGTGAAGGTACAAATTTGCGGGTGAGTGTCACCGTGAAGAAGAGAGATCAAAAAATGGAAAGACGTGACAAAAAAAGGATTTCACAGATGCGTGAGTGACGATCAATAACGGGAGGAGGGAAAAAAAGAAGATAATATAATGGGGGAGAACGAAGTGTGTGCATGTCGAGAGCGGAAGTCGATGGCATTCGTTTCACAAGACGAGAACAGTAGATGCACTCTCATGAAAAAGAAAAAGGGCCACCGTATCAAAGGGAGGTGCGCATGTAGGTGGGTAGTGAAAACAGAAGAGGGGGAAGGGGAAGAGAGAAAAGAGCGAAGACGGAAAAAATCCTTGTAGGGGCGTTCCTTGCACCCACGTACGTCCACATGTATAGAAGCAGGGGCTCCCTCTTGCCTAGTTTTTCTTCACATGTATCGGCTCCTCACCTTCCTCAGACACCTTCTTCGACGTGACGCGGCCACGCATGCGCGCACACACACGCACAGACAGACATACCTATATCTCTCTTTTTCCTGTGTGTGTGGGTGTGTGTGTGTGTGTGTGCGGGGCTGCCTCTTAAGACGCTGGCGACATTAAGGGAGGGGAGAGGGGAAGAAAAGATGAAAAAAGGGGGGGAAATGGCGGCGAAGGCCTTTGAGCCGTACAAAAAAAAGTCACTGTCCCCTGAAAAACAAAAAATGCAAGCAAGAAACCGTTTTGATTTTTAAATTTTTCTTTTCCAACTTCCCACCACCTCACAGACCACCCTTTCTTTTTTCTTTCCCCCGACTGGCACACACGCAAACACACACTCTCACACATCCATACAAAAATCTTTGTGCGCGTGTGTTTGCCTCTGTGCGATAGCATGCGAACAAAGCGCTACCATATAACCCCCCCCCCGCAAAACTGAACATTCTCACTGCAAGAAAAGGTTCGCGTGCTTGGCGAGACTATCGCAGAGCGAGGGGAAAGGTGTCGATATGGCGGTACGCACGGGACTCAACTACTCCGTGCGTGTTTTTCTTCGTGTGTACCAGGCACATGGGCAAGAACACCGCCACGGATGGGGAAGGAATGAAAAAGGTGGCCAAGGAGGGAGGAAGGAGGGTAAGCTCTCACAGATGATGAGCCTTGTACTGGAGCTTAGCTAAAATACGAATATATATATATAATTGTGTTCATCTTTGCGGAAACAAAAGAGGTTCACTTGGGGGGGGGGGAGGTGGACAGCCAAAACCACTGCAGTCATTGAGGCAGAGCAAAACTAAGGTGGAGCATGAAGGAGCCGGGTCTGTCATCGCCGTCTCCATCGGAAAATGGCGACATAATAAAAAAAGGAGGGAATATTAAATGTCTTTTTTTCTTTCGTTTTGAAGAGAAGTGGAGAGACTGGGGAAGAGCGGAAAGGGGGGGAGGGAAGGGAGAAGGAGCGCGTGCACATACGAGAGAGCCTTTACGCTGTCTGCAATGAGAAAACTTTTCGCTCCGCTGAGGCGATCGAAGCCGGTAGGGGTGGGGGTGGGGACGAGAGGGTTAGTCGATGTGGTGACTCCACCTCCTCGTATCGCTACCACTCCACCGCAAACAGAGTTTCCATCTCTTCGAATTCATTCTTTAAGCACTTTCCCCTTTAGCAAGTCATCTTCCACAATGGTCTCCGTGGGTGTCACTGCTAATGGTCTCTCGGTCGTCTACAGATTGGCAGGCACGACAGTGAAGGCGTTCACGATGGTCTCGCGGTAGGGAGCACCACGGCGAACCACAGACTGCGGGAAGGACTTCCAATTCACCGCATCCGGCAGATGCTGCGGCTCCAGACACACAGATGTGTAACGGGCAAAGCGGGCACCCAGCTTGCCGCTGGCGTTCTCCTTGAGATTATTCGCTGTGTACACCCAAATGCACGGGAAGGTCGAGTAGATCTGCATCAAAATGCCGCTGGACGGACTCGACACTTCAGCGTTGAGGCGGGTCGGACAGTTCGGCTTCCACCCGCTGATGTAGTAGGGGTGGTCGTACCCACACGGCACGCGATTCATCAAAGCCTTGTTGCCCATGCCATCACCCAGCTTGCGGCCCCTGCGGAAATCCATCGCACCTTCCGCTGGCACAAGTTTGCCGTTGGGAATGGCGAGGGCATTGGTGTCCACGAGGCGATCACAGTTCGGCATGCGAAGGTAGTGATTGTGCACTGTCGGGGCCTGGCTCCAGGTGGCAGCAGGGTCCTGCTCCTTGAAGCCATTCAGATTCCAGTAAGCGTGATTGAACATGTTCACGATCGTCGCATCAGCCGGGCTTGTGTCGGTGATGTCGGCGTGGAAATCCATGCGAAGCGCATTCGGGTTGCTCTTGGTGATAGTGTAGATGACTTTGCACGCTAGCTCTCCAGGAAACCCATTTTCCATGTGGGGACTTGTGTAGTTAAAGGTGACCGAAACCTCCGATTCGCTGTCTGGGGCAATGGCGTATCCCCATTCCTTCCGGTCAAACTCGTTGGCGCCACCATGGATGGTGTGCTCTCCGGCATTGGTAGGCGTGTGGTACTCCTTATTGTCCAGCACGAAGCGTCCGAAGCTGATGCGACCAGCAAAGCGGCCCACGGTCGCGCCGAAGTAGGTCGCGCGGTCGGCCATGGCCTCCTCGCGGTTCCTGTACTGCGTGTTCACCTCGACCCATTTTTTCTGCTGCGGTTGGTACACTTGCACTGAGTAGAGACTCGCCCCCAAAGTGCTGATGGTCACCTTAAGGACAGGGGAAGCAAGTGTGATGAGCTTGCTCACGTCATCAGACTTCACACTGGCGCTCAGCGACATCTTGAATTGAGGAGAGGTCGGTCTTATATATATAGATATATATTACGACACGCCAAATCTCAAAAGAGGGGAATGAATCTAGATCCCGTGTGGAGAGAAGGGGAGAGAAAAGGGAATGAAACTTGCTGTGGAAAAGAGAAATAGGGAGAGGGCGGAGGAGCTGGAGAAATCTTTCGATGTTGCTTTGTTTGTGTATATGCATATATATACACGATGATGTATATTGTGTGTGATGAGAGAAGAGAGGGAGGTCACAGCCGCAACTCAATCCCCCATGTACAAACAATAACAGAAAGACGTAGCCGAATCAAAGCAAAATGAGGATGGCAAAAAAAAGAGACCAGGTCCGATGAAGTTACCCGAAGGAAGGCAGAAGGGAAAGGGGGGGGGGCAACTGGCACTAGTGGAGGACCGAATCGAGTGAATGTGTGCCGTACAAAAGGGAAAAGGAGAAGGAAAATGCCCCGGGGCGAAGACGAGAAGCTGCTGTTGCTATCCCGGGATTCCTGCTTCCTTGCCGTTCCTCTTCGACTTTTGATAGTGAGCTGCGACCCAGTACAGCGTGCTCCATAGTTATATCCCCACCCCCTCCTCACTTCGTTGTCTCTGTTTTCACAGGAGCATTCGAAGTTCTCAGATCAGCACCACAAGAAGAGGGAGACGGTAGAAAAAAAAGGCCTGGAAGAAAAGACCTCAACCCCCCCCAAAAAAAAACCCAAAAGCGGAAAGGAGCGAATCTTCTTTTCATGGAGTCCTTGTCTGAGACCATTTAGTGTTTTCCTGGAATGAAAAGCTACGGAATGAAATCGTTTTTTATTTTTGCCCTGCTGTTGTTGTTTTGATAGCGAATTGTGCGGTTGCAGGCGGTTGCCTTTCCGCAGGCTCGTACACCGTCTGCTCAAACTAGCACAGTTAAGCCCCCAAAAGGGAAAATAAAATGAAATATCATAATAAGCGAGAGGAAAGAATGAGAAAAAATGTTCATCCATAAAAAATGAAGTTGATGACAGGAGCGGAAAAGGGAGCATAAAAAAAGAAGAGATGAAATGCAAAACGAAATCCAAAAGTCTTCTCAGCCCCGTCATATTTTCTTCACTTCTGTAGGTGTATGTGGCTGCTGGGATGCTTTTATGTGCGTGACATCTGGACATACAAAGCAACTCGTTCGTTCCGATGAGAAGCGCCTTGCTTTGTGTGGACTCGTAGAACAGATCCTGTGAAGACCATTCTCTGTGCAGCACATGAAGTACAATGTCGCTGATGACGTACGTGGATCGTCAAGCAACGATAAAAAAGGGGGAGGAGAGGGGGAGGACGGGAAAAAAAGAGCGGAAGCTCACGGAGGATAAGGAGAAGCTTAATGCGATTTGATTTACTTTGCGATCTTCACATGTTGCCCCGTCCCCCTCGCCACTTGGAACTACTCGCCCTGTCCGTCTCCTTTCCTATTTGCGATAACCATCCTCCTGCTCTCTCCTTTACCCTCTTCGCTCAGGGCAGCTCACGGTCACTTTAACAGTTCCCCATCTCGCTCCTCAAAAGGTATCAAATCAAAAAAAAGAAGCGTTTTGAAAAGACGGGCTGTCGCAACTGCAACAACAACTAGACAAAAAAAACATATAGGGAAGAAAGGAAAAGATAAGGCACAAAAAAATACGCCCGAGGATCCACGGGAGTCGTAGCGTGTCGTCTCTGTTGCGCTTGGACATCTCACAGACGATACGGTACGCATTGTCTTCACAGTTTCCCGCGGGCGATACCTTCCGGTTCCTCTCGCAGGATCATAGAACAACTGCACACCTTCAAAAGGCGTCGAGGTTAGCGGAGAAAAAGAGAAAAGTTTCACTGCGCTGACCATGCAACGGCGCTACGCGTCGGATATGCGTACCGTCGCGTAGTCGCTCCTGCCTGCAATGCCGAGCTCGGCACCTTCCAAGAAATCATATGCTACATGTTCAGAGTCTCTCGTTGGCTTCCCGCACGCGCCAACATGTTGCCCCTCTCCCTCCCCACAGGGTTGCTCTCATCTTGCCTCAGAGTGAACCTGCGGCCATCGTTGTAGGGGACCCAGGAGGCGGCTTACCAGATCCCCGCCACATACCGTGATGCTGAAGATCCAGTGTCACTGTAAAATCATAGACCCCTCAAAAGTAAAGGGATACTGGGTGCGTTGCACAACTTAATGCAATGCAAAGGAAGGTAGGCCACTGCACCGCATCTCCTCGCTCCATCCAGTTGCTGCAGGAGCCCCACCTCTTGGTGCATCTTTCTCAGAAGGGAAGGGTGAGGGTCAGGAAGCAACACTCAACTAGTGCTAAGCCCTGCACACGAGCGGCAACGCCTAACAACGCTCCCGCACCGCGGGTCACGCTGATCGACGTGATGGTCATCCTTACATATTACTACGGTCCTCCACCGTGAACTCATTGAGCATCGTCTCCACAAATCGACTCTTGCCACGGCGAATGACGCACGAAGGGTACTTGGCGTACGAATTGGCTCCGTCCGGGAAGTACTGCGGCTCAAGCCCCAAACCAGTCCAGCGGGCGTAACGCTCGCCGGCCTTCCCACTCGCGGGAAGCCGCTTGTTGTTGGCCGAGTACACCCACATGCATGGATAGGTGGAGTACACCTTCATGCAGATGTTCGTGACGGGGCTCTTGGCCTCGGCGTTCAGCTGCAGTTTATTCTTCTCCCACCCGTCGATGGCGAGGGGATGATCATAACCGCACGGGTCACGGTTGAGGGCCGGGTCACTCATGCCATCTTTGAGCACACGGCCCTTACGAAAGTCCAGCGGGGTGCCGTCAACACTGAGGTACTCACCCGTTGGGATGGCCATACGGTCCCCTTCTGCCACACGGCTGGCTGGCACACGAACCCAATGGTTGTGCACGCTCAGTGGCTGCTCCCACACCCCATCGCCGCTGCCTTCCCGATTGGGGACACCGTTCAAGTTCCAGTAAGCGTGGTTAAAGATATTGACCGGAGTGGCCTCCGCCGGGCTTGTCTCTGTGATGTACGACTCGTAGTGCGTCTTGAGCACATGGGGCTTGGCACGTTCGATCGAGTAGGTGATGGTGTTTGCCAGCTCACCAGGAAACCCATTCTCCATGTGAGGGCTGGTGTAGTTGAAAGTTGCTCCGATCTCATGTGGTGTCACCAACGTGGAGATGCCCCAGTGCTTCTTGTTGAAGGCGTTGAACCCGCTGTGGCAGGTGTGGCCCCCATCCATGTTCTTGTCTGTGTGATAGGTAACGCCGTCCAGCTTGAAGGTGGCGTGGGCCACGCGGCCACCGCAACGCCCCGCGGTCACCCCCATAAAATCGGTGTCTGCCTCCGTCTCCGTGGCACTGTGGGGGAAGGCGCAATTGACCTCGATCCACTTCTTTTGCTTCGGATGAAACACCTGCACCGAGCTGATAGCGGCACCAAAGTTAGCGAGACCCACACGGAGGCAG
This sequence comes from Borovskyia barvae, assembly GCA_030849085.1. Classification (NCBI taxonomy): domain Eukaryota; phylum Euglenozoa; class Kinetoplastea; order Trypanosomatida; family Trypanosomatidae; genus Borovskyia; species Borovskyia barvae. The sequence goes on along the minus strand of JASAOM010001111.1, from coordinate 230,506 downwards.
TCCGTCCTTAGCCAAATAAGCTTGCCCGCACCAAACGGACACACCTCTACATCGAACGTCATTTTTTTTCGAAGCTGTTTTTATAGGTCGAGAAAAACAAATGCGAGAAGCGGTGTACTGCGGTGAAAATCGAGGTTATTTCGCTGAAACCCCCCGAATACTGAGAAAAGGTTCGTTTTTTTTTTTGCGCTTGTTGCTTTGATGATCCTTCACAGCAACAACTATCTGCGGGGATATGAGGTACCTCGGAGGTTTCTAGAAAACGGATCGGAAGGAAACGAGGGCAGGCGAAGGTGGAAGAAGAATTTGGTGTGAGGAAATCAGTTGGAGGAGGTCACAGTCCTACAAAGCAGTCAACAGGAAAAAAAATTAGCGATCAACGCGTACGTGTGCAAACGAAGGCAGATCCCGTTCGGTACGAGTAAAGACGCAGCAAACATCACACACAAAAAATGCCGTCGAGATCAAGACAGCAGAGAAGAAGAGGAAGCGGAGGTGAGGGATATGACGGAGAGGGAAGAAGGACCGCAGCGGATGGGGAAGAATGAAATGAATCGAAAAACTAAAATGGATTTTTGAGTGCTGCCTTATGTAGAGATGTACCCGTACTCAACATTCGCGACGCAGCCTCAACCTCATCGGCTTTCGCATACCCAGGCAGCTTTCTGCCGCAAGGCTTGCTTCTATGATCCGAGCGGACGGCCCCCTGGATCGACATGACAATGACAGCAAATACCATTTGTGTTTCCCTAGTCGGTAACCGTACTAACAAAGTTGAAAATCTAAGATTAAGGATTCGCTTAACTTGAGGGTCCCTATCATGGCGGGCAACCAGGGCGATGATTTAGCAGTGTTGGCGAAAAAAAAGATACATGACCGCATTCGATAAGAAAATTGCAATTCTGAAGACGATGTCTACAAAGAATGGGTAGAGAAGAGTGGTGGAAGAATATTTTTTTCTGCGCGCAGTTTGAAGAACCGGGTCTTTCCTCATGCACCCGCGCTTTTATTTCTACGGAACAGTTGTTACTTCAGACCTCGCGGCGAAATCCTGATCGATGAGCCCAAATCGTCCACCGTGATAGCGTACAATGCGTCGAGCAGAGGGATTCAAATCCTCCTCCGCCTCTTCTCTGCGACGCCTGCTATCCGGCAAATCTCGTCGAGACAAAAAAGATGAAGATAAAGTAGAAGATAAATTAGAAATTGGATGGGCAGCCGCAGCTACAGGTGGGTCGTCACCGTCAGAAGAGTTGGAATGCGGAGATGTATGCGTGCTAGCCGATGAGGGTGGCGGACCTGGAGCGTGCCTAATGAGCTCCAGTAGAAAGTTGGCGAGCTGAGCATTGGGAGCCAACTGCTCAGAGAACTCATCGGGGATACCATGTCTCCGACGGAGATCAGAAAGGCCCAGGCATGACGGGAGATGCACTGAGGACTCTTCGCAGCTGAGCCTAGACGACTCTGCTGCGACGCGCGGGTGATTTGCGTTGTGTTGACGTACGCTGTCCCGTTCGAGACTATCCAGACGTATAAACGAGGCAGGGCACATATCACATTGAATCGACTTGGGATGCATTGGAATAGTTTTTCTTTCTCCTCGTTCATTTGCTACAAGGGCATGACGCACCGCTGGATGGTTTGTTTATATGTGGTACACCAGGCCTGGAATGGTGGAAGGGGCATGGCCAGATTGGGCGCGAACATGAATCTCGGGTCTCATGTCGGGATGGGGCCGTTGCCGCGGGGACTCTGACTCGGTCTTTACTGAGCGGGTTGAAGTGTCTGGTGGCAGTTGCCTATGATTCGCTTGAATGTGGCGGGAGAAGTGCGTGATAACAAATAGTTGATGACAATGTGGAGAGAATTCTCTAGCGATGACTCGAGCCCCGCGGACCGGAGTGGGAGTAGTGAGAGGGAGGGGGCCCTGGAGAAACATGTGCGGCCTTACAAACCACTCAGACGAGTCCGTGGAACTATCGACCCGTTTGTACGGGTCCTGGTAAGCTGGTTCAACCGTATGTCTCGCTGCAGGTCGCTTCAGCGGAACGCCAGCTAGGACCTGATTGCTGCACCAAGTCTTGCATCCTAGCCCCAGCTTACAAGATGCAGAAGCTTGGCTTCCCCACGTAGAGATTACTTAACCCTGATACCACGCTGAGGTGGCCGGCATCATCAGGCAATAGTGGTGGAGGAGAGAAGATAAAAAAAATGCCTTCAAAAGTAACGAGTCTTTTCTTCCACATCCTCATCAAAAATCCCTCGTTCGTCTGTTCATCCCTCTATTCTGAAAGCGAATTCTCAAAGGGAAACTTATGTTGATCTTTATTTCAAATAGCCAGCAGGCGGAGGCTATAAGTGACAAGTCCTTCTTTTCCACTATTGCCTATCAAGATCCCGTTTAACACAAGCAAGTTCAGCTGTTTGTTAGCTGCCGAGAAAAAAAGGCACCCCGAGAGGCAATCTTGAGCGATTGATCTTGATGGCTGCGACACTACTGTATCGAGTGTGTTTCAACTGTTCATGCTTGAGCCATACCTTTCTCTTTCCCATTTTCGGTGTGATTAGGACGACTCGAAGAGGGGGAGGAGACCGCGTTGGAAAAAATATAAATTGTCCTTTCGTTCGCGCAAGACCTCCCTCCCCACCCCTGTCCCACATACACCCGCACGCACAAGCAAACTTTTTTTTACACACATACAGCTTTGTTTTGGTGTTCAGACACTACTTTCTTAAGAGGTAGCAAGAGCCAACACCTTCTTCCACCAATCGCGTTTTCAACAAGATAAGCCCCCTTCTTCGAAGTTTTAATTGTCCCTTGCTGCTAAGTGTACATGCTTGAGATGCTTCGATACGATCTATAAAAGTAGCCTAACTACCGAGCGCAGCACATACAGTAGCATTTTTTCCATGCAGCGCTTCTTTTTTTCTCTTTTCTCACGCGATCCCATAGAGCGACGTGCAGATTGCCACTGCTCTTCGGTACCTTCATTCTCATTGAAGAAAAGGCACGTGAGTGTGTGCAGAGAAACGCACTGAAAGCCGAGCGTGTGTGCAAAAAATAAAAACTCGCGCTCCTCGCCGCCAACCACGCAATTCAGGGGGAGTGGTGCGAAGACAACGTCTCGAGAAAAAACCACCCTCCATGAGAAGAACAGGCTCCTACCAGTATCGCTTGCGCCATTTTTGTCTGATAGGCTACTGAGTCGTCGTTTTGCTAAAAGATATAAAAGATAGCTGGGCGCCGCTCACACAAAGAAAGACAACAGTATATTTGAGAATGCGGAGGAATAGTTGGTGGAAATCAAAAGCAGAGGAGGGGTAAGGGTAAAGGAAGAAGTCGATGCGGACAAAAAAGCCAAAAGAAATCAAAGGGACGCTTTCCGAATACAGGAGAGCGAGGGAGCGCTTAACGAAGGAATGAAACGACAAAAAAAACACCGCTGTGCACGGATCTGGACGTTCGGATTGCTTTTCTGTTTTCTCAGGTGGCAACTTTCATTTGGTGCCGTGGGAGTAGTGATAGCTTTCGCTGTGAAGTACCTTCCTCCCTCTTCCTCATGACCGACATACTGTTGCACATATCATCCTTTTCCATCCTGCTTACATTTTCACAGAGTCGAGACAGAACAGCCTTAGAGAGCGCTCGAACCCGATGAAAGACTGGGGAGGAATATCGACGAAAAAAACGGGGCGACAGCGGACAGGAAATGCACATCCACACAGCCGCCGTATGCGAGAGGACATGGAGCAGAGGGCGCAGAAGGTCGGGAAGGACCAAAAGCAGCGAACCAAAAAGGAGAAGGAAGGTATTGGTATTTGAATGACGATGCCTGTCTTTCATTTTTCTCTTGGTAACTGCACGTCACGACGCAGCAGTTCCTCTACTCCCTGGCACATCATAGATGCACATGGGTAATCCGATACAATCCAAGAGAAATCGGTGACATACCTGAAGAGTGGAAGGAAGGAGGGGGGGGGGAAGTGGGAGGAGAGAGGCAAAAACCTGAAGCAAAAGAGTAAAAAAATAAAGAGAAGAGAGGACGAATTTGAAGGGAACGTCGCCGTGGGAAGCGCAAGCTCAGTAGAGGAAATGTATAGGCGAGAGAGAAGAAGCGCATATGCTACCGTAGTATCGAAAGGAAAAAGAGGGGTGCGCGAAAAAAACAGAGTATATCTTTCATTGGCAGCGCTCCGTCTTGCTTTTCGATCTGTTCTCTCTTCGCACCTCTACCAACGCCGCTATCCTTCACATGCCGAATGCTCTCCAGCGATTTTGCCCTCTCCACCATCGCGAAGCCTCACTTCTCGGCAGCGACGTTACTCCTCGACCATGAACTCGTTGATGGTCGTCTCGGTGTACTGGCGCTCGCCGCGACGCACGATGCAAGACGGGTACTTTGGATAATAGTTCGCCACATCGGAAAAGTTCTGCGGGCCGACCAGCAGACCCGTCCAGCGGGCGTAGCGCTGACCCGGGCCACCACTGACCGGGAGCGGCTTGTTGTTGGCCGTATACACCCACAAGCAGGGGAAGGTGGAATACACTTTCATGAAGATGCTGGTGGTTGGGCTCTTAACCTCGGCGTGCAGCAGGAGCTTCCCCTGCTCCCACCCATCCACTTTAAGTGGGTGATCGTAACCGCACGGGTCGCGGTCCAGCAGCGCCACATCGTCGATGCAGTCTCCGATCACGCGCCCTTTGCGGAAGTCCAAACCGGTACCCTCCACCGGTAAAAATTCACCTGTCGGAATGGAGGCACGGTCCGCCTGTGCCACGTAGCTGGCAGGAACACGAACCCAGTGGTTGCGCACGCTCTCCGGCTGCACCCAGTTGACCTGGCCGTCCTGCTGACCTGGAATGCCGTTCAGGTTGAATGAGGTGTGGCTGAAGACGTTGATGGGTGAGGCGTCACAGGGACTGTCATCCGTAATGAAGGCGTCGTAGCGGGTCGTGAGCGCGTACGGCTTGCTACGCTCGATTGTGAAGGTGCAATAGTTCTTCACTTCGCCAGGAAAGCCGCTCTCCATGTGGGGACTGAGGTAGTGGAAGCGCACGCCGATCACATTCGCGGTCTCGATGAGATGCATGCCCCAATGCTTCTTGTGGTACGCATCATCGCCGCAGTGACAGGTGTTCTCGCCACGGTTCTTCTGCGTGAAGTACTTCACTCCATCCAGCGTAAAGGTGCCACCCGCCACACGACCAGCGCAGCGGCCCACCGTGGCGCCCATGTAGTCCTGGTCTGCGTAGGCCTCCTCGGGGTTCTTCGGATAGCCGCAGTTCACCTCGATCCATTTCGTGGTCGGGGGATGGTAGACCTGAACAGAGGTCACTGAGGCCGCATAGTTGGTCAGACCCACCTTGATGGCATCGGTCTCAAGCCACACAAGCCTATCATACCCGTAGGACTCCACCTTGATACTGAAGGTCATACTGTGGAAGGAAGACGTGCAAGCGGTGCTTAGGGTGTGCGTGTTGGCGATAAAGAGCAAGACGGCCACAGCGGAGGGAAGCGAAATGTGAAGGGAGCGCGAGGTGACGCAGCACACCGAGAGAGAAAACCCTACAGAGCGCTGATGAAGAACCCGAATTAGATTGGAGAATCCTGAAGAGGAGAAGAAGCAGCAGCCACAATGGTGTAGAAGAAGCAGAAGAAGCGAATAGAGAGAAGTTCAAAAGAAGCGTCGTGTACGGCAGACAGCGACGCACAAGCAAAGCCAGGCGGACAGCGTGGCCCCGTCCCGGCGCGCAAGTAGAAGCACATAGATGACTTTTAGGATATCAACATTAGGCTTGCGTGGAAAATAAACATGCGATATAAGAACGAGAGAAAAGCGGGTGGAGACGGTCGAAGAAAAAATCGCGCAAGCGCACGTGCATGAGTACAGGTACCTGTCTTGCTTATCCTCGAAGTTCTGAGCGCTGTTAGAAATTTCGGCTAACCGCATGTGTTGCTTGTTGCAGCATGGCATCGAAAGCTGTGATACCTTTACTTTTGCTTGTGCTAATGAGCATTTCGTCGCTTCGATTCCTCTCATCTTTCTACGGGGGTCGATTATAGAGCTCTTGATTACCACTCTGTCAATAACTGGATAAATATGGCGGACGCTTACCACAACAGCAGTCAGTTTTTCCGTTTCGTGTCCCACATCTGCGGGAAAACACCAGTGCCTTGAGGGCAAGGGCGACTCTTTTCTCCCTTTTGCATTGGTTTCGATCACCACAAGATCGTAAATGCAACGATATGTGTGCGTCGGTGGGCGATGCAACAACCGTACTCATCAATTTCCCTTTGAGGGATCGGCCCGGTAAGGAGCACCATATTGGTAGAGGGGAACGAGGGAGAGATGCTGCACCGTGAATCGCACGTTCACGTTTTATACGTGAGGGTTTCTGCAAACGGTGCGTCTGGGAGATGAGGCTTGATGGGGCACCTACTAGGGTGGAAGAGAAGGCCCGTTTTCCCCATTCAGTGCCCTCACCGTTCTCGCCTATCCCTCCTAATCGGAAAGAGGAGATCAAAGATAATGACGGTATACCTCGTTACCGCCTTTTTCGTAGAAGGCGTTTACCCCGTCGCGAACGTAGTTCGCCGCCACGTATGTGGCTGCCTGAGCCTCGGTCAGTTCCGGATAGGGGAGGTAGTTTAAGCAGACGGCGTCGACCTCAACTGATGTGAGACGCAGAGCTTCTTCAGCAGTCTTCACAGGCGAAGCGTGCGTCGTTTCACTCACAATACGCTGCGGCAGCGTCACTGAGGCACGGCTGTCGCAACCATAATCTTTGCGTGCCACTAGCTCGTGGTTGCTGTGAAGGTTCACCTCTTCTCTCCCAGCTCCCGCACCGGAAAGGGCAATCGCAGTCCCGAGAATGCGCTGTACGTCGTAGCCCCATCCTCGCGGGATATAAATTACATCACCAGGCAACGCTCGTACCTCGTAACTTGTGTGAGATGCCAGTTCCGACGACGCTGAGGGAGGCACAGGAGATTTCGATGAAGTTTGAGAATGGCGCGCACCCGTTTCATTGGCGCTCTGAGCATTCGCAAGCTGTCCGAACGCACGTCGGCTCGACGTCAGCCTGGTCTGATCTGTTGGCCACGCCATCGCCGAAGACACACCCGCACGCCCACTACGCACTTGTCGACGGAGCCGCTCTTCGTTCTGCGCTGCACACATCTCTTCTGTGTAGGTGGGAACATGGAGTGTTAACAGTAGCTCCCGTTGAGGGATAAGGTAAGTCTCCGCATCGACGCGACCCAACACAAACCGGTTCTTCGCTGTTGACGGCGGAGTGGTAGGCACCCCAAGGCCACATTGCCCCGTTGAAGGTGGCGCGGGTGCAGAACGAGTGAGGAAAGACTTTGTCGGATGACGTTCAGCCAGCGTGCGTGCGTGCGCAGGGGTTGCGAAATCCAGTTCGACACCTCCCAGTCGCCACGGCTCCTGAAAGTCAGGGGAATTTAATGTTGCTCCAGAGGACTTAAATGTACCCCCTGTAGCGTCGCTATGCGTATCTTTCAATCCAGGCAGGTTCGATGAGGCTGCCTTCGACGGCGCCACGGTGATACACACATTAAGCCGCGTCACGCAGGTAATGTGCGCATAGGGCTCGCCGTGGGGAAAACGTGGAGGGGAAGAGGCTGCTACAGCCGGGATTCGCGTCGTGATAGGACGTCCCACAGCGAAAGGGACCACGGGCTCCAGGCCACCGGCGATCCGGCAGAGAACGCCACCCGTGCTCGTGCGAAGATTCCCATCCGAAGCGGGCTCGTTGGGCAGCAACACCATCGCTGAGGGAGGGAGATACGTCTGCATGTAGGCAAATGTGTGGACGGAAACAAATTTCATCGTGCCGGCAGCGCGTGATGCGCTGTTGTCGACTATTTGCGACGCCACGCTCTGTCTTAAGTTGTTTAGGATGTTGTTTAGCGGGTCCGAAGCACCGCCAGGGTGACGTTCTTGAGCATCCCTGCCGTTGCTAGTCACGTTTGGAAGGTTCCGCAAGTCCTCTGATGCCATCCACAGAGTCCCACCGGTCGGTGACACCAGCAAATCTCGAACTTTGCGTGCTACAGATGCCTGTACTGCCGCTGACACTGCAGTGGCAGGTGGTGCGACAGAGAGTGCATTGCTTGCCTTAATTTCCTCGTTCCAGTAGTGTTCCACGACACCTCGGAGGGGCTCCAATGCATTGTCGTACACTCCCCGAGATGCCGATCCAGCGCCATCCACTGAGTTGCTAGCTGTACCGCCACGCCCCCTCTTCTGTGTCGGTCTGCTAGAAAAGAAAGGTTGCCTCGCGGGATCTACGCGTGCCCAGGCAGCAGCCGCGGGAACGGCTTCATGGGGTCCCACACATTGTGCGGCAGCTGTAGCCGCTGTCATGTGGAGTTGGGAGGGTGAGACTGCGAGGGGGTTTGATCGGCACGCAATAGGTGCGAAGGTAGAAGCGGTGGGACTTGACCCGAAAGGCAGCGGGCTACGCTGAGGCCCGCCGGACTTATCCACTCCACTGGGCAGCAGCCGCGGAACGGCAGCCCGTACCGCGCGCCCACCGCGAACCACCACCACTTGGTATGGTAGACGAGCTCCTCCAGCTGGGTATAGTACGTGATGAAAAAAAAGTCGACTCAATCGCTGCTCACGCACCGTATCCACGTAGCGAGGCACGGTACTGAAAAATGGCAGCTCGGATGATGCATGCAGATCTGCACCTGCAAGATGGTCGATCAGCTTGGTAGGTGTGGGTACACCTTCCAGATATTTCACGACGTGGCCCGTGCCGCGCCGCCTCAACCGCAGGAGCGACGCGAAAAACATCGCCGCCGAAAGGGATTTACACCTCCCTCTAGTTTTCTTCACGTTGAAAGACGTCTGTGAGCACGCTTGTGCTCTCGTTTTCACGCACTTATCCGGTGAGGCTATGAGTGGCCACAGGCATGTTCAAAGTACCTTCGACCGGAGAGGTTTTGGCTTTCCATGTGAAAGCAACCTATCGCGATAGCTTCACAAGAGTTCTCACTCGCAGATGTAGTCTCGCCACGTGATAAGAAAATGCGGGGGCAGGGTGGAGGCGTGAGGATCGCGAAAAGCAAACAGTAAGGGAGGATCGGTAAGTATCGAGAGGAACACAGTTTGCGCCCACGTGTTGAGAATATAGCAGTTACATGTGTGTGCTGGGACGTGAGTGACGAAATAGACGTGAGGACTTCCATTACTTCTTCCGAAATCGTCGTCTCGGACATCGTGAGCCTCGGCGATTAGTCGGGAACGACCACACAAGGTCCATTCGGTACATCACGAGGAGAACGACACACACACGATGGAATCGCAAAAGCGAAGGAGAGTGGGGGAAGAGCGTCAAAGTACAGCAAAAGGAAAATGAGAAGAGCTTGGGGTTTCCTCCTGCACGGGCAGTTGCCGCCGAACGCCTCCCCTTTCCCTTTACTGCCATGTGTTGCCTTCCTGCACCACGCCTCCCATGCTCATCCCTCCACCTGCCCGGAGACACCCATAAAGCACGCGTGTCATGGGCGAAAAACTCCCGTTCCAGCACCGAGCTCCACGGCGGAAACTTTCTGGAAGATATACCAGCACGGTGCGCCCTAGGGAAGGGCGAGGAAAGGAGGGCTATCTGGCACCCCTTTCACTGTGGGTAGCTGCCTGTGTACGGACATACGAAGCACGCCGAGCACAAAACGATTCATCACGACGGCGGTGCCTTCTTTTTTATTTTTCTGAACTTGAACCTCGACGACAAACACACACACACACACACACACACAAACTTTGCCGCAATCCATGAACAGCAACATGAGGATTGCCACAGGCGCACCAGCCGGTACCAACGCGTACCACAGCGACAATACAAAAAAGTCTATATATGTACATATACATATAAACGCACGCGGAAGAAATTTCTCATACTCTTCAGCCGATCATGCTCGCGTAAATCGAGACAGAGAAGGGAGAGATATGAGAAAAGAGGGCAAGGGAGAGTGGGTAGGTGAAGGTACCGAATTTTTGGCGCTACGTAAACGCTCCCAACCGAAATGCAGCCTCCCTATCAGTTTGCTGCCGAGCAGAGTCCATTAGCCAAGTTCTTCCCTCCCCCCCCCCTCCTCCTTCCTCCTGCCTTCCCCCTCTGTTCCCTCGCGTGCACGCGCGCTTGGCCGCTCTCCTTTCATCCGCAGCAGTACACGAATGCGCAAGCTCAAGGCGCCGAACGAAATTGATAGGAGGAGGGGGGTAGAAAAAAAGAGTCAGCACACAAAAAGAAAATGTGAGGCAAGAAGCGCCACCTTGGACTTGAGGAGGCTCGCATCAATTCACTCACACGCACACCAATGCGAGATCGAGCGTTGGAAGCAAACTTCTGCTTCGCTTGCTGACATGCGTAGAAGGCGCCTCCTAGAGGATTCTCTCACAACTTTATTCTATGCGGTGGTTTCCATCGACGCCACAGAAAAACGCGGACGTAGACTGGAGAAAAAGAAAAATAGGTAAGCCAACGCTCAACTACATCATCACAACCGTGCGAGTCTTTATCTGTTCAATGGCATGGCCGTCATAGAAGTCGGCTTCCTTCTCGCTACTACTTCGGCTGTAACATACCGTTGCGATAAAAGAAGGTAAAGGAATCTGAGCGATGGTAAGCAGGCGTGGCAACGCAAGAAGCACGAAAAAGGGAAGGGAAGGAAAGGAAAGAGAGAGCGAGATAGATCGCTCACATTGAAGGAAGGCACGCACAACGGAGAGGACACAACAAAATTCAAAAGGGCTAAGAAAAGAGAGAAGGGGGGGGGGGAATAGAGTAGTGAAGGTTGGAAAGGGTACGCCGTCTCGAGCGCACGAGGAATAAAAAAAGATGAACATCTCAAACAAGGATGAAAAGACTTCGGGGATTCACCCCCCCTCCCACGCAGTTTTTCCCTGTTCCAATACCATCAGCACAAGGGCAAGACCCCAGTTGAAGAAAAGAAACGGTGCCTCACGCACGAAGAAGGCACCACAACCCTTCTTAACCTCTCACATGGTGGAAAGACGTCGGGCACGCGTAGCTGCAAAAGCAGCCCTTTCTGCTCTGCACATCAGCATACCAGCCACCTCATCAGCTAGACACAAACCTAGACGCACATATCTTACATACACAGGTACATGATGAAACCTGCACCACCAGCAAGTGAAGAGACGAAGCAACGCGTTGTGAAGCTCTTTGGCTACTACTGCTACTACTAAAAGGAAAGAAAGCACAAGAGGATGATTATCTTTTTTCCTATCAAGTAGAAGAACAGCGCACCCTTGCTATGACGGAAAAAAATGCACACCACTGGAGTTCCCCTCTTTCACCGATCCAGAAAAGAAGAAGCAAAACCGTGTTGAGGACACAGAGAAGCCAATACATATATATATTCAAAAAGGAAGAGCGCTGACAGCGTCGAGCGGCTTTCAGATGTGGCTGTTGATTCTTCCACCATCTTGCGATCCTCACTCAGCGAGCCATTGGTGGAGTGAAGAGACCGATCTGCTCTCGCACTAATGAGGGCCCGTGAAGAGAGCGAGGGAGCGTACGCAGCTCCTGCCACCCGCCATCAGCCGTGTCACACTGCATTCCACACCAGAGATGGAGCAGGTGGCGATACCGATGCAAACAAAGGGAAAAAGGTGGAGGGAAAAATTAACGGCTGTCCTGCTAAACCTCGACAAGACGCCCACTCTATGACATTGACTTCTTCAAAATTGATCAACTCCGTCTTAGGCGCTACGTGCACGTTTTTACAGATGCAAGAAGAAAGTAACGTGTTCCCACGCGCATCGGACGTACAAGCAGACATATACGTCTCTTATTCACAGCGGTTGCCGTGGGGGGCCAGATTGAGGGGCATCGACGCAGGTGAGAAGAGGTGGAGAGGGCAAAAGGAAAATCGAGTCAAAAACTTGAATTTAAAAAAAAAAGAAGCACATCGAGACGAGCAAAGGCGTAATACATGCAGGAGAGATGAAGAGAGGGCGGCGAGAAGATGGCTTCTTCATTCCCTTCGCCCCCGTTTTTCTGAGCTGCAGAACACCAACAATCTCGACAATGAAAGTTTTTTTTTTGGAATGGAGAGGCAACAGCAAAGCCGGTACACTTCGTTTTTATACACCGTTGGCCCCTCCCCGCATCATCGCCCCCTTTGCTCGCGCAGCCTCTGCCTTCCCTCCTCTTTCACTCCATTTAGGAAAAGCGTCACTCTTCAGTAATCACGACTACGTCCTCCACGGTGTTGGTTGCGCCAGCCACTGCCGTTACCGTGGTGGCCACCACCACTCCCGTGGCCACGCTCGTTGCCGCCCGCGTCTGGCATGGAGTTTTTGACCTTAGGATTGATATTCTCCATCCAGATCCGTGCGCCGAAGGTACGGTAGAGCTCCCGTACCAGAGAGCGGAAGTCTACGCTGTGGTCGCAGTCAAAGAAGAAACTGATCTTCTTCATGTCGAACTGATACTCCACGTCTTGAAGGTCGATGTCGATACCAAGCTCTGTGCAGCGCTGACGGCACGTCTTGAGGGCAACACTCTCCGCGTTTGCAATAATGTTGTGGAGGCGATCAATGTCCTCTTCAGAGGCCTGACGCAGCACACGGCCGTTCTCCAGTTTTATCTTGTCATCACGGATATTGCAACCTTCCATTACCACCATCACAGCCTCCTTGTTAGGTTTACTCTCAATTGTTTGCACGAGCAAACCACAGTCGGTGCCGCGGTCACCATCGACGAGCACGTAGCTTCCTGGCTGGATGCGGTGGTCGCAGACGTACTTGCGCACACGGCCTCGCTTGAATTCCACAAAAGCCAACATCTGCGAACCCTCTTCCAACTCATCCTCACTGCCCTGCTCATTTTCACCACTGTCGTTGGGTTTGCTGTCCGACTCGGCCCCATTGGTGTACGGATTCTGGGAGTGTTGGCCGGACAGTAAAAACTCCTCCACGGCGTGGTGCGATGTGGCGTTATGGATCATGTTATTGGTTTTATTGGTGTTGTTGTAGCTGTTATTGTCAGGCGATGGCTTTGGTGCTGCCCAGAAAGGTCCTTCGTCGATGCCGGCAGCCGCAGCTGAGTTCTGAGCGGAGAAGTTCGCTGAATTGGGGCTCGGTGCGCGAGGGATACCCGCCGCATCCATGGTCGGCATGGGGCCGCACCCCATGTCGTTTGGGGGTATCATCGTCTGGTTCGATTCCTCAAGGCTGGCCCGTAACATCTGCGTGATGATGCTGGCCGCATCCTCCTCGGGGTTCAAGCCGGTCCCACGAGGAAAAAAACCGTTTTGTTGGAGATGCTGCACGATGGTCTGCGCCTCCGCCATAATGTTCAGCAGGCGGTTCTGCAGGGATATCATTGTGGCGAACCGGTTGGGATCGACCGCACCGGGCATGGAGGGGATAGCAGCGCCACCTTTCGCTCCCGATGGCGCACCACTGTCAGCGTTGAGAAAGACATCGATGGCCTTGCTCGCTCGGTTCTCTGTATAAGACATGATTGGAGCGCCGCAGTGAAGCTCCCAGGGGAAAACAGAACGTTTGTATATATATATATATATATATGCGTAGATGGATGTGCGTGTATACGTGGATTTAAATCCGTACCTACGTAGATATTGAAACGAGGCAAACTCCCGGAAAGCGCTCGTCACAGAGATGAGGCAGTGCTCCCGCAATCTCTCCACCAGACGATAAACTCACCACGCACACCTTTTCTCGCTTCTCTCGGAATTCGTAATGCTGTTATGTATTATTCTCCTTGCTTTATTCAGACGTTCGTCTTTATGGAACGCATGAACTCGATATCACGATTCTGTCAGAGCCGAATGTGGATATCCGTGTGTGTGTGTGTGTGTGTGCTTACGTGCTCTGGAAGGATGCGATCGTTTCTCTGAGATAAAGGAAAACAAATAAGGTGAGGAAAGGGGGGTGCACTCCTGCGAAGGGGGTTTTCAACGATTGGCTAAACCGTGTCGTTTAGTAGCACCGCTTTTCTTTGTTGCGTGTCCTTTGTATATGTGTGTGCGCTGTCTTTTCGTCTCTGTGCACCTTCGTGAGGGGATCAGAGAGCGGTTAGTGTAGCCGAGACGGTGGAAGTGGTCTATCTCTATGGTAGATGAACGAGCAACGGGACAGTTAGGGGGGCTGCTGGGAAACAAATCTGCACGTTTGCGTACCGGTGTATGAATCTGGACGACGAAAACAGACTACGAACGCCGAGACAGATCGACCGCACGTGAGCGAGTGCGTTGAAGTAGATGGAAGACAGAGAGGAAGGGAAAGGTGAAGTCTCAGAAAGCAGAAAATTTCTTTCCGAAGCACCAGCCTACGAAAGTGGGGGAAAGAAGGGTACGATTAAAGGAAATTCCCTTTCCCTTTCTTTTCTGTCTCAACAGCAACCCTTTGAAGGATAAGCTTCCCACTTCTCGCATCTACACAGACATGCAGCAAGCTCAGTGCCGAGGGAACTAATAGTACCCCAGCCGTGATATCCTGGGTGCATATTTGCAAGTGAGCCAAATTTCACGGCAGAAAGAGAGAGAGAGACGAATGAGATGGAGAGCGAGGGGGGAGGGCGAAAGAAATCATCGAGGCTGGTCAACACAAATCAATTTGTGCGAGGGAACGCTAGTCCACAAGGGAAGGAAGAGATCAAGACCACTGCCGCGATCTATCGCCTCAGACAAACGAATTCCTCCTTTTCCTCATCGTGTGTTGACTACAGCTCCGGCACGTAAGAAGCACAGTCGCAGCAGTCAACGCATCGATTTCCTCACAATTATAGATCGATAAATGCCTTGTTTTTCGCGGTGGTCACCTCCACGCTTACATGCGGGTGCGCGTGCTTTAAATGGAGTGCCAGATCTGAAAACAGCCTCGCCGATGGCAATGAGCGCTACTCCTTGAGCATCACCGTCAAGCCCCATGCTTTCCCATGGGAGTGAGAACCGGTCGCCTTCTGCGACTTCAGCGCACGCAAAGCAGAACATTTTGCTACAAGTCTCTACCGAACTCCCCCCTTCCACTATCCTTTTTTCTTATACAGCAGGTTGGGGTGCACCCGTGTGAGACCCCGCAGTCCGCACCAGAAGCATTAGCACGTCCCCTGCGCCCCATTCTCGATAAAAGTGGTCGTCATCTTGGTCGTCACGTACATACAGCAGCAGAACAACTAAACTATCCCGCCGTGCGCATGTATTTCGCCAACTCACGGAGGCCTGCTACGGTGGCTATGCTGAATGTGCCCCATCCTGCGATGAGTTTCCGACGACGTTGACGCCTCTCCTCGGGCGTCATCTCGGGATAGTAGTAGGTGATCGGCTCTGCCGTAGTTTTGAGAATTTTCTTGTCATACTGTTGACGTTGAAAGTTCTGAGCCACTTTCAATCGAGGAGACCGCACGTGCAGTGCCTGAGGAGACAGGTCGTTACCACTGAAGTAGCTGCGGGCCTGACGCGCGGCCTGCTTTTCCTTTTCTCGGCCTTGCAGATCCTCCTGAGCCTCCACCCACATTTCGTGCTCCGTTTTTTCACCGTATTGGCGCTCATGGATGTCGCCGTAGAGAACGTCACGCTGTCGAAACGGCAGCCTCGATTCGATCGTCTCCGTCATCTTTTCAAAGCTCTTCTGGAACTGGCCACTAGTGGTGGCGTTGGGGTTGGGTTTTATGGTCTGTGGACGGCGGAGAATTCGAGTCGTCCGCAATGTCCCGTTTGATGCACCTGACGAGGCTGTTGAGGGTGAAGAAAACTCCGCCATTGGGGAAAGCCAGACAGGTGGACCCCGCCGTTGCGGCACGGCCTTGTCGTTGCGAGAGATACTATCCCGCATACCAGTCAGCGAGTTTGCCATCAAGGCGCCTGGCCAGAGCTCATATTTACGGAGGAGGGTGCGTGCCAGGTACACCACATGAGACGTTGTCGAATTCATCGCCCTCGCCGACATTGCTTCTGCGTAACAAGGCTGGGGGCACCAGCGCACAAGCGACGCTAGTCGAAGGAGCAGCAAAACACTTCTCGAAAAAAGTACGCTTGTCGCATAAATGTGTCTGTAAGCCCTACTCAAAACGCAACTCCCAGAAGCTGCGACAACACGGGACGACTCGTAGCAGGTACGTCGTGCTAAGTTGAATGTCTCTTTGCGAGAAAGAGGGTCATATATTGTCAATCTCCCCAGCACCAGCTGCAGCCTCACAGCACCGCGTTCGAAAGGGGTTGAAATGAGTGGGTGAAGAGTGCTGTGAAGTTTGTGGCGCCGACCGAAGAAGAAAAGGGGGGAGAGACTACAAAAAGATCTGATTTCCTCACCAGGACGAAGTCTGGCTCACACGCATCTCTCGTTACTCAGCGGGGCGTGGCTCAGCCGCTGTTGGCCTCCTTCCCCCCTCTTGGGCGTGCTCATCAGATAGGCCGTGGTTTCTCTGTTGCGTTGGCCTTACCATCTCAAGCACCTCTCCTTTCACGTCGCTCGCAGCAAAAGCGTTTGTTGAGAAAGACACGTACTCCATCTGTTGCGAAGGGGTGAAAAAGAAGGGTGAGGAAAGGTGTTCAAAGACAAGTCCGCATTAGCCCGCGAGAGAGGAGGGGCGAGGGAGAAAAAGGTTTGGTGATTTGTGGCTCCACGTTCCCCGAACTGCCTACATCCGCCTTTCCTCTTTCCTCGCCGGTGAAAAGATGCTGCACAGCTCCGCCCATCGTCCATCGCAGGAGAAGAAATGAGCTTGGATAAATCACACCCATCGAACAAAGAGGAGGAGCGGGGCTTCACGCAGTGACACGGGCACACACCGGTCGATAAAGGGCATTGTCCCAGGGCCTACGACAACTTGCACACGGGGAGCGGTGTGGAAGTGAAAGAGAAGGAAGAGGAGATGCAAGAGGAGCGATGGCATGGGCAGACGGCCTGAGGGGTGATGGTGGCCCTCCACACGTGCTCTTTTGAACAATGTTTGCGCACAAAACCCTCTTCCCCAGTTCCTCCTCCTTCCTCCATCCCCGCGATGCCCGCTCAACTACTCGAAGAAAAAGAAGAGCCCAAAAAGAAAGGCTGTGCTACCCAAGACTGCAACGCAAAGCATGATAGTTTTGTACCATTCATACCGCATTGCTTGTCGCCGCTTCTTTTGGTTATACCGATGCAACTCCGCCGGTGACATCGCAGCCATCTTCGCTTCCTCCTTAGAGGCAGCCCGTTGATCTTTTTCGAGTTGCTTCATGTACACTTTGAACGCATCGGGTGCCATCGAACGTCGCATGAGCTCGACTTCACGTGCCAACGCCTTTGTACTCATCTCCTCCGCTATCTTCGACTCCTGCGAGTGGTACTGTTCAATGCGGGCGGCAAGTTCCTCCTGCGTCATTCCAGGAATGGTGCTCGGCAGACGACGAGGGTCGATGTGAAAGTCGTTCTCACTTTTCTCACCCTGCGCCACACTGCCGATGGTGTCGGAAGACGTGCCGGTGGACGAGGCAGCGGGGCAAGCGGTTGCACATGCAGCGTGCTTGAAGCGAACTGGGGCCGCCAGAGCCGATAGACCCTGCGCACGGTGCACGGCTTCAGGCGCTGCAGCGTGGCGGAGCATGGAGATCCGAGCAGACAGAAAGGGTGACAAGAAGCACCGCGTGGGAAGATGCTTGAGCGGCATCGGGGAACCCATGACTCCCCCGACAGCAGCCCCTGCGGTATTCCCCAGTACACGACCCACCGGATGCATGCCGTGAGTTCAGCCTTTTGCAGCCCCTCTCTGATTCCCCACTGATGATCAGCAAAAGAGGTAAGGAGTTGTAGCTCCACAACAGAGAGATTCAAAAAAAGAACAATGCGAGATATCTTCCTGTTTTCCACCAGCAGCTACGGTTGCACCCCTGCTTCTTTTCTTCTTTCACACTCCAACGCCCAATACAGGAGGAAATGGATGAAGGCAGCCAAGACCTCAACCGGCAGCAAAAAAAAAGAAAATGTGAGAGAAGTAATAGAAGAGGAGAGAGCACGGAGCAGCTTTGTCAAAAAAAAAGAGGTGAGAACAACGATGCACAGTCACCGTTGTGCAAGAAATTGAAGAAACCGAAACTATATGAGCTCACGAACCCTTGTTCGTTGGCCCAGTGCGAGGGGTGAAGAAACGGCGCCTCCGCAAACACCTTGCCGTCTCGATGTGGTGAAGATGCGGCGCTGTGTAGTGCTATGGGGCTGGTTTCAAGGTCGCACCATCGAGGACCACGAAGTCGGAAATAAAGAGAACGAGGAGGAGGGAGAAGACAGCGTATGAAGGGGAGACAGCGGCATCATCGATGAGATTTTTAGAATTCAATAGAGGGGGAGTTCAGCGCACACAACTGCTTATCATCTGTTGGATACAATGAGACAGAACAGCAAGCGTTCTACAGATGATGAAGAGGACAACTTTCGGCACGCTCGCTCTTCAACAAAGCTCTTTTTCATCTCCTCGCAATGTAAAAACCCTCATCGAAAGTGAAACTGAATTTCTTCGGCAACGAGGTCACAACTTCGTCCATTTTGGTCTCATCGTGGCGTTCGCGCACAAGCACGACATCTCTACGCAGCCACAAAGTTTGCTTCAAGTAGCTCGTCGCCAGCCTGTCCCGCTCTTTGTTCTGAACATGTGACGAACATGCAGCATGCGTGGAAAAGAAGCGGTATGGGGTGGCAAAGGGAGAGAAGAGAGCAACAGAATCCTCATGGTTGTTGGGCAGCTCGCAGGAGAGAGGAAGCTCGCCAGACGATCGGAACCTCGCTTCCTTGAGGCGATGTGAAACCCCCTTTTCACGCATTCGGTTCCGAACCGGCACCTTTTCCCTTGCCTTTCACCTCGCGCGCCTCCCTTCCTCACCGCGTCTACCCGGTCCCTCTCGCTCGTAATATTTCTCAGAGTCCAGCTGCAGGCCATGAATGCCAGTTTAAGCAAGCCTTTCGCGTGCGCAGGGGATGGTAAGGGGTGCATGTGTGCATGGCTCACCATTTTAAGTATCCACGCTGACCAACGACAACAGGAAGCGCCAAAAGAGCAGAAAAAAAGGGTGGGACATTCAACGATCTGCCCGGTCAGGATCTCCTCCATCAGGTGGGTGAAGGGGGGATAATTCGATAATAACAAAGTACCTCTGTAAGATGTGAACAATGCTCTCGGCCTCGCAACGACAAGAAGAGAGAAAGAGGGGGAGCCCTCAGCCTCGACGATGCACCCAAGGTGAAGAGTTGGAATGATAAGCATTTCTCCTTGGCGGGGTGGGGTGGGGGGAATTCGGAACCGATACCGTACCGCTGCTTACCGAATGCATCGACTTGACATCAAAGCGGAAGGAAGGACTCCTGCTGGGCCTTCGCTCCTGCGTGACTCATCCGTTTAGACGTCCCCCATACATACAGAAAAGGGGAAGAGTTCGCCAGCTGCACGTAAGATTCAGGAAGCATACAGACATATATATATATATATATACATACCATTATGCCCTCAGCGTGGAAGCTCACTACCCACCAGATTGCGCCGCCACCTTTAGGTTGTGCACTAGTGATACTGGGTAGCTAGGATGATTGTGAAAAGACGCATGCACTTGAGCTCTCAAAAATGCGGGTGCTCGACTGCAGCGCAGAAGCAGTACTCGGAATCGTAGGGCTGAAGGGATGAGGTTGGGGGGGGGGGGCAGGCGCTGCCTGGCGTGTCTTCTTAATCGTTTAGAGCCCCTTCCATACTTCAGGCACCGATGTCCCACCAGGCGCAGCACCTCGCCCTCACCAGCCCACCGCACATCCTATTTTGGCACTGCTGCTGGAGAACCAAAAAAAGGGAATGAGACTCGGCAGGAAAAGACTGCCGTTTGTTACCCGGAGTAAACTTTTCTTGCGCGCGTGTTTATGAGTTAGGACGCAAAAGCGCTCCAGGGAAGGAGAGAGGTGCGAAAGGCCTCAACTTGCACCACTCCTGCCGTGCCCCAAGGGCCCAGCTGGACTGTCATGAGATCCAAAAGGCGATGATTCGCACTTCAGCATGGGATGTGAAGAAAAACACGAGGAGGAGGAGGTGCAAAGGGCGAAAGAGTCAATCGAACCCCCACGGTAGGAACCGCGCGCACAGTTTTTTCGTTGTACTCCACTCCCAATTCGTAATTTCTTCCTTCGCGACGCTGCTGAAGCTTCGTCTCTCTTTATGGGAGTAGTATCCGGGAAAAGTTGATCCTAGCGTGCCGCCAAAGGAATCGAAAGTCTCGCCTGCAGCACGAGACCGAAGCATCGTCACACGAGAGCATCGCTCTCTCTCTCTCTCTCTCTCTCTCTCTTCACGCTCGACATGGACCTCCGCCCTCCTCGCCCCCTTTTTGGTTACTCATTGCGGCGGGAAATCGGATGTTTCAGCTCCGTCAATGTGAGTCGAAAGCGTCAATTGCAGCAAACTTCGTAGTGGTGGATCTTCCGCGTGCTCTGGATGCGTGAGGTATTTGTGTAAAGCCGCCATATCGTTGGTGCTGCGCCGCTTTCTGCGATCCGTGCCGTCCGGCACATTCTCATCTCTTCCGCTCGACGGATAATAGAATTCCTCCTCATCGTGAGGCCCCCAACGGGCTGCGTCCCTACCGATGGCGTACTCGCGTGACTGCATGAAGATGTCAGACGCCATCAGCACCGTGGAGGGCCGATCCTCCAACAGCCACTTTACCTCTGGTACCTCAAGATATTCCAACAGGCCTTCAAAGCCGGGGCGGGATGAACCAACTTCACGAGGATGACGGAGCTGCTGCTGAACAGCTGCCTCAGTCTTGACCTCACGTAACACTGATGCCCAGCACAGCCACTTCTCCCGTTTTGAAAATTCATCAGAGAAAACATCGTCGTAGGATTCGAAGTTCACCTCCTCAGAAAGCGGCGGGAGGCCCGCCCTGAGACCGGCCGCGGCTAGCTCGGAGGGAGACCCCACCCTGTTATCCCCGATCCAGCTTTTCCACTGCTTTTCTTGAGCCTCGAGCAAACAACTCATCGTGCAGTGATCCTGATCAAGCTTGGTATCGACCTCTACAGGCTTCACAGCGGTACCAGTGCCTTTACTTTTATGTTCTTCCGTGGAGGAATGCTTCGGCGTGGGCTGCACATTGGAATGATAGGCCGAGTTGCTTGAACTTGTTGCCGCGCGGTAAGGGGAGCGCTGCCCAGCACTGCCAACCTCATCTTTTGCGGTGCTTACTGCAAGCAAATAATCAACGCAGTCTTGCACCAGGATTTCCGGTGCACCTTTCTGTACGACACGCTCGGCCCATTCGAAAAGCCGTTCGCACCGTTGCTTTGGGGTAACGTCCTCTGACTGCGTTTGCATCGGATCTGTAGCCCTGATGACCTGCAGCGGGGAATCCGTTATGGCAGCATGAAATGCATGGGCCAAGTGCTGGTTGGGACTGGAACGCGCGTTAGCTGCTGACATTATCACGTCTCACGTTGCTGCCCTTCCCGGATTGAGAGGGTGTGTGAAACTATTTTTCCTCTTCCTCTTGAACGCGATACTATATTAGTGTGCGCGTGTGTCTGTTTGTACTTATAAGGGGATAAAAGAGTAGGAAAGAGCATGCCACATAAACTAATGGTAGACTCTGGTGGAATGGTGGGGGGAGGAAACCAAAGGGAAGGATCGAGAAGGTTCCCTCCTACAGCTCAGCTACTGGGAGAAAAAAAGTTGAGGAAAATAGGTCATCGGTGGAACCAGCACATAAATACATATATTAACGGTGACCGCAGGGTGATCCTCTACCGAGCTAAGAGTAGTAGAACAGGGAAGAAAGCGGGAGGCAAGCAGGAGACGCTTCCGCTCTGCTCTGGGTAGATACTTTTTTCACTTCATTTTCGCCGGTCGCAGCGCCTCCCCAGAGCAGCGCTCATCTTCACCCCCGCCCGAGTATGCAAAAGCACGCGGCTTCCCTTTCACCTGCCCTCATCACGTGTCCACATGGCGATAGTGTCAACACAAAGGTCTTGCGTTACCGCGCCGGACCTTCGCGAGTGCGTATCAATCAATCCCAACTTCACCTCTCTAGGATTTGCCGCACGGCAGCTTGCACGGGGGAAGCCCCAAAATCTATTTGTCGAGCAGCAAACGAACGAGGTGGGAGAAAAGAAAACGAGGCAACCCACAAAAAACAGGTTGCGCACATGCGTGGGAAGACATGCTGCGTGTAGATACGTTTTAAGCATCGTTGGAAGCCCTCCCTTACAGATACCCAGAGCCCTTTTCTTTCCCCCCAAAGTTGCCCAAGCGGCAGCCGCGAGGAGCACCCGCACGGCAGATTTTTTGTGAAGACAAGCCTGTGACGCCGTGAAAATGAAGATGCTGCAGTCAACGGTACGTGCCGCTAGGACATCCATGAGGTAGATGTATATAACGAGGACGGAGCATTTCTTCGTTAGCGCACCTCCAACGATTCGAAGAGGGAAGGGCGAGAGTGAGGGTGGGCTAGCGAGCTGCTCTGTAGCGCGGCACTGTGGGCGACACTTCAGTAGCGCACTCACAGATGAGAATACATGCCACACAAACACACACACTCGTAGACTGGGGAATGATGGCACGATGCTGATCATTGGGTCACCGGCGATAGTTCTGTCCCATTACTAGACATGATTGCCATCTTTGGCAGCCTGAATGTTTGCCTCAACGCTCTCACGTAGGGCTCCGATCGAGGCTGCGAAGGAGTACGAAGCGAATAATTCGCGCATGCTATTTCTCTCCTCCCCCCTCGGCGACGGTATGCCCGACTGCGTTGGTGCTGCGGAGCCACTCCTAGAAAGTGCTGCTGAACTGGGCTGAGAAACCATCCTTGGGGGAAGAAAAAGACGCCCTTGCGCCTGCAGTACCTCAAGGAGGTCGGCTGGTGAGTAGAGTGGGAAGGCGTCGTGCAGTACCCCAATCAGTTTCGTTGACGGTACTGTTTTCTGGTTGGTGAATTCGCTTTGTGGGTAAAGGCGTTGATGGGAAGGCTGCCTGTGGTGGCGGAGAATCAGAGATGGTTTTTGAAGCCACGCAATCACCTTCGTGATAGCAGCTGTTATCCCAGTCTTCGCACCGGAGTCTGCAGAGGGCATTAGATGGCTTTGCGGTGTGGGTGGCATCAGCGTCTGTAGCGACGGTGATGGTTGGTGGCCCACCGCTGCCCCACTGATAAAGAGGCTGCTCCAGCGGAGCCAGAAACAAACAGGTTCAGTGCCAAAGAAGAAACGTTGTTGGAGTAGTTCCTCCTTTGTTGGAAACGGCTCTTGCGGTGCAATCGCCGCCGAGGTAGCTTCGAAGGTGGGGGGTTCAGGAGGGGGATCAATCTTTTCCGCCTTCGCCTCGTTCGGTGTGCGATGAGCCCTCCCCCTTGGTGGCAAATGTATGCCTGGCGTAGACTTGGAGGAGGCAGTAACGTAAGAAGGCGGAGCTGAACGCGTTAGGGATAGAGTTTTCTTATCTTTGATGGAGGCTTGATCCCTTCTTCGCGGCGCCACAGTCGCATCGTTGCAAGGCACTTTCGCTGTTTGTGTCCGCTCTGCCGGGTGATAAAGTGGTGCACCACGACCCTCCTGATCTCGCTGCAGCTGGACGCGCTGCCGCAGCATAAGGATATCTGCCGGGGACACGCTGAAGAGAGGATGACATAACAGAAGCCAAAGTCTAATCCACGGTAGGGGTAGAAAATTCACTGCCGTCGTCGTTGATGTTGGTGAAGTCTCCTGGGTGGATGGCAACTGTACTGGCGAACGCCAGCGAAGCGGCGGTGGAGTCGAGGCGGCCGCAGCAAGCGCTGAAGACGCGAACGACGCGGAGACTTGTGAGGCGGCAGAAGCTGTGGAGGGAATGAGAGAGAGACCTAAAAATTCGCTAGCAGCGTCGCTGGCGCGAAGGGCTGCACGAGATGCCTCTTTTAACCAGAGTGACCAATGCTGTAGATGCGAAATATTGGGACTCTCCCTCAAAGAGATTGTCACACCCAGCACATTCATGGTCTGTCCCTGCTGGGAATGAGTTGACTTTTCTTTCGACCCCCCGTCTTCGCAACGCTGTCCAGAAGGCAGTTGTCCGGTTGATATCCATACCCACTGCCGCACGGTATCCGCCCTCAACAGCCACCAGAGCGCGATGAGCTGACGCGCCTGCGCACTGCAGTGACCGCGTGTGGAACTTTGCAGCCGTTGGAGACAGGGGAAGACCTGTCTATCGAGAAGCTGATGAGGGATGTCTTGGCAATGGACCGGGCGCTGAGGCAACGGCATGAGCGAAGGTGAAGCACCAAAGCACCCGCTCCCATCGGCCAATGTTTCACGTACGTAGACGAGCTCAGCAAAGACACCGAGAAGCGCTGCAACGCAACATAGCGCGCGCACATCATCGATCAGTGCCATCACTTCATCGTCGCAGGTGGAGCCTTTTGCACTATCGAGCATATGCAATGTATCCAGAAGCGCAAACGTCGCCCCCAACGTTGTTACAAGCGCATCCCTGATGTCCTCTACACTGGCGGGTGCCATCTCCGTATTGACGGCTGAAATAGAAAGCTTGACACCGTCTGTACTCGTCTGCGTTGAAGGAGGATAGTGCTCAGCGATCTCCGCCGGCGTTCCTACAGGGAACCACCGGGCTTGCAGACGCCACACAAGCCTCAGAAGTCCACCAGAAGCGCTCACCAGTTTCTGCAATGCGGCGCGGCTACTGTTTGCCTTCATCAGTATCCCGAACACAGCGTGGAAGAGGTCGAAGCGGAGGGCAAGAATGTCTCCTACGATCCCCACTACGGATCCCGTTGCATCTTCCTGGATAGGTTGCAGAGAGGCGGTGCGGGCTGTCGAAACGTGCTCGCGTGGCCACAAGTAAGGTGCGACAGTGCCAGTGATGCTCTCCACCATATCCAAAAGGCCGCTAGACAGCTCCCATATGGCGCGCTCTTCCTCTGCTGGTTGTGCGCTCGTCGAAGAGCCGCCCGGCTTTCCAGGAGCAAGGAAGGAGGCATGCGGACTTCCCCCACAGCCACCTCGAAGCATATCGAGTGCGCTTTGAAAGGTATCTGCTTCCGGCATTTGCATAACTGAAGGAGATGGAGAAGGCACTCCCACCGTGATGGCGAGGGTAACCCCCAGCCCGAAAGCGCGATGGGCGCAGTGGTACAGTAGAAACAACGCCTCTGTAGGGTGGATCCGTAACACAGCCGAGGGAGGTAAGGGCAGCGGTGCCGCCATCGAAGGAGCCGCGCTCAAGAGTGTGATCAACTGCAGCTGATACATGACGTGCCACACACTCTCAATCAACAACTGTCCGCTGCACAGAGCACACCGGCGGAGGTCGTCAGGAGCGATGTGCGCAAGCATCGTGTGGAGAGTTCGGTGCGACTGCGTCGCTGGAGCCACTGGGACGGGAGAGGGGAAGAAGGGGACAGATGCCGAGTGAGTCCTTTGCCGTGTTGAGGCTTCGTTGTCCGTTTCATCGACAGAATCAGACGCAGCTTGAGAAGACTGTTCCAAGGCGATAGGAAGCAGCGGTTGCGTCGGCATGACGTCACGGATAGAGCCGTTGCGCGTGTTCAAGTCAGCTGCTGCTGCGGCGGTTCCTCGAGGATGAAAACTGGTTGGTGAACTCAGAATCACGGTCTTCGCAGCGAGTAGCGCGCTAAGGCTGCCGCGTCTACCATTCTTACCACCGTCGGGACCTCGAATAGCGTCCTTGAGACGCGTCGCAAAGTTCGAGGCGGATGCTGAAAGACACGGAGTGCCGCTATCACCTTGACCTCCGGTGGTTTCTTTGTCGGTAAAGCTGCCGTGCCCGCTATCTGTTGCGGCGGTGCTATCCTCCAGTCTATCGCTCTCCCTTTCATCATCGTCACATTTTTGTTGGAGCGCACTGAGGCGATCATCGGCCTCTCGTTGAAGCTGCTCGAAGAAGGCGCGGCACGGGCACGGAGGCGCCTCCGCATGGGTCAACGCTGTTGTCACGACGTTGAGATACGCTGCGTCTCTTGAGAAGGAATAGGGATAAGACTTGGCCATGGGAGATGCCTCAGTGACCCCAAACGCTTGTTGTGGCCCTTTTGTGCCGCGCTGCCCGTCCTGCAGCTGAAAACAAGCTTGTGGCGTGTTCACTCCGAGAAGTAGCGCACTAAGGGCAGTTCTCAAACGCGCCTCCATTGGAGCAGGGACGGTCCCAACGCGCTGACGGAGAGGAAGCAAGCCGTAACGGGCGAGGCGATCCAGAGTGTAGGCGTCATCACTGACCACATCGATGGTGCTCTGAAGTTGTATCAACCACGTTAGGTAGCGCTTAAAGCATGTAGAGAGCGGTGAATGGTCGCTGCTACAGTGCCGCAAACCTTCGCCGCCTCTCAAATCTTTTGGATTCCCAGAGGTATACATGGCGAAGGGCGCCTGAGAGGACTCTCTTTAATCATGGCAGCATATATATATATATATATATATTAGAGTGCTGCCCCACCACCAAATCAACAGCGCGAGATACAACGAGGTTAGCTAGCTCGTTCCCATGCGGCTCTTTTCAACCGACGGAATAGGGTCCAAAAGGAAAATAGGGGAAGAAAGAGAGCAGATGATCACAATAGAGCGCGAGATGCGCAGCGATGCGGCCACGGGCCTCCTCACGCATTCGGACACACCTCACAGCTCGCATGTGCGTATGTGTGCGCGACGTCAGCGAAAGCCGGTAGGGGGAGCAAGGAGGAGTTCCGTCACATAATGAAGCGAATGGGAACGAGAGGGGGGGAGGAGGGGGCTAAAACAGTAACAGCAAAGAAAGGAAATTGCACCCATCCAGTACTAGAGAAAAGGGGAACAGGGGTGAGCCGAGCCTTTCGGCCCACCTGACGCTTGTGATTTTCTTAGCAGCGTACGCACGACCATCCATAAAGTCCACCCAGAGCTTTGGGAATCAGAGAAGAGCAGAGATGTCGAGAGGTACGCCTCTCTCTAGCTCAGTTCTGGCGGCGCTTAGCCATGAGAGCTACGGGCAGAAATGAGTTTGACACACAAAAATATGATTCCTGAAGGGGGAAGGGAACTCATTCTTCGTACGGCTCTAATGGCCTAGGGGAGGAAACTGAAGAAGTTGCAAGCGACATGCCACGCTAACGCGATTGATTCACCTCCTTCGTATGCCGAACGAAGAGGGGACGAAGAGTTGGCAAGCCAATGAGAAAGAAACAGCAGAAGTTCAACATCACTTTTGAAGGATGATGGGAATATATATATATATATATATTAGGCAACTTCACTCATTCTCTCTTTACACCTAGCCTGAGCTCGGCAGTTCAGCGACGAGCGTGGACTGCACCAAACCCTCCGCGTCATTTGACTCACACACCTCGCTACCAGCAAGAAGAGCCCGCAACCGCACACACACTCTTGCCACTGCGTACGCGGATATATATATGACGACTCCTTCATAAAAAACCCCTATCGATATAGAGGTGTTGACACGAGAAAGATCAAAACTGCGGGAGTCTCCTTGGAGAACCCCTCTCCCCTTTTCCTTTTCGAACGTCAGCCTCAGAACACTCACTCGTCACGACGGGAGCGGTAGCACCCTCCACAAAAAAAACCCTGCGTAACACACACACATAATGAGTGGCGGCTGATTCGGTCCCCTTATCACAAGGTCTGCTATGCTCATCATCACGGCGCGGCAAGGGGGATAAGTTAAAGCGATCCACATCTCTCGTTGTGCCTTCACAACAGTACCGCACGCGCTAGGCAGATAAAGCGCACCTCTCCCCACCATTGCAGTTACCAGAGATCTCTACGTCTGACATCCGCTGGAGCTGCTCGATGTAGAGAGGCGCCATCACATCAAGAGAGAAAATCTTAACGCGGTGACTTGTGATAGACCAGCCCCAGTCGTTATGCACATCACCGAGTCCATTCGAACGGAACAAAGCCTCGCGTCGCTGCTGCGCCTCGAACTCTTCCAGCGTCAAAGGACCGATGCACCTTTTATGTGCCGGGGATACAGGGCCACTGCGAATCTGCAGGGAGTTCGCAGCTTCGGATGGCGGTGCTCTTTCCACGCCACCGCTGCTTTCAACAACAGTTTGGGGAACGGTTGCTGTCGAACCCAGCACCTCTGTTATGTAAGAGTTGTGGAAACCTAGCTGCTGCGCAATCAGGCGACGTACATCATTCGTGCCACATCTGACATTGTACAAACTATCGATGTGGAGAGCGTGTTCAACGTCGAGTGGAAGACTTGAACTTCTTTGCATTTCCCCGCGTTGTGCTCGACCAGCCTTATCGAAGTCGAGAAGGCGAAGCCTCAGTTTACGAAGAGTCTCATGCGGCTCCGCTGCGAAACGCTGATCCGCCGTGGTAGCGAGGTTGGAGAATGTAGATGGCGTCCCAATCGGCCCTGTTTCCGCGTCTACCGCTGCAACAGGAGCCACCGCGGCGACCCCACTGGGTGACGTAGCCGTCAGCGACGCCGTATTACGCCGCGCCACCTTCATGGGTGGAAACTGGTGCACCACGAGTTGCGCGCCACCTTGCAGGATGTGAAATGGCAGAGGTGGGGCAGCTGCGGGGAAGGCCGGTAGCTGTGCGCTCGCAGATGAACGCGTGCCCGCAACGACAGAAGAATTTTGCGGAGTAACGAACGTCGAGGAGTCATCGCTACCGTTAGCATTGGTGTCGGCGCTCAGTCGGCGCCACAGCCGTTGCTCCTCTTCTTCGGTGGTCAGAAGCGGCGGGTACACGAAAAGCTGGTGCTGCCGCGTGAAATGTATGGGGTGCGTCCGCCCCGTACTACGGAAGCACACCGCCCACATGCCCTCCAGAAGATCTTGTAGGGTAACGCATGCGCGTCGCGCCTCGCGGCGGGACATGAAGAAAGCAAATTTCCATGAGACTGGTGCCAAAAATTCTTCCTCTGGTTCATCCTCATCTTCTGGAACATCGTCGTCAACGGTGTCCTCCTCGATGCTGCGAGACACCAAAGTATTTGCCATCGCTTCACTTCTCGATTCGGCGTTGCTCACCGCGGTGGCGCGAGTGCTGCGCTGCTGATCGAAAAGGCTCTGAAATGGCATCTGTGAGTCCACGCCGACGCTGCGGCTAACAGCTAGTCGTGGCGCTGTTGTCGACTCGCGGTCGAGAAGCGCGGCGACGGGGTCATCACTGTTGGGTGGAGACTGCAAAGGGCGCATCCTTTCCTGATCAGTGGTGACGTCGATCCTACCATTATCCATGTCCCCCTCCGCCGGAGCCAAGGCCCTGGAGCTAGCGATGCGCAGAAGCGGATGCAGAGGAGACGCAAGTACGGTGACTGAACTGCCAGCGAGGGCGGCGAAGGAGTTGTTCAGTGAGGACGGAAGCAGAGACGCTGTCGAGGAGAGCAGAGTCGGGAACGGTTGCATCCTGTTACCATCACCGGTACTGTCCGGATTGGCGTTACATATCTGCAACCCCGTGCGAGCTGGGGGCACCGCTAGCACGTTTTCTGGCACATCCGGTCTCCTCGCGGTGGACGGGTCCGCTAGCGTGAGTGAAGATGAATCAGCGAGTTGAGTTGCGGCTGCGAGGATCCCTGAGGAAGCCGGCCGCGTTTTTATTAATGTGAGACGTCGCTGCCGTTGAGCAGCAGTGGCCAGTAGTCGTGGAAGATGAGCGTACGTCTGCCGTTCGAGGGTTCGAATCAAAACGCTCTTCGAGTGAGTAATCACCATAGCCTCCTCGATCGCCTCGAAGCGTTTCGCCAATTCCTTGGCGGTGCGCCGTTCCGCGCGTCGGGAGAACCGGGAGGAGGAGGCCGACGGCATCGATAGCGCGGAAGCGGCACGCGAACATGCATTATTATTCCCGCGCCGGCGAGTACGTTGTCGCGTCAGCATTCCACAGCCACTCCTGTTCTTTTGGCTCTCCAAGCTTACGAAAGCGTCGGAATTTTCGTCTCGATTGGCAGCGCCACCGCAAGACATCTCCACGGAGGAGCCGCACCGGCCCCTCCCACCCTCGCTCTGTTGCTTGACTGCACCATTCGCCTCACCCGCCGCGAGCCCGTCTCCGATGTTTTCAGTGGAGATGAGTTGCATATTGGTGGCAAGGGAAGGTGACGCAGTGAGAACGCGAGGAAAGGGATGGCGGCGTTCGAGTGCGTTGCCACGATGCGGAGAAGCCGGGCAGTTGCACGCTCCTGCAGCTGTCGATCTTCCCCTGTTACGGGGTTCTCCGTCAGCATGGCCTCGCCAACTTGAACAATGCCGAGCTTTGCGCTTTTGCCGCTCCCCTACCTCATCACTTCTGCTGGTCTCCTCATCGCCTGAAGCAGGGTCAGAGGCATTGATTTCCTCATCAAGGCCATCTGATTCTCCAGGCGGCTGATCAAATTCGCTACTATCCGTGTCTTCACTTTCATCACTCTCGAGATTACCATCTTCAATGCTATCAGAGAAGTCGAAAGGCAGCTCTAGAGAAGATGCCTCCAGCTCATCCCACTCGCGTAAGGCTTCTTCGTCTGCTCTCTCTTCGTCATCGAGCGTCTGTGATGAAGGCGCCATAATGAAACGTCGAGAAGTGCTTTGTTGTTGTTGCATTCGCCGAAGTTGACGTTGCCGTGTCTCGGGCGCCAGCTGCCACCAGTACAGCCCGTTGAGCCCTGGATCTGTACGAGAAGCAGCTTCAGTATTTGTGGCAGTAGCAGTCGTAGGTACAGTGTCACTTGATGAGGCTGCTTGCACAGTTGCGCTGTTAAGATAGAGTTGCGTCCCACTTGCACGAGACATCGCTGGTAGCTCATCGTTATCACCATTTCCATGCCTGAGAAGGGCAGTGCCGGGTGAGCTGCCATGAGCGTCTGTTGGGTTAGCGACACGACCACTGCCACCATGACGCTGCCGAGATAAATTACGGTGCTGGCGTACATCACAGCCTCGAGC
Organism: Borovskyia barvae; assembly: GCA_030849085.1. Taxonomy (NCBI): domain Eukaryota; phylum Euglenozoa; class Kinetoplastea; order Trypanosomatida; family Trypanosomatidae; genus Borovskyia; species Borovskyia barvae. The sequence goes on along the minus strand of JASAOM010001111.1, from coordinate 199,583 downwards.
AGTGGGCGCGACCAAACAGGTGCAACTCTCCCCAGAATGGGAAGGTCGCATCCTCAGCTGAGGGGCTGCACAGGGGGCCACATGTTGCGCTGCCAGCACCGGAGTGGTGCTTTTGATCGCTTCGTAGGTCACTGTTTGATAAAAGTATGCGCCACCTCCACCATCGACATCAACCTCAGCGGCCGCTGCAGCAGCTGCAGCATTACGCTGACGTCGCCGTCTTCTTCGTGTGCTTTTCGTTGCTTTGGGGTTGTGGTGGTGCTGGTGCGATGAACGATGATGTCGACTTTGACTACGATGGTGGTGAACACGGTGACGCCCACCTCCGCCACCTGTGGAGCGTGGGCCACGACTACGACCCCGCTTCCGTCGACGCTGTCGCGCCGATTTACGTCGCTTGATGCTGCGGCTGCGGCGGTGCCTGCTGCCCGGTGGCTGTGAGCGCTGATGATTTTGTTGCTGGCTAGATAAGTCCTCGTGTCGTCGGTAATGATTGCGACTCACTGACACGGGGGAAGACGAATTGCTCGAAAAGGAATTGTTGCGCGTGCTTTGGCGGTGAGAGCGAGGGGGACACCGTCCCATGCTTCCAGAGCGCACAGCAACCACAGAAGTATCGGTGAGAGTCGCGTCGTCGTCTCCCGCAGAATGAGCCTCAAGGAACTGAATGCGCACCCGACGCTGCGTCTTCTCAACCTCCCTTAATCCTTCTTCGGCCCCGGACGTGCATACATCGGAGCAGTCCTCTCTGCTGCCGCGTGCCGGTTCGCTCGGGGGGTGAGAAACTGGCTGGACAGTAGCTGGCAGCGGACTGCACTGGCCGCCCCCTTGAGCGTTGATGCTACCGATATGGGTATAGGCACCAGCTACTGGCAGCTGACAGACAGCAGTGCGGTTGCCCCGTGTGGGATGTGTCAGCCGCGTGCTTTGGCTACTGGATAGATCCTGACCAGCCGCTGGTGGAGCCGTAGAGATTTTCGAAGAGGAAGCACACGGTGATGCGTGAGAACAGTATTTCCGTTGTGAAATTCTTGTGATCACGCCCTGCTGATCCCGAGAAGATCGATGGATGTGTTCACTGTTCGATGCTACCTTACATTTAGAGCTGCGAGCCGGTGCAGTGCGACTTCGCTCCAAGTCGACAGACGTGCGCCGCTTGCTTCGCCCAGAGGATGATTTTGTTGCCGCGTTGCTTCGGTGTTTTCGGCTTCGACCGCTTTTGCTACGATTTCTGCTACTTCCGCCGCGCCCGTCGCTGCTGATATCGTCGTCGGACTGCGTTGTGCTGCTGGCGCTCGTTGTTGCGCTTCCTACATTAGCTCCTAACCTGGAGCCATAGAAAGCAAGCTGATGTGCAGCTGGAGGCACCTCGCAGGAGGCGCCAGCTGCCATCCACTGTGCACGCTCGTGCAGCCGACGACGAATCAACACCGTCGCACAGTCGCATGTGGCGGACAAATCTGACTCACCAATGGCCATGTCCTGCTCGCGCAATAGGAGCAGGTGCTGCTGCAACGCCAGAACTTCACGCTCCTCCTGTCGCGCCAGCTTCTCCATCGCTCGCATGCGGTACATAAAGGTCTGAAAACCTTGCTTGTACATCCAAGTACTCATACACAGTTGTCGCCACACATGCCCGTCAGCACTGGTGATGGCGGCGTGCATGCTGAGGCTTACCTCCAGCAGCGTGCAACAGTCCATTTCACTTAAAAAACTACAGATAAGGAGATATATATCCCGAGGTAGCACATCTGTAAAGATGCACACGGGCAGTTCAGAGGTGGAGGACGAAGACGAGGATGAGTCATCCTCGTCATTCTCACTGGCCGATGAGCCGCTAGTCACAGAGCAGCTTCTCCTACATCTGCAATAGGCTTCGGTGTTCACCAATACATCGTCTTTTTCCGACTGCGAGAAAGTCCTGTTGCTGCTGCCGGCACTGCTCTCCGTGTACGGACGAAAGGAGCTGTACGAGTGCGGCCGCATCGAGGCTCTCGAATTTCGGGTTGCAGCCGAGGACGTAAGAGCACGTGTTCCTTTGGAGAGGCCGTGACTTGCATGTCGATCAACGTGAGGAGATCGGCAATGTTTGCAGGGCGCCAAACCTCTACTGCGTGCCCGGTTATCATTCAAGACATGGCTTAGCTCGTCTAATGAGCGGGGAGGAGTGCCGGTGTCAGTTCGACTCGAGGACAGCGAAGAGAGATGCGACACGGGTGGGGCCAGATGCTTTCGGCGCAGTGGTGGGGGTGCCAAGGCATTCACAGTGGGTTCTGATGATGCTGATGCAGGGTTTCGGCCCAGGGCATTCGTGCAACACCGGGAGGAGCCCTTGTCCGCAATAGACGAATCGTGAGGTGCACTTTTTGTAACACGCATCGCAGGTGACTGCCCTGAGGGTCGCCTGCGTAAATCATCCGTGAAGTACGCGCCATCATTATTAGAGGTCGTCGGAGTGGTTGCTTTCGGGGCTGTGGCACCTGACGCTCCTGCGGTGTTGCGTCCTCGCATGAGGAGCCCAGCACTTGAGGCCGTAGCACAGGGTTCGGGCGGCGAAGTCGTCACCTCGAGGACCACAGGCATGGGTACGGCACACAGGTTGCTATCGTCCTCCTTACGCGTGCTGCGCTGCTGCGATGCTGCGGAAACGTTCAGTTCTGACGAATTCTCTGAGCTGGATATGGGTACCAAGCATGGTGCACCTCCATTGCATCGGCGGGCGGTGCCCAGTAGGCCGCCGTGCGATGGCGGAAGCGTGTGCTCGCAGCCTTCACGGCCGCGTCCCTTCCTCATATATATATATATATGTGTAAAGGGGGAGAGGAGGTGAAAGATTCACGGAGTGAGAGGGAAAGAGGGGGAAGCAAAAGAGGCGGCTTCAAAAAAAATGTGGGGCAGAAAAAACTCTTGCTCGTGAGGAGATCACGCTTCTTTCGATATGCGGCTAGAACGTAGGACGAAATGCCAAACACGAAAAAGGTGGGGAGGTAGAGGTGGTGTCGCGGCTAGAAGGAGGGAGCTGGAATTTCTTCCAATTTCGCCCATCCTCCCTGTCTAGCGAGCCTTCGTCACTGCACCACCAACACTCGGTTTCACAAATAAGCAACCACGGAAAGAATAAAAGAAGGTTTGTTCTCGTACTTTTGGGGAGGGCGAAGACTTTAGCCGATGGCAATACCTCGAATGCTCAAAAGCCAACCGCTCCAGATGCATATATATATGTATCGGTAAGCGCATTTATACATAGATACGTGCACGTCTAAACTATCCTTACCACCGTCACCTTGTCCTTGAGAATGGGAGACGACGGGGAGGGGGGCTTTTCTGTATATTTTCGTCACTCTCAGTACGTGCGACAATACGAGCGGAGAAGTGCAGTTCTACCGTTCGCGAAAAGTACAAAAAAGGGGAGCACACAGAAGAGAAAGGAGACTGGCAAAAACTAAAGAAACCCTTCAAAGGACGGTCAGTTAGTTCAGAGCAGGGAAAGACGAGATGAAGTTGGGTAGTGCGAGGAGAGAGGGGGGAAGCAGAAAAGAGCGTCAAGTGAGGCGCAAAAGGTCAAACGTACAAGAAGAGGGAAAGAGAATGTTTGAAGAGAAATACCGGATTGTAATGCACTGATGGACTACAGCGAGGATAGTCCACAAAGGAAGTACAGACACACTGGTGATGTCCCTCTGCGGCACAGAAAGGACTAACGAGTGTGAGGGAGAAGAGTGGGAGGCGGTAAGAGGCAGAAATGATGGCCCTCTTAGGAGAACGGGGCCGTACTTTTTTCCCCCGCAGATGGGTAATGGACGAAAAGAAATTCAGGTGTCACTACTAGAAAGCCTAAACCTTTACAGGAGACGGTGTCGACAATCGTAACAAGGCAGATGAGGTGCGTAAAGGTGCAGCGGAGAACACATTCATATATATATATATTCAACACTTCTGATATTTTTTTTTTGTGGGGGGGGGGGGGGTTAAAGTAGCGAACTTGATTTAAAAGAGGGGAGGAGGGGACGTTTGTGAGCACTTCTAATCCTTCCCGGTCAGTCGAAGACGGGGTGGGGGGATGCATAATAGACGAAAACGAGACGACACGAGGAGGAAGAGTAGTTGTCAGAATCGCTGGAGTTGGTGGGGAATTGGGGGGGGTCTGGAAATCCGAATCAGAGGATCGGTATCCGGCAAAGCAACTTCGCAGGTAGGGCAAGAATTGTCACACTGAGGAGGGATCTGCCCACGCACATGGTCTTCTCCACACAGTTCTCTATCGATATTGTTACGGTACCGGAGAGGAGAGGAGAAAAGAGAACACTTGAGACAAGCATGCAAAGTTTTCTCGTCGACACCCTTTCCCCCTCTTTTTTCTCAGCATTTGTGGTGGCTGGTGGTGCGGCCATCGAGTGCCGAAGGCCTTGACGTGCCCAGGAACTTCAAAAGCGCTCGAGCATTGCTTAGGGCCACCGCTGCTATGCCATACGCTCTTGTCCTTCGCTGGTCAACACATCTTCTCCTTTAAACAAATTATGTCCCGCAGCGTTTCCTTTCGCTACCACAGTAGCGGAAGAGGGCGCGGTGACGTTAGTCGTTAATGCGTAGCCGGAGGCATAATGGCAGCCTAACATATCGATGAGGGAGAGCAGCGAGAAGCAGAGGCTGAGGGAGAGCACCCAGAATGCACCAGGTGGAAGATGACGACGTGCCACCCCCGTTGCTACGGCAGCTTTTTTCCGGCCAACAAGGGAACTGTAATGCGACCCTTAAAGCACAAGCTTCGCGACTACCACCATCTTCGCGAATGCAAGTCGTCGCTAGCGGACCAGGGTGCACCCCCTAAGAAAGGGTTGTGGAGAAGACACCGTTTGCAAAAGGGGATTTCTGTGCAGCACTTTCTCTCATCCTTCTCTCATTGAGTTCAACTCCGAACTCTACCGCGTACGACCTTACAAATACTTCTCGTGCAATGCATACACCAGCTCATCAAGTGCCGACTCCTTTGTTTTTTTCTTTCTGTTCGTGCCTTCGCCGTCGTCATCGTCACTAGAGAAAATATCATCCATGTCCTGATTATTCAGGAGGCGTTGTCTTCGGGCTTCGCGACGTGCCTCGCGACGACGCTCGCGCTCCATTCGCATCTCTTCGGACGCAACAATGTCTTCCGTACGCTGCTTCTCCTTCTCTTTTTCTTGTTCGAGAAATGCGGTGCGCTGTTCTTCCGTCATCCCTTGCAGCTTTGCTTGATAAGCAGCTAGCTCTTCCGCCTGGCGTCGTTTCGTCTCTTCCATTTTACGCTGCGCCTCTGACGCGGCGACTTGCCGAAGAATCTTTTGCTTGGCCGGAGCCAGGTCCTCCTGCTCAAGTCGTGACCACTGCTGATCCTCATCATAACGAACCGACGCACGAGCCGCAGTTTCCTCCGCTATCAGGTCATCCGATAGCTTCTGCTGCTCGCGCTGCTGGCGCCGACGAGCTTCTGCTTCGCGACGCTGCGCCACCTCACGCGCTTGCTCCACTTGTTTGTCCTCGCTCGACTTGGTGCGCTCAGCCAATATGCGTGCAACATCCTCAGGCGTCATGCCGAGTCGAAGCATATCCTCTTCCGTTAGCTCCTTCCGCTTCGTATCCTTCTTCTTGGCATTGTGTTTAGGTGCCATCTGGTACGTGGTTCCCTTTGAGCGGGGAAGGCGGGGGCAACTCGAAAAAGGGTGCAATGGGGAGGTCAAGATATGGAGGCCGGTCAAGTAAGAAGGCCGAAAAAAATAGGACGCCAAAGGTGCCTTTCTCCCCTTAGGTGACACCAAAAACACCGCAGTGGTTAAGAAAAGCGAAATTCAAAGGGCCACTCGTGAAGCACAACGTCGCAGAGGTGGGACGGGAGCGTCAAAATAGCGCGGAAGGACACCGATCTGCTGGTGGGAGGCACGTCGATACAAGCAACCCAGAAAGGAATTGTTGTGAAGGATAGTGGATTGGGATTGCCTTGACCCACAGAAAGAAGTTGGGGAGAGGCAGCAGAAGGAGGTTGTCGGGATTTACTGGAGCCTCCTACACGGTCGTTACAGGAGAGAGGAATTAAGAGGGTGTGCCCCGGAGAGATGCGACAAAGAAAGCAGCAACGAAAACATCGTAGGGTCCGTTGAGTACTTGGGTAGGAGGGAGGCAGAGAACACGCCTGCTCATACACACATCAGCGAAAACAGTTGTGCTTTCGCGCTTTTTCATCGGCGGGGGAGATGGGGGGGGAAGGGGGGAGATGCAGCTATCTCAGTCGTGCCAGCATTCTTGAGAAGACTCGTCAGCCGAAGTAAGAAAACTGAGAGAGATAGCTTGGGAACCGTAGAGAACATCGAATGTGAAGAAACCCCTGCACCGTGGGACTATGTTTTTGTGGTGAAAAACTAAAGATATGCAGCAGCGACAGAGAAAAAAGAGCATCCGAAGACGGTATGAATGCACCCGCTGTGACGTTACGTGGATATGGGCGTGGGTCGGTGGAGTAGCGGCCCTCTTCACCACTTGTTTACGCATCCCTCGACCCGTAAAAATTATCGACGCTATACGCAACAGAGCGCGCGTCAAGATTTAGAAACAAGAGTCGCTACCTCCCTCCTCTTCCTGCAAGAGCTACCATCACTCGGGACTCTCTCTCGTCGACGGAAACCGTTGATAATCCCTCGGAAATGCGATTGAGGTGGCGCTCTCAGCGTCGCATGCATCCGACAGTGGCGTGCACCGCATGTCGAGTTTTTCTCCTTGGAAGCTCCGCTGTGACGATGCTCTTCCCATCCCGCGGCTTTCTCCAAGGAGTGGCGCTGAGAGGAGAGCACAGGTTCATTAATGTAGGAGCGACGCTCATCTTTTTGTACGGAGTAATGATGGAAATATTCTCCAAGCGTCCAAGTTCGTCGCCAGCAGCCGTAATCCCTTTGGTCTGCCCCTACGTTGGCGCGATAGAAACGTGAAAGGACACAGGTGTAGCTAGCAGCAAATCAGGAGAACCACCTCCACATCCATGACTAATTCAAGTCTAACTGCAAGTCAGAACCAAAGTAATGGCACCAGCGTTGCCTCTGCCAGGAAAATTGTCCTGCCGAAGCGGTGCGCATCCCTCACACACCTACTCTATTTTCGAAGTTCCTGTCACCACCGCCAGTGCTCAGAGGAATGCATTCTCTCTCTGTGTCACCCTCAAACCTAGGCTTTTCACACAACGCCCCCTACTAATTCTTCCCCTCTTCCTTTCGCCCTGAAAATCGTTGGGCTTCCATTGCTGCCTGATGCACAATGCGCTGCTGCGCTCCGCGTTCCTCAAAAGATGCCGCAAGGGCCAGGTGGTTGCTCAATGTATCCGTCTCTACGCACCGTTGGTACGCAAGCGCCGCATCATAACATTGATGGTAGGGCAACATGAAGTCCTCCACGCCAGGATCTGCGATTGCGGCTTCGCTATCCATTTTCTGTGGCGAAGATGAGGACTTTGTCGTCGTTTGTAGTTGTTGGTAGCACTGCAGCACAGCGGCACGGTTGGACTCACAAGGTTTGGACGTGATTCGAAAAGGTGAGGCGAGACGTTGGTACAGTTGATCCACCATGGATTGATTCACCGACTCCACCTTCTTGAATTCAGATACTGCGGCGACGAGATGCTGCTCATCGTCGTAGCCGTCACCGGTCGCCACTACCTTTGCAGCTGCCTTTCTCCCAGAAAACATCTTGCTACTCTGCGCGAAATTCCCGCCACTGAAGGGCCTCCTTCCGCTTAGACGGATAAAATAAAAATCGAAGAGTACAGAAACATGAGATAAGTGGAGACTTATCGAGCATGGACCACCCTTGAAGGGTAGGGGGGGGGGACATAGGTGTGTACTGTCTTTGAGGGGAGACCCTCATCGGTCCACAGTCACCACTACATGTTCCGGCAGGTAAAAGTCCCCTCCCACCTCGGCTAGCACTCCGGGGGGGGGGGAGGGGGGTAAGACGTCAACCGCCATATGCAATCCAGGTTGGCCTCCAGGATATTCCTCGTGGGCGTTGACGCACGCCTCCGACTGCCTCTACGGGAATCGAAAGCATTCCTCAACGCCCACTCAAAAGTTACGTCTATCGAATAAAATCTCGAATCATAGGCTAAACCGTATCGGTGCGGAGACGTCTAGAGTTACGTTGATATGTGAACAGAGGGTGGACCACTTGAGGTGCAGGTGATCACCCTCCTCCTCTCCCAATGAAAAGATCATCATGAAGTAAAAAAAGAGAAGCCTTGTGGTACCACATAGCCGTGAGGAAAGCCCCTCCACCTGTTTTTTCTTGGTAACGCCTGTAACTGAGTCATATTGAGAGACGTTCTTGCCTCACTTGGTGTAGCGGACCCCTTTCCGCAAGCGGCGCCGCTGTCCACGTAAGGCAGCGCGTTCCGCCTTCGACGGAGTGGGATGTGGAAGATTAAAGGATCCACGAGGGGGTACAATGCTACGCACATCACTGTAAAAATAGGGTACTGCTTCCGGTGAGAATGGCGAACGTGCCATTGGGCCGCGTAGCTCATGGCTACGCTGTAGCCGTTTCTCCCGCTTCAGCATTGTCCGGCGGGCTCCATCGACATGCGCGGTGCTACCCTTATCGTAGTGGGAAGCGTCGCTCGCCACTTCCGCGTCAGCACTCCATCCACGAACGTGAGGAGCGACAGAAGCCTCTTCGGCAGTGTGAGCGAAGCGCACCGCATCCTGAAAATCGGGATCGAGGAGGGTCTCTCGTTTGATTCGTTCTAGTCCTTCCAAGGAGCGCCGTAATGCAGCGTCGCGTTGCGCAACCGCGCTGAGAAAGCTGTTAGAGGGGAAGAGGACGCGATCGAGCAGCGCACGAGGAACATCAACGCTCTTTGGCTCACTCATGACCGCGTTCGGGGAGGCCCTCAAGGAGAGTTTCATCACTGCCGCTTCCTCGTAATTCTCGAGTTGGCGAAGCTCACTCTGTGAAACATCATCGAAGTGACGTCGCTGCACCTTCACGAGTATCGGAGCAAGATCAATGGATGGAACATCACCAAGTTCGGTTTCTCGGATAGTACTTGTGATTTCTTGAAGGAACCTTAGCTGCTGAAGATATTTGATCTTCATATCCAGCAGATTGTCGGCTGACAATGGAAGCTCCTCGTTGTTTGGCGCTTCTTCGCTTGTCTCATTCAAACTCTCTTCGGCAGCAGGAGCTGTATTCCTCAAGGGGTCCTCCAATAGAGACGACAGTGTCTCTGTGTCAAGAACGCCGGCATTCCATAGCGAGCAGATTTCTTCTTTCGGCATCTGCTCCAGCACGGTTAGCCACGCCAACCGTTTCATCGCCTGAGTGTCGCCGCCTTCATCGTTTCCGAGCGCATTCACTACATCATGTGTGCCATCCCGAGAGCGCTGGAGGTCTTCGTACTCTTTTGCCCAGTGCTGCTCCATTCGGTGAACCACTTCCAGGACTTGTGCCGCGTGCCAAGATGATGAAGGAAAGGCAAGCTGCGCGAAGGTACGATTGCCTCGATCATCACCCACCTTTCGCACAACCTCGTCGGTATCTCGGAGCCTCCTCTCATCTAGCAGAAAAGCCCGCCACTGAACGCCATCTACCACCTCCTGGCCGACTCGGAACGCCTCGCTTGGCTTATTTTGTTTTGCGTACTCCCTCTGGATTACGGCCGTAACGTAGTCGTCTCGCTCCTCTCCCGATTTGAACCTGGGCGCCCCCCGAAGAGCGTCCTGCTCTCTGGGATCAGAGGTTGCTGGATCCTGGTGTCGTCGCTTGGGCGCTGCCAGCCTCTTGGTCATCACGTTGTGCACATTTTCAGCGCGCATCATTGAAAGTTGTGAACGAATATTATCAAGTGACGTGGTGGCTGGGGCAGCGGCCATGGAATGACTCTGGAGACTCGAAACATCAGGGAGGGCATGGGCATCCTCCCGAAACGTTGGGCCTTGACGTAACAAAGGAGCATCCCGCGACGTTGACTCCACCGTAGCACCTTGTGGTGGCTGTCGTCGTCGGGCGTAGCGTCGCCCTATATAGAGAGAGCCGTATCCGGAGCAAATGCTTCCGACCTTGAAGGTCTTCATCTGTCAACCATATACGCATACGTATATAGTTTCCGACTGCGAGGTAGCCTGGATGAACTCTTCGTAAAAGGTTAAAAAAAAGTACTGCGAAACCGTGCGTCGAGAACGAGGAGACATGAGAGGACGAGAGAGAGAAACGAACGACGTACTGAGGGCTAGAGATGATTCGGTTGTCTTATCTTCGTCTGTAGAAGTAGCAATAGAATCGAAGAGGGAGCGGTACGACTGCGCGCAACCCGTCTCTGAATTGGGTAGCATTTCGCGACGCTACTCGAAAGAAACTCGCTGCCTTACAGGAAAAGGCCTCGATCCCCCCACAAAAAGGAAATATGAGCGATACGCGTCGAAGTGGTCTTTCCTCGAATGAGTGTCACCATGCAAATATGTTGTTCTTGATCGTTAGTAGAAACGTGAAAATGACTGCACACCCGGAAATAGGAGCAGAAAGTGAGCTTGAGTTTCGGCCTGTTCCTTGATTGTGTTGATCGCAAGCGATCAGTTCGCCAGCACCTGATCTTCGACGCGGGCCAGCATCGAATGGAAGTCATCACGATCACAAACAAGGTCACGCAACGTTGATACCGCGATCAGGGCAGTTCGAGTGCAAGCATCATTGGATTGCACGAGTTTGTCGCACGCGTGCTGCAGCATCTCGAGAGCAGACAGCCAGCTCTTTGTGAACATGAGCGAAGGGTTCGCCTTCGCATCCCGATTAAGAATCCGCTCTCCATCCTTTCGCCGTATCCAGAGAGGGGCTACTCCACACCACGCCCGCATCACCTCTGCAGTCGCAGCCCACGCGGCTTTGCGCACGGTGATATTCGGATGCCGCGTGCACACCGTGAAGAAGAAATCGAAATTTTTCTCACATAGGTCTGTTGCAATATGACGCACGTTGGTAATGCCCTGAAAGACGGCGGTGAGGGCATCGAGTATTGCACACGGAGTGTAGGGATCGGATTCTTGAAAGAAGGCAAAATGGTCGGCATCCAGTTTGAATAAAAACGCCGCAACGAAGGAAGCGGCGTGCTCGCCCAGCAGGTTGGTGTAGCGCTTCGGTCCCTGGCGCTGATGGCGGTCGAGCACGGCGTTTCCCCATCGACGGGTGCGTTGACCTTCGGTAACCACAATCGCTGTCTTCCGTGAACCGCTGAGCTCGTGCGTGGGTATTGGCGGGTAAACTTTCTTCCCTGCAGGGGCTGCCACACCGCGACCGTGTTCGCCATCGTTTCGGGGCGACGCCGTTGCTGTGACATCGACGCTGGACAAAACAGCTGCGGCCTCGCCCATGGCCTTGATTAACTCATTTCGCTGGTAAATTCCGTACGTTCCCTTGTAGATCATACCACTCAGCTGGCTTAGGGAGATGACGGGATTCAACACGATAACGTCGACCAGGATATTGTAGCGCAAGTGCAACAAATACAGCTTCCGTTCCTCCGGAGCATGAATATTGAGCGAAATGAGTGTGGGCAGTAATGTTGGAAGCAGCGGACCAATCTCGCAATGGACCTTTTTAAACACTTCAGATGTAGCTTGCTTCCGAACCTTCGCGAAGGCGTCGGAAAGCCCACGAAGACTACTTTCGGTAGCTTCCTGCACCTCGTTGAGCTGCGCGTTGGGATTTCGACCGATTCCGACCAATGCATTGTAGCATTCTCGAATGCTGCTGAGGATTTCAACGCGATCGTCCAGTTCGTCCTTTGTAAAGTTCTGTTGACCAAACGGCGGTAGCGCTAAATTTCTTGAATTCAAACTTGTCACCAGCGCATGCAGGTCAACGCTATTTTTCGCGACGGGAACCGTGCGTTCAACTTGATGTGGGACCGAGAAAAAATGGTACACCTCATCTGGGTCAAGAGGGTATCTTTCGACGGACGAAAAAAAGCGTGGCCGTGGATTCATAGCCGCAGCAACCTTCTCGGAATGGAGAGTTCGTGCTGGTTCGTTCGGAAGGGAGCTGTACGGTAGCACCTCTGGCTCTTCCCTCATCCATTCATGCAACGCATCCGAAAAATTTCCGTCTTTCAGAAGTGGGGGAACTCCATCCGCATTTTTCACAAAAAGTGTGGCAAAGGCTGCGGCCACTGTCGTTGCGCAACCTTGTAGTTTCGCCCCACGTGTACTATCGAGTCGTAAGGTTACCCCGTTGAGAAGAGCCCCGATAAACTCATTGGGAAACCCACTTTCTGCAACTCCTTTCTCATGAATGTAAAGAAGCGCGTACATGACAGGATTTAATAAACTCAAGTTGAGCTCCATGTCGCCGGTGGACACTAACGTCTTGTTGTCCCATTGGGTGAAGAGGGCTTTAAAGAAGGTGCGCTCCTTTGCGGTCAGCACTTCGCTCTCCTGAGCAACACCCACTGCCGCAGGAAGGAGCTCCTTGAACGCAAGGCGAACAGATGCGCGCTGCATCGCACGTTGAGTGAGTAATTGGAGGAAAATGGTGTCAAAAAGGTTCCTCGCCAGTTCTTGTGTCGCATCGACGCAGGGGGGGCTCAAGAGCTGGGCTAGTGCTTTGCTGATTGGTTTCTTGACTTCTGGTCTCCTTTCGATGAGCAGCAGTACTTGCGCTACCCACTGACTCCATGCCCTCGAAACTTCAGCTGTCTGATGCGTTTTCAAGGAAAAGCGTTTTATGGTGCAGCCCTCCAGCACAGCACAGAATAGCTGGGAAAGCTGCGCCGCGAAACTGTCCCCATCAAACACTTGTTTTGGCAGGAGAGCCAAGCGTCGTGCCATCAAGTCCACATTTCCGCGTCGCACAAGTGAGACCACCAGCGGGGACAGAACGCGGTAGAGCTGCTGAGCCCTAACCGGAACTCCCTCGCAGTGGCTCGAGTTGTGTGGTCGTGGGAGAAGCAATAGCAACACCGTATCGATAAGTCGCTCCCAATACAGGAGCGCGTCGAAAAGAAATGCAGGGCATCCATGTTCGGCCACCGCGTTGGAAAGCTTCTCTGGAAACGTAAGGATTCTTCGGCATTGATACTCGACAATTTCTTTCTGTGTTGAGGACGTAGAATCCACAACATGAGCCGCCACCGCGATGATCTGCCGACCAATGGGTGTGGAGCAGCTGTAATAATCGCACGCATTGCCATCTCGCACGACAGAGACCGTCACCGGGGTGTGGAGAGCTAAACTGTCGCTGAGTTGCGCGAGCAGTTCTTGAAAGGAGTCAGCATTGTTACGCAAGGCGATTTCGGAGTAGCTGTCGGGGTCTTTAAGGGCGTCTAATGCGGATTGCTCGATGTGTGTGAATTCATTCATGGCAAACCATACCAGAATCCTGGAGAGGGAAAGAAAAAAGGGAGAGGTGGTCCACTATATACATATATAGTGTGAGTAGAAGGCCTGGAGAAGGGGGGCTGACTCCATGGACCATCGACGGTGGAGAGTTTCGGCGCGGCGCTGACTTAAGGTTGGGGGTAGTGGGAAAGGGGGCCTGTCGGAGAGCTTTCTTTTTGTGTTGTGGTTATCTGGCTGCCCTTGAGGCACCGCTTACACGGGAAAGGAGAAGACTGAGAAAGGCTGGCCACTATTCAGAGTAGCCTTTTTTGGGAACGGAGTGAACAGCGTTGGTCAACACCAATGCATCTCCGCCGACTGCGTGCAAATTGAAGCCGTGCCTCGCTGTAATGCAGCGCTGAACACCCATGATGCACGTCGCATGTGCAACGAAAACGCAAACCACCGCATCGAGGGAGCACTTTGCTTTCTGCGATGGCTGCGCGACCACGATGAAGCGGTTAGCAGGTATGGATCCGGCCAAAGCAGACGCCAGCGCGCTCTTTTTTTGTTCCACGTTCGTGTTGTTTTTGACGATAAGCTGTAGCGCTATGGTGTACATCGAGCGACGTGGCAGGTTCGTGCCCCACGACGGCAGCGGAATACGGCAGTCAAAGTTCACTCCCTCTTCCGCTAAAACGCCACCGTCGACCGCCTCAGGTGCGAAATGGAGGGCCAGCAGTGCACGGAGCGCCGTTTGCATCTCGGGGAGCGTGGGGCAGCACGTGAGCTCAGCTGGAATAAGCCGAAAGCAGTTGCGAAATATAGGGCGCGGATTGGCGACGAGATCTTCAAAAATGCGTTCCGTGATGCGAGAAACGATGGGGTTCACAACAATGGTATGCGGCGGCAAGGCACCATCTCCTAAAGTCGGGGAGGTGGGAGCTCCAACGCTCACCACAGGGCATTCACTCTCCGCACCAGCAGGTCGCGGTGCTAGATCAGATGCTACATGGTAGGTTGGACATGTCACCCCAGCGTTGACGATTGGCACATTGAGGAAAAGATACCCTTTGCAGCCCGTTTCTAACGGTGCGAACCACTCGCCGCGACGCTGGGCCGCACCACGGCGAAGACTGCGGCTGCGGCCATGATCCGCGCTGTTATCGACGCCTTCCTCATCATCACTACTTTCCTCGGTGCGCCGGCGCTTGCTTACATTGAATCGATTGCCGCAAGCTTCGTGTGCGCGACAGGCATCCAGTTCCTCCGCCAAAAGACTGGATAAGGGGGCTGACGATGGCACCAATGCTGCGCTTTCCCTGTCGGCTCCGGCCACATCTGGTGGCGCGTCACACTTTCCGAACGCCTCTTGCGCAGCCTCCAGATCACGAGTCAGCGTTGACAAATACAGTTGAGCTTCCCGCTTGGCGTGCGACTCCTGCTGTGGGTTAACCGTGATAAAGAAACCAGAAAGTAGATTGTGTGGAAGTAGCATCTTGCCCTGCCGATGCTTATGGAAGCGCGGCTTATTATCACGGTAGCTCCGCTTCATTATTTGGTGGCGGTGGAACGCGGAGAGTGGACTACGAACTGAAAGGCGAGAGAACCGGAACACGCACGGAGAGGCAGCTTGAAAGATCGGTCAATAGAAAACGCATGTCCACACGAAAAGACAGACAACAGTAGAGATGGCACCGCCAGAGACCGGCAGGGAGCCGTCGCAGACACCTATAGGATGGATGGCGGAGCCGGAAGGAGCTTCGATCTCGAGCGGTGTTCCGGTGATAGCACCCCTCCATGTTCCTATCCACCAGGCTGGTAGTTGGTGACTTCTGCTCAAAAAAGCGCTGAGTCGAAGTCGCCAGGGCGGTAGTAGAAACAGGGAGGACGCGAGTCGCAATAGTAAAAGGAAGAGTTCCAAAGGAAAGAAAGAGCCCCTCTGCCGATAGATCCGAGCTATGGGAGGTTCATCTCCATTTATTATTCTTTACGAGTAAATGCACTGGGGGGAGGAGGGAATGGGGACAACATGCTACAGGAAATCCCCTTGCAGATGTATACGCAAAAAGGGAACGAACAGACGATTGTTACAGTGATTTCTTTGAATCCCGCACGGCAGCCATCACCATCGATTTCGTAAGTTGCTCCTGTCGCTCTGCCTCCATGCCTTTCGCTGCCATCTTCTGAAGCTTCGAGACCCATTTGTGGTTCACGCAGGCCGCATTGTAAACGCAGAGGCATCCGAAAAGGAGCACCCAAAGCAGCAACGGCCACGCGCTCAGTGTGAAGTGGAAGCAAAAGTGTATGAGTGGGTAGCTGCAGGTAAAGAAAAACACATGAAGAAGCCATTGTGCTAACTGGAACATGATCGTGGTAGGCACGCGCCCCTCGCCGAAAAACAGTACGAAGCGCGCCAGCATGCTTTTGCGGCCTCCCGGTGGATGTGCCATCATCCACGAATAGGACGTCATGCGCTCCGCCGGGTTGCCGCCCGCACCTTCGCTCATAACGGCACTTGGGCGTAGCAACTCCGCCTCTAATTCTGTAGCGCCCGCCAGCTGCATTAACTCCTCCTTCTGCTTCTGTAATTTGGTCATGCGCTTCTTCCACGACCGCTCCCGCGAGTGTCGGCGCCACTCATTGAAGGTGTGGTAAAACAGCTGCCACACGCAGAACATGATGAGATGCAGGCGCAAAAGATTCCCATACGACACGGCACGTCGAAGGTCGTAGCACATGGTACCGTATCCGCAAAGCGCCTCCAGTCGGTGGGTTGATGCATACTGGGCGAAACGTAGCTGTTGCTGCTTCGCCGTGAGAGTGGAAAAGACCGAGGAAAAGATGCGAACGGGTGCAAGTCGAGTTACGTTAGTCCTCGTTGCGTTCTCAACTCCCGCACTTACGACTTCACTCACGTTTCCCATCAGAGTATGGACACTCGGCAACAGGCTGTCTACGGAGACATTGAGGTGCCTTGCCAATCCAGTTATGTGCTCGTACAGTTGCGCTGCATCGACACTTTCGATTTCCCGCCATGCCGACGCAAAAAGTCGGTGAAGCAGCAAACTCTGTACTACACCCGGGGCAAGGTGCAAATAGCAAGAGGACATGCGGTCGAAGGAATGGAAAAGCAGTGCGTTGTTCCACATGAGGATGGCGCCAAGAATAGGGCCGAAGGTGCCGGTAATAAGTGTAAAAAAAAAGACAAATGATGAGATGACCTCCGCCTCGGTGAGGTGGGCAACAACGTAGCCGCAGGTTAGAATATCCACGGAGACAGGAATGTATAGACCGTCAAAGCGGTAGCTACGAGCTGCGTCCGGAACGACGCGTCGAGCCCACGACTCGTTGCGGAGAGGTGCACCGGCGATAATGGGGTGTCGCCATGTTTGGTTCGCCGCACCAGCGCTGGCGCTTGTCTGTGTCGCATTACGGGCTTGGCTATGCAGCAAGCTCCACGAAGGCATGTACGATGCCCATGACACGACCGGCTGCTCTGACCACTCCACGTCTACCAGGCGCCATAACAGGAAGCCCAGAAGGACAGCGTTGTGAAAGTAGCAGTAGTCTAGAAAGAAGTAGTGCAGACCTTGCAAGCGGTATGTAATATACTTGTGTGACATAAAGATGATCAACCCAATCACATAGGCCCAGACGATGATGTCTACCATATGGCAAGAAAGACCGCCGGTGGATGCGAGGGAGCTGAACAGGGAGCGATGAATGTTAGTCATGTCGTCACAAGCTTGGTGATCATCGGGTGGCTGGAGGGGCGCCGCCGACGCGGGCCGGTCGTAGACATACGGACACGTGGATATATCGAAGTACGACGCCGCGATCAGTCCTGTGTAAACGAGAGTGAGGGAGCAGCTGACAAAATACTGCAGCTTCGAGAAACCGACGTCCATGATTTGCCTGCCTCTTTTCTCCTCTCCTTCCCCTTCACAATCGATATCTTGCAACACCGAATCAGGCACAAATTCTATAGGTGCTGTACCTGCGAAGGAAAGTAAGGAGAGGAGAAGACCGGGCCACGCTTGTGCTGTCGTCTCGGTGAGTACCTGCCCCTCAGTGTCGCCGCGGAGGATCAATTCTCATAAAAAGGTTACGAGCAGGAGAAGCAGTGAGTGGAAGAGAAGAAAATAGACGAACGATTTTCGTTAAAATGCGTTAATACTGGAAGTAGGGAAGACCGGGAGAGCTCCGAGAAATTTGCCTCCAGCGCGAGCTGAAGTTCTCCCCTTCTTTCTCTTCTTCTGCCGACCACCCTTTCCACGCCAGCATGATATATTTGGACACGCTTCCGCAATACACTGGTCGTGCATCGAACTGATGCGCGCCCCGTGAAATCTATGAATCAGCGCCGACGAAAGGAAAACACGACCAACTAGCGAGAGGAAGCTCTGCGCTTCGAAGTTGCTGGCACTCCCACGCTGGTTGCATGTGTTCCTCGTTTGGAGCCGTGCATCATACCCCCCGGTAACAAAAAAAAGCACGCGCCATTTACTTTTGAGCAGCGGCGTGCGTGGATCCTCTTGTTTGTTTAACTTCACCGCTGAGAGGAAAAGACGGTTGTAACTTTCTCGATACAATATTCTATTTACCACCCGCAGTACAGAACACAGAAAGGAACGTCGAAGAATAGGTGCTGCCCCTGCTTCTTCCCCCGAGAATAGCCACTGCTCAGAATGAGGGACGGGAAAAGAAAGGGGGTGGGGGTACAGTGGGGTATTATCGGAAGCTTCGGAACGTCATAAGATAGTTCTAGAGAAAATGGTGCGTGATATTCCCTTCCGGACACGCTAGCCCGACTAGCCATGCTATGCTGAGGCGACGCGCTGCACGATCTTCCACACAACGGCGATCACCACGGTGAACCCGAGACCCAGCGACAAAGAAGCCGCAGGCACCATTGCGCATTCAACCAGAATTGTAATGAGTGACGCAATGGCGAGAGATGCAGTGATACCACTGTCGTGGGGCATAAAACAGCTTGTTGCGAGGGCACATATTGCAGCAATAATACCCGTGCACTCCATCGCATTCCACACTGCCATCACGACTCCCTTCATGCGCACTCGCGATTCCGTTACACGCGGAGCGCAGTTGGCGGACTGTCGCAGTTGAATGTCCCGTAGACGCGTGACGAGTAGCTGCGCGAATGGGGCGGCGGCAATAGCATTCAGATCATCCGCAGAAGTCAAAGGGGACATCCACGACAAAGCGTCCGTTTGCGTGCTGAAACTGTACGCTGGGAGCAACATCAGTGCAACAGCAAGCACCACCACCATTGCAACACTCCACCACCTGGAAAATGACTCGCGCAAATGCATTTCCCGTAGCAAATCATTTCGGTTTGCTGCGTACCAAGCGTGGAACGCGGGACGGCTGTAGAGATCCTTCAAGGAGGACTCTGTCATGTCTAGTTCATCGTACCGTGCCTTCATTCGCTGGCGAAAGAGGAGCCTTTGAGCGAGATATTCCTGATTTGGTAGAGGGCACGAGGGACTGCTGTGTATGTAGACTTCACCCGACTCCACGGCGTTTCGTATCACAACGTCGCTCGTGTCGAACAGGGGGGTGCGACGCTGCTGAATTTGGCGGCAGAACGCTGCGATGAAGTTAGGCTTCGGTGAGACGCTCTCGACTTCCTTCGTCCTCTGCAATGGGGTGCCATGCACCTCCAACGCATTTGGCGCGTGTCGAGGAAGCGATGCCGTGGGTGAGATGGATTTCTCTGTAATATGGCAGTGGTCCTCGGTAGCACTACTACTGCTGCTGCCGTTGCTGCCACTGCGTTTATGGAACGCAGCGGAGGGGGCAGAAAATATAGGGGTTTCTGCTAAAGGTATAGCACCGACGGATACCGGTGAGATAAAGCCTCTTGAACTACGCATCGAGGGCCGCACTGGCGTATCGCGGGGCTGGTACGACGGGCGATGAGAAGAGGTTTCAATCAGTGCGGCAGTATGCACGTGCGGCATCGCTTCCCCACGACCCCGGCTCCATCGCACCACTGGTTTCAGTATAAAAGCGTAGAGCGAGGCGACGATGAGGGCAGCACAGATGGCGTACTGCGAAGCCTCTTTGTTCCACAACAGGTGCAGCCACACAACAGCTGCGAACTTCATCGCGACAACAAATACGGGAAAAGGGTCCGAAGGCTCAATGCAAAGTCGAGAAAAGCGCAAGGCACTCTAACCCCCTTCCCCACCCCGGAATATTCTATGGAGCGTGTGTGGAGAAAGCTTGAGGGAGTGTGTTTGTGTGCGTTCGGTTGTGATACGGTCCCTCACGCGGCTCAGTAAGGAGACAAAACTTTCTATACCATCAATGCACATTCGTGGCATGAAGCCAGATGTCGACACAGCAAACCGCGCCGGAATGTTGGACCAGGTCCGCCCAACCCCAACAGAACCACCATTGGGTGAACAAATAATGTGGTTTCCCCGTAAAGGACCCCCCCAGAAAATAAAAATCAGGTGGAGGAAGAAATGAAGAAGAAGGCAAAGTGAGGGTTCAAAGATTTGTTGGGTGCATCGCGAACTTTAGGTCGAAGGGAAGGGTGCTTCCCATCACCGCTTCGACTCATCCCTTCCACGGACGCTGCGCTTTTTCTATTTGTAAGTTTCCGGGAAGACCACAGGAAACAAAACAAAATGACACAAGGATGCACCAGCACAGATCTGAAGACTCGCAAGAAGGGAAGAAACTGTAGGACAGCACCGGTCATAGCTTATGCGCTGCCAAGAAGAAAGATGACGCGGCGGGCACAGAAATTTCTAGCACGCAAGAGATTCGCAGGAAGAGTCAAATTCGATAAAAAAGGTGCTGGGGAGTGGGGCGGTGTATCGAGAGGGGTATAGCAGTCAAATCTGCTTCCTGCATAGGAGGGAAAGATGTACCTTCATGCACATCTATCGATCTACAGAGGTAGATCGATGTAAGGATGCAATTCATTCACGTTGAATCCGAGACGGGGTTTTCCTTTTTCCCAGTGCGGGTCCTAGAATTGTGTGAGGTCATTTTCGTTAAACATGCTCGAAGGCTTTGCCTTTGTTCCCATCAACGTCCAAGACGCACCCATTCAGGGCACACGTGTCATTGGTCTGTTTTACTGGTGCGCCGCTTTCATCCTTGTTTGAGACGATGATAAGGAGGAAAAGCTGCTTTGCAGACTGACGTGCTATGTGATGATGCACGGTGAGAAAAAAAAAGGGTTTCCTATACATCCACATTGTACGCGTTACGAAGGAAGAAAATAAAAATGGCAGCGCCACATTAACGTGAACAAAGAGTGAGGAGAGAAGAGGGATCAAGAGAAGGAGAGGGGGGGGAGAAACTCATTAGAAGGGGTTAGTGTATGTGTGTGGAAGACGCCGGGGGGAAGAGAGAGGGAGAGGGGGGGAGGAGAGGAGAGGAAAATCAACGAAATTAATGATCATCGAACAAAATCCCTTGGAAAACAAAAAAAGGTAAGAAAGTCGAGTTAAAGGTCTGTCCACTGTGAAACATTGGGAGCGGCACACGCTCGTACAGATATGTTTTGTTTTCCAATGAGAAGCGATGATAGACGAAAGAGAAAAAAAAGAACGACCGCGAGGTACGTTAGGAGCGTCTCCAGAAAACCATCATGCCGTCTCTGGTGTCGCATCCAGAGCATCAACGCTTTTCGCAGCAACTTTACAGATCGTAATCCTCATCTACCGTGCGCACCATTTTTGAGGAGTACCCCATCGCGAGCAAATCCTTCACGACGGAGCGCTGCATCACTGGCGGACCGCAAATAGCCACCAGCAGATCTTTGGAAGGTGGGGGTAAGAGACTTTGCAGCGTTGTCGCATCGACGTAGCCCACACCCTCTGTCCAGCCTTCAGGTGGAGAATTGAGGACGAAGCCGCATTCAAACTTGTCGGGGTTTTCGTTGCGGTATTGCTTAAGGAGATTGCGGTACGTCAGCTCGTATTCGTCTCCTGCCGCGTACACAAGACGGATGGTATCGATGTTGTCCACGTAGGGGCGGCTCAATGCCGCCTTGATGATTTGCAGCATCGGCGCCACACCGGACCCCCCTGCGATGAGACCGAATTTGCGGATGATTGTTTTTCGGTAGATCATCTGCTTTTGGCGGGGCTTCAGGTCAATGCGAAGACCGCCGCAGGCCTTCATCTCGACCGAGTCGCCCGGCCGCATGGAAGAGATCCACTCCTGCAAGGTACCCTTGTCACCCCGTGCAAGCAGGGAAATTCGGCCCTTGTCATCTGGCATGTTGATAGGGCTGTAATAGCCGACCAACTGCTGGCCATCCCACTCACCGCGAATGCCGATGAACTCACCCAAATTCAGCCCGGATGTCTGCAACGCACCGGGCAAGTTGAAGCGTAGCACACGCGAGCCAATTCCGAACTGATCACCGGCCCTCGACTCACGCATCACAACCGAAACCCACTTATCTTTCCTGAGGGCGTGCTTCTCTTTCTGGAGGATGGTCGCTGCGCGGTCGCCGGCAATCTTACCGAAGACAACACACTCCAGCAGCGAGTTACCACCGAGACGGTTGTTACCGTGGACGCCACCCGTTACTTCACCAGCCCCGAAGAGGCCCAGAATAGGCCGAAGATCCTCGAAAACGTACACACCGTGATGCTCCATGAGCAGTTCACCCGCCGGCGAAATCGAGCACCCGCCCATCGTGTAATGGATGGAGGGGGTGATGTAGGCCACGTAGTAGGGGCCCTTCGTGCCTACCACACTTGGAAAGACGAGCTTGCCTGTCGACGGGCAGGGTTTCTTTTCGGTACTCTGATATTCGTAAACCTCGAGAGTGTGCTCGAGGGTTTCCAACGGGCAGCCGATGAGATTCGCGAGTTCTTTCATGTCGTCTACACGAGTGAAGAGACCCTGCGTTTTCCAGTAGTAGGTGAGGGCGTTTTTGCCGAAGAGATCAGCCGCCTCCTCGCTAAGCACACAATAGGCAAATTTGCTGCCCCCCGAGTTGGGGTACTCGTTCTCCTGCGCAATGATGGCCTGTGATACCACCGAACGCAGATCGAGCTCGTTCACAAAGCGCTCGCCGCTTTTGTTAAGCAAAATGCCGCCAGATCCGCGCAGCGCTTCAGGTCCGAGGTATTTCGTCTTGTTCTTGGGATCCTTGGGGTCGATCAGACCAGTAGGATGCAGCTGTACTTTGTCCATGTCGACAAGCGTTGCACCCAATTTGCGGGCCATCTTGACGCCATCACCAGTAGCAAAGGTGCCGTTCGTGGTGGGTGTACCGTACAGGTGTGGCGCGAACTCACGGAGGAGCGAGCTGGAGGTCTGGTCGTTAGAAAACCCACCAGTAGCGAGCACCACCGCATCCGCCGGTAGATCCATGATTTCCTCAGCTGGGTCCGTCAAGGACGTGTAACGAACACCCTTCACGCGAACCTCACGAAAGCCATCGGGCATAGTGTTCGTATCGTGAATCAGGCTCACCGCTGCCGTTTCATTCAAAATAGTTACCTTGCCTTGAAGCTTGGTGCGAATGTGCTCCTCCAGTTGGCGCATAATGGTGTAGCCGATAGGAACAGGGGTGCCATCCTTCTGGTCTGGTGCTCGATGGCATCGCTTTCGGCTAGCACCACCGAGCTGGTAGAGCACTGTGAGCGGAATGCCAAACCCCTCAAGCCAGCTGATGGCGTCCGCCGACTTTACAGAAAGCATACGAACCAACCCAGGGTCGCAGTGACCACCGCGCCCAGAGAGAGACGTGTCACGCTCAAAGAGCTTGGAGTTGTCCCGCACGCGATTCATTGCCTGGGTGCGAGTACCCCAGCCATTAATACCCGATGTCGCCTTAGCGCTGTTACCACCGATGCGTGCCTCTTTCTCCAAAAGCACCACCGTTGCACCGCAGTTCGCAGCCTCGATGGCTGCTGTACACCCAGCAAGTCCGCCACCTATGACAACCACACGTGCCGGCAGTGAGCCAGCAATGCGCTCCTGTCGACGGGCAGAACTTTCCCGAGCGATCTCGTACATGTGCGCCAGGCGTTCTCCTTCACGTGTGTAGGCAGCGTAGTCTGTTACACGGTTGAAGTCGCGGCGGTAGTACTCGAGCATATAGCGAACTCGCACAGGGTCTCGTTTCACAAAGCTCGCAGTCGCCAGGGCGTCCGCATAGAGACACGAGTAGCATTTGATGCTCACCTGCGCCAGCTGATCCTCGCACGGCTCGATGAGACAGCGATGGCTCCAGTCATAGGTGCTCGACACCGGATGGTTCAGCGGCGTTGCAAAGAGAACGTTTTCGTAGTCGCCGCTGGTGCAGATGGACTCGTTGTTGAGCGAGATGACGCGCAGCAGAGGGGTTTTCGCACCTTCCAGTGAACTCCCCGTGAGTGTGTTGTCTGAGTACTCCCCGAGGTTGTGCTGGCTCATCGTAATGGACTTCCCTGACTTGGCCGCAGCTACAACTTCCTCGACAGATGGCGGACGCACCACACCCACCGCCCACGGCTTCCGCTGCACGTTTACGCCCGAGGCACGACAATCGCCGCCCCACTCGAAGAGCACGTCATTGAACTTGGCCTCGTTGAGTTTTTCCACTACGCAATCTACGACGTAGCCTTTGTTCACGCCACCGAGATCCAACATTGCTTCGCTGTGCTTTCGCGCGATGGTGCCCTCCTTGAGGTCAAGAGCAAAGCTGTTGGGCAACGTAAACCGCAGCGCCTCCTCCGCGGTGATTTGAAAGTCTTCACTGGTGGCATCAGGAGAGCGAGCTGCTTCACGCAGCCTCTTCACCAGCGGCGCAGTGGCCGGATCGAAGCAGCTGCCACTGGTGTTGTACACCTCTTCGCAGCATTGCATCACCTTCCGAAGATGGCTGGACATGATATGCTTTTCACCAACCGGGAGCTGATTCACCAGCGACACCTCGCTGTCTGGGTTGAAAATGTTGAGGTGCTTGTCCACCATTTCGAAGCATTCGTTGAGAATCTTCTGCACCACCGCATCGGCATTATGGCACATGTTGATGTTGTCCACAGCGATGGTGAGTGTATATGGGACTGTGTGCACCAAGTCTTTGTACAGCAGAACCGACCGCTGAACGACGTTGGTTTCGGGAAAGTTGGTGGTAAGCAAGTCCCGGGCTATGCGATCCCGCTGGCGTGCAGCGTCTTCTGCATTCACAACCACGACCGAAGCGCCTGTGTGGGAGTCCGTGACGGAACTGCGACGTTGCATCGCAGAGGCAGCCGAGTACATGCTTAATGAGCAGCGGCATCGAGCTGCATCGCGCATCGTCGATACGGACACTACCGAAAAAGCGCTCCCACAGCGGAGAGAGCAAGAAAGTGTGCACAGCTTCAAGCACGACTGTGCTGCAGCAACACACACAGGACGGCGTGATGAGAACATTTTGCTATCTTGTGAATTCTCTCTAGATGACCAGGAGCAGTGCAAAGAAAGACGCAGGCCAAGACACAAACTTCACGGTAGCCAAGTGGACAGCTCGGATTATGAATGTGTATTTATTTGTATGTGGAGCGGCTCTCTCTTCTTCACTTAATTAAGAGAAGTGACTCAGAAGCTTAATGACACCACCGACCGAAACAAATGTTGATGTGATGGCCAGGTGCCACTAGTGAGCAAAAAAAAAGATGATTAGAGTGCGAGGAAGGAGAACGAAGAAACGGTCGGATCTTGGCCAAACCCATTTACCAGCGCTGTCCGCACTTGGCGAGGTTAACCACGGCGAGCGGCGAAAAGGAGATGATTATTACGCTCCTAAAACGTGGACAGCAACAGATCTTTCACAGCGGACATGAGGATAATTGAGGTGGAAGAGGGTCGAGTGAAGAAGTTGAAGAAAGCATGCTCAGGTGCATCGGAGCGGGTATGAGCCCACGCGGATGCTCGGATCCATCTTTCATTTTGCTCTGCGATCATCTGCGTGGGCTGCGGTCAAGCACCGTGCCTCAGCTCACCTGACTTCACGCGCAGTGAGGCGGTTGAAGTGTACGTGGAGGAGCGGCTTCCTCCGTCTTCCAAAGATTTGTCCGGAGAAAAGGTCGGCGAACATCAGTGAGTACCGTTCGTGAGACGATCGAATGGGTACACACATCGCTTTACCTTTTTTTTCACGGTGTGACTCCCAGGGGAAACAGGCGAAAAACGTTTGCTCACAGGAGAGGCATCCAGACTGGAACCTCGAGTGGGTGGGCTCCCGTATTAGCGAACTTCCAAAAAAAAAAACGATGATGTTTTAAGACAGAACGTAAAAGGTGCCTCCTCAATATAAGTCAAATTTTTTTCCCGCACATCAGCTACTACAGCCGATAGCTTGTCTGTGGGCGTTTTATACTGTTGATGGTGAAGTCGAGGCTCCTCCTGTGATACCAAAACCGCGAGAAAAAGATAAGGCGCGTCGGAACAAACACAGAAAAGACGCACGGACGAGAAAAAAGAAATCGTTGTGTTCCAGGTTTACATTTCCACCCCTCGTTAAAGGTAAGGAATCCATTGCTCTTGCCCACCCAACCGCCTGCCTGCACACAGTGGCCGCAAGCGCGCAACTATCTCTTCTCCGAAAAAAAAAGAAGGACGAAATGCCGGATGACCAGCTTCATTTTTCTGCATATGCATCGCAGCAGCCATCAAGGAAAATGCACCCGTGATGCCAGGATACCTTGAGGCACAGCGGTAATGGTGGGTTGAAGCGAGCGAGTGAGAACGAAGAGAACAAGAGTCAATCAAACATTGATGACGAGCAAGGACAAAAAATAAATTTCACGGAAAGAAAAAAAAGAAGCACCTTTCCCCCATGAGTAGCGTACGGCTGGCCAGAGATCGAAGGTCTGAATGCCCTTTCCTTGATCATCGATCGGTACACTTAACCCTATCAAGATGCCGCAGAGTACATGACCTGCGGAGATGAGAAGGTGGGTAGGGTGACGTAGGGAAGGAGGGAGGGGGAACGGTTGTGGCAGAGAGAAAAATTAAAAATCGAAACCCTCAAGCTAAAGAATCTTTTTCTTTTTTACACCGACGTATCCTCACAACAACAATATATATATATATATATATGTATAGAGAAAGAGAGAGGGGGATTTAGGTAAAGTTGGGTGACAACAAAAATAAAAAGCACCGCAAAGAAAGCAAACTTGAACAAGAAAAGCGTCTTGGAAAAGATGAAGCGAGGTGAGCAGTCACCTCATTCCGTTATCTTAGCTACGGTTGTTACAGAATGGCTTGCTATTCAATGTCAGGCGCTCTCTCCGACCCTTTCTTACGATATCTATCCCCCCGCTTCATCTCGCAGCGTCATCAGCAGGGCTCTAGATGCGAAAAAAAAGAGGTGCTCGCCTCTGACATCCGCAGCGACAGACATACTTGCCTATGAAGGAGAGGGGTTAGGAAATGGTAGCGTGAGGAGAGAAAGAAAGTGATTCATGCACCTCTACACTAACACACCTCTTTCGTGTCATAACTGCTCTGCAAAGAACGCGGGTCGCAGTGAAACTCAAGAAAATAAAAACAGAGCAACCATAGTAAGAAGGAACCAACCCGCCACCTCTGTGCTGCATGAGTTTCAACATGTGAAGACTCGCGAAGTCAACCACGAAGGGGGGAAGGAGAGAAAATAAACTCTGTACATTCTATTCACGGTCGCTTGCTTTTCCTTGTCCTTTTTTCTCACTTTTTTTTCTGCAGCATCATCCGCCACTTCCATATTTGCCCTCTGTCTACGCTACCACACCGTCGTGCTGTACCACCATTTTTTGCCGCCACCCACCACTACGTCACGCAATACAGTATTCATCTGCAGAAACAATCATCAGTACTCCGTTCTCAGACCCCTCTATTTTACCTCTTTCGCTCGCTGGCAGCTCCGCTTTAATGGGCAATTGCACTTCTTTGAGATACATCATCCCCGCATGTGACGGTGTAGGGGGGGGGGAGATAGTAAAAGGGGTTGGTGCGGAGGATTCGTCGGAGTATATCATCTCTGCTCTGCTTTCTCTCATCCGTGGGGATGGCTGGTGGGGCTTAACACTGTCGAACCGCTGGTGAGCGTCTAAGGAGGAGTTTAAATAAGTAAAATCACGCGGAAAAAAGTGAACAGCGTGGAAAGCATCCAAGTGAAATTATCCCCTATTTATTCCATGTAAGAAACAGAAAGTCAACGACCTCTAGCCTTTGAAACATTCATCCGCCGGTTCGCACCAATACACGATTTCCGCGCTGCGCTTTGTCATGATACCATCCCTTTTCGATGGCGAATGAATACCCTTCGTTTTCGTTACTGCTGTAGCGATACCCAGAAGCCGCTCATACCGAGCTCGCCTGCTTCCCCGCTCTGGGAGCCCAAGTCGGTTGCTTAGACGTCTCGTCTCAGGGTTGGCGCACCGCTTTATCGATTGTCTGTGCCAGCATCAGCGCCGTCTCGTCCGTCAGACCAGCCATATTCGCGCGACCGGTGAGGGTAATAAAGAGATTATGATCCTGGCAGTACTGGCATTGCTCCTTCGACAGCCCTAGGAAGGAGAACATGCCAATCTGGTTAAGGATGTGCTCCCACGTACCGGGTGTCTGCAGGCGCTGCAGCTCGTCGTAGACGGTGTGGCGCATCTTGCGAATACGCGCCGCCATCCCAGCCAACTCCGTCTCCCATTCCTTCCGCAGTTCCGGGTCGCTGAGGATGAGGTGGGCAAGGCGCGCGCCATATGCCGGGGGGCTAGTGTATTCCGCACGGATCAGCGCTTCCATCAGACTCTTCACGGCCGCGCATTTAGTCGAATCCTTGAGGAGGAGCGATAGCACCCCTGTGCGAGTGTTGTACAGGCCCATGTTCTTGGAGAAGGACTGCGCCAGTAAAATCTCGATTCCACGACGCGCGAAGAGCCGGGCAGCGTACGCGTCCTCGTCAAGACTTCCACTCGCATAGCCCTGATACGCGGAGTCGAAGAAAACTTGGTGCTTCTTGACCAACATCAGCGAGGCGATCTCATCCCACTGCTCGTGCGATGGGTCCACGCCCGTGGGGTTGTGCGCGCACTGGTGCATGATGAACACGGAGCCCTCCGGTGCGTCCTCGATGTCCTTCATCATGCCGCTAAAGTCCAGGCCGGCTGTCTTGGGATTGTAGTATCGGTACTCCCTTACGTCCTTCCACCCGGCACCTTGGGCAATAGCGTGATGGTTCGGCCAAGTCGGATTGGAGAAATACATGTTGGTCTCTTCGGGATTGTAGACCTGCGCGAGGAGCTTGCAACCGATGGCCAGGGCGCCGGTACCGCTAAGCGTCTGTACAGCAGCGATGTGATCCGATTGAAGACAGTCGCCGTACACCATCTTCACAGCCTCGTCGACAAACGGTTTGAATCCGGCGATGGGCAGGTATTCGTAGTCGAGGTTCATGTCCAGGATCTTGCGCTCAGCCTTGCGGACCACGTGCAGCGGATAGGGGCGACCTTCCTCATCGCGATATGCACCGATGCTGAGATCCGCTTTGGGGCCTTTGGCAGCCTTGGCACGGAGCGTGAGTTCGAAAACCGGGTCAGACGGGCGCGGTTGAACCGCTTGCCAGTGGGCTGTGGTCGTCATTTCCGGCTCCCTCCCGAAAGTTAAGCGATCTGGTAGCGTTGCAGCGAGGAAGGAAGTGAGAGAGCGCACTGGAGCAGAGCTGGAAGCGTGGCGAGTGAGGCGAAATAATGGACGAGATAAAAAATAGAAGTTGCAAGCAAGCACGAGCGTAGCGTTTACGAAGTGTCTCTGTGCAAAGGTACATCGCAACGCGCACAATACACGTCGAACAAATAGTTAGGATGGTTGAAGAAAAATATGAAGGGATAACAAATAACATACACGTGTACATGCACATGTACATATATATATGTATGTATGCAGTGAGGATTAAGTGGTTGGCGGGGTGAAAGAGAGCGATTTGAATTCATCACAAGGTAGCGAAGGACGTAAGACAGAGAAAGAGTGAGAAAGCTTGTGCAGGGACAGAGGTAAGTTCCATATTGCACCTTTGAATAGGTACGTACCTGTGGGGGGAAGGGGGGGGGGGCTCACACCTTTCCCATCCACTTTCCTATCTTTGAGGACAACTTCCGAACAGGAATCAAGGTAGTAATGCACGTGATTGCCCTCTCAAAGACCAAAAAAACCCATACAGGAAGAATGAAAGCCCACGTGCGATCATCCACTTTATCTTATCGCTTCGTCTTTGATTTGTATTCTTTCCATTATCCTTGTGCTTTTTTGCATAAAAAACGGTCGACACGCCTGTGCGAGAGGCGAGGAAGTGAAACGAAAGTAACTCATGTATACACACTCATGTATACAAAGAAGCATATTCAAAATGACGCGTGGTGGTTCAGTTCTTTTTAGCCGAATAACCAGGAAAAATAAAAAGGGCATGATATAAAGGAGCTTTGGGGGAGGCGTAAACGTTATGAAGGCGAAAAGCATGCTTCTGTCGATCAGCGCACGTGAGCACCAGTTTTGCTTTGGAGACACATTTGGTAAGGTGTTAGGCACTGGAAGTGCCGTCGCTGTCCATGCGTAAAAGGTTGTTTTTGGAAGGAGAGAAAAAATATAACTCAAAGCGTGGAGTGAGGAGGAGCTGCAGAGAGCTTTTCCTTTCCTCCCTTCGCCCAGTGTCTGCAACGGAAAAACGCTGTGACTACGTATGGGCAACACAAAGGGGCATAAAACTGCTCGTGCTGCGTGCCTTCTCTCACGCTTGGCGCACCGCTGCATCGATTGTCTGCGCCAGCATCAGCGCCGTCTCGTCCGTCAGACCAGCCATATTCGCGCGACCGGTGAGGGTAATAAAAACATTGTGATCCTGACAGTACTGGCATTGCTCCTTCGACAGCCCTAGGAAGGAAAACATGCCAATCTGGTTAAGGATGTGCTCCCACGTACCGGGCGTCTGCAGGCGCTGCAGCTCGTCGTAGACGGTGTGGCGCATCTTGCGAATACGCGCCGCCATCCCAGCCAACTCCGTCTCCCATTCCTTCCGCAGCTCCGGGTCGCTGAGGATGAGGTGGACAAGGCGCGCGCCATGTGCCGGAGGGTTGGAATAGTTGGCACGGATCAGCGCTTCGAGGTGTGTTTTCACTGCTGCGGCACGCTCAGGGTTGTGCAGCAATACTGACAGCGTACCGGTGCGAGCGTTGTACAGGCCCATGTTCTTGGAGAAGGACTGTGCCAGAATGTACTGCAACCCTCGTTTCGCGAAGAGCCGGGCAGCGTACGCGTCCTCGTCAAGACTTCCACTCGCATACCCCTGATACGCGGAGTCGAAGAAAACTTGGTGCTTTTTGGCCAACATCAGCGAGGCGATCTCATCCCACTGCTCGTGCGATGGGTCCACGCCCGTGGGGTTGTGCGCGCACTGGTGCATGATGAACACGGAGCCCTCCGGTGCGTCCTCGATGTCCTTCATCATGCCGCTAAAGTCCAGGCCGGATGTCTTGGGATTGTAGTATCGGTACTCCCTTACGTCCTTCCACCCGGCAGCTCGGGCAATAGCGTGATGGTTGGGCCAAGTCGGATTGCAGATATAAAAAGGCGTAGTTTCGGGATTGTAGACCTGCGCGAGAAGTTGAGTGCCGAGGGTGACAGCGCCGGTACCGCTAAGCGTCTGTACAGCAACGATATGATCGGGTGCAACGCAGTCGCCGTACACTAGCTTCACAGCCTCGTCGACAAACGGTTTGAATCCGGCGATGGGCAGGTATTCATAGTCGAGGTTCATGTCCAGGATCTTGCGCTCAGCCTTGCGGACCACGTGCAGCGGATAGGGGCGACCCTGCTCGTCGCGGTAGGCCCCAACGCTAAGATCCGCTTTAGGGCCCTTCGCCGCCTTGGCTTTAGCTGCAAGGTGGAATATGCCATCCGGTGGCAGCACCGACATGCCGTCGAAAAGATCTCCTGGAGTACCGGACATCTGGACAGGAAAGGGGGAGGAGAGGCTGCTCACAAACGCGGCTGCACAGAGAAGCACGGACACACACGCAAAAGGAAGCACCAAGTGTGACGAGAAGACTCCGGGGCGGTGTTGAAGCCGAGAAACAATGTGTAGCTTCTTCGGGGATATAACGCTGAGTTGATCAACTTTTATGTAGCACTGGTAAAGACAAGGAGGAGCGAAACCAGAAGACAAGCAGCAGCAGAAGATACAACGCACTCTGAAGAGGACAGTAGAAGTAAAATGAATATTGTTCAGAAGAACAGGTGAATTCGTCAGTTGATCAGAGTTCTTTTTTTTGACTTTTTTGAAACTGGCAACTGTAACCGCATCACCGTTGAGAAAGTCATCACTATCTTTTCATCATCACGTGAAAACCTGCTGTCGCGCAGTTGATGAGGCCCCATATATATATATATATATATATATATATATATATATATATATATATGTATAAGGGGACGCCGCACTTTTTTTTTGTAGTCTCCCAATTCGCTTGTACAGACCAAAAAGGGAGGAAGCATCAGAAAGCAGAGCATCTCCATCGGATCTGTTGCGAGTCTGCATCGTCACCTTCCCCGCCCACTCCTGTAATTCATGCTTTCAAACCACCCGCAGAGATAGTGCTGCTTAATAGGAGAGAAAGCGAAGAGAGACCAAAGGTAAAGGTCGGAGGGAAGAAGAGATGCGCCTACGTCAATCACAGCCCCTTTTCCAGCGCTACACCGAAGACCTCCGCAGGACATCTTCGAGACGCTCTGTTTCGATACCTTTATCGCTTTCCTGCGCCATTCGCCGCTGCTCTTGGTGCACGGCGAGAAGCACATCTCTGACTGACCACTGCGTCACCTTCGGAGCGTATGGCAGACTCCGACCCCCAAGCAGGGAAGCCACGTGCAAGATGGGTAAAGACGACGCTGTGCCTTCCTCAGGAGTGCACGGTGGCTTCGACTGAAACGCGCCATGCGGGAAAAGGAGGCGGCGTGTCATTCGCATGCTGACGTCCTCCGCATTCTCGCTGCCATCCGGGAAAGCCCACGAATGTGCAATCTCAGGTGCTTCGGCGGCTGGGGACCCTTCGTTGCCCCGCGTAGGGGCTGCGTCACTCGACCCGAAGTCCGGACTTTCCCTGCGTATGACAGGCGACGCTGAGGTGCGCGTCTGCCACGGGACAACGTAGCCACTCCCTTTCAATAAGGCAGCACCAATGTTTTCACCCTCAACAGGACTGGAAGGGGTCTCGCCAACGGAAGGAGGGTGCGACGACACCGTGTCGCTACATCTGACGTGGTAGACTTTTGAGGCCGAGCCAGACAGAGAGGTGAAGGAAAGCGCCTCGAGAAGGCGTTTCACCGGAGGAAGGGAAGTATGCGGAGTCGAGAGACGTGCGCATCGCTGCACGCTTAGGGGTCGATCGCTGCTCTGAGCATCGGATGTGCTGGTCAGAGGCGACGCATCGCGTGTACGGTGGGTCATCGTGTTGTCGAACACGTCACGCAGTATACCCTGAACCCCGGGGATGCTGACTGTGAGCGGCGCCGGATGCCCGCGAAGAGGTGCGGCTCCGGTGAAAGCAAGGGAGGAGAGCGGTGCCACGGACTGCGGCGGCTGAACCCACCCGCCAAATTCATCATCCTTCTCCCCACCTTCAGGGCTGGTCAAGCGGCGGGGCACGGAGGATCGAAGACTTGAGTCTGCTTCACGCCGCGGTGACTTGGCAGTGGAAATGGAAGCGGCGAACACGGGGAGGGCGAGGGCAGCGGAAGTGACTGACGGGGGTGGAAGGGAGGGGAGACGAATACGAAGCCCTTTATCGGAGCTGGTGCTGCGAAGCGCAGAGGCCTTAGGGTCAAGTGGAAGAGACAGTGCCTCGTAGGATACGGATGATAACGGAGAGGCGCTTGGCGGAGTGGCAATGCTGGTGATGGCGGCGGCGGCAGTGCTTGCCATTCCCCGCCAACTCGTGCGTCTCGACTGTATCAAGGCTGCCCGAGATGCCAGTCGCTCTTTTGTGAAGAAGACGCGCGGGGTGCGTTCCACGGTGGCGCCACTGTCTTCTTCTTCGGCATTCCCATCGAGTGTTTGCGCTTTGAGTGGGGATGCGGACTCCTGAAACAGGTTGAGTGGGCTGAGTTCCGTTGCGGGTGGAAAATCATTCCTCATTATACCCTTTCGCTGGCTGGCATTCTCCCCAGACGGCCGGGAGCTCCACTCAGAAGCGAGCAGATTCGTTGACATGCTGCGTTGTGGTGATGAGACTTGTGTCGATGCCGATCGATGCTGGAAACGAAAGCAAGGGATACTGCTCAGCATCGCCTCTTCTTCCTCGCTGCTGCCATTATTAAGTTCTACCTTTATTAGACCGTCGTCTTCATCCGCCCTTTGCTTGTAATGCATGTGAGCGTAGTCGGGAGGAAAGAAAAAGTCGTCGTCTGCCCACTGCGTTGATGGAATCTCCACGATTTGTGTTACAGGGGGGTCAGCAAGGTGAACATGTCGTTGAGAAGCTAATGCCGAAGATCCCGTCGGCACCTTCCTTGCAACTGATAACATTGGCTCGTTCCACAAGTCCGCCTCCTCACCGGCAAGATCGTTGGTCTGCTGCAACGCTTGTCCAGCATCACTCGGTGTCGCTGGCTGCAACTGCCGCTCTGGTTGCTCAGCTGCAGCCCAGATACTGGCATTACTGTCGTTGACCGCTACATTTGATTGAAACGGAGAAGCTCTGGAAGCAATCAGCGCATCACACGCGTCATCCATGCTATATATCTTCGATCCACCATCCTCAGCAGGGTTGGGCAATATTGTATGATCGTCATGCTCACTTGTGCAGCTGGCAAGCAACGGAGACGAATGGGAGTCGGCATCGTCAAGGTCGCGTCCTTTCTTCGACGACGCGACGGAACGGGCAGTAGAAGAGTAAAGGCTAACGGTGGCCGGCGGCCCAACCAACTCGCCACCCTTCTTCGGTTCCAGACCATCGTTGACATTGAGTAAGTAGTCAGTGTCGCAGTGCTGCTGTAGGAGGGGAGCTAACCGAACCCTCTTATGACCCCCTGCAAGATCGTCCTTGCTTTCAGATTGCATGGATGACTCTGGTTTGTCCTCAGTCTGCGATAGCTCAGCATTGTCATCAGTATCGTTTCCTTTCATCTCCCCACTTTCTTCACACCACTGCAGGCGCTTCCAGTGGTCGTGAGGACCGCCAGAGTGTGTTGACGCCGATGGAGACGAACCAGTTATAACCGCAGGGCACTGTGCAGAACGCTGCTCCGCTGCACCACAGTCGCCTGCAGTAGTATGTTGCGACTGTGCCGCTCCTGACCAGGTGGTTGCGTCGTCGGCACTCTCTGCTGATGTCGTCGGGGGAGCCTCGCCACCATCACACTTGTGCGAGCTCGATGATTGGGATAGTGTCTGGCAAATTAAAGAGCCTCCCTGAAGTTCTTGCCCTGTAGGCACAAGTTCTGTTTGAGAATCTCTCAGAGCTAAGTCGCTCGTGAGAAGCCCCGAGCTACCACGGGTTTCCCTTGCAACGTACGCTCCTTTCAGATACTTGCCATCACTTGGTGGGACAGGTAGTGGTACGTCATCAGCGGTATCGTCGATAACAGGGCGAATGTGCTGCGAAGCGTGGTGCACCCCTCCGCTTCCGAGCGCGGACGCTAGCCCGCCTTTGGTTTCCTCCTCAAAGGCGAGATAAGCATCGGTCCTCGTGTCCCCATTGAGCAACGAGCGGGGGCTTGCAGCGCTCGGAAAGACTTCACCAAGGTCGGGTGAGCTGCTTTCGACGTGATGCAGCATCCCTGCATTCGAATGTGAAGGAGAGGAAGGCTGTGCTGACACTCCCTCATGGTCTGACGTCGATCGATGCGGCATCAGAGCCACTCCTCCACCTTCTTCCGTTCACCGGTGAAATATCAGCGAACGAATCACCTGCAAGGCGAATCCGTGCCTCACAGAGAAGGCGAACAAGAGCACGAGAGCGAGAACAAAACAATGACATGGGAAAAGAAGAAAGATGTGAAGTGCAAAAATGTACCCCGAAGACGATTACTTGAGGCGCAGATATATCAGACGAGCATGTTCAGACCCAGAGGGATGAAGGGAGAGAGAGAGACCGTAGACCCGTGAAAAGAGCGTTGCGGTCCTTCAGGAGGGGGCATTGTTTGGATAGGGTTGGGGCGAGAAAAGTCCATCTTCAACACGCACGCATCTACGAGGTGATCCACGAAAAAAAAAGTATGGAAGAAGAGCGTACGAAGAACTGAAAAAAGGTGCATTGGAAGGGAGTCCCGGTCAATTTTTTAGCAGAGAGCTGCATAGCAGTCGCGTGTCCCGAACTAAATCAGCGAAGCGAAGGAGAAAAGGAATATTCGGACTTGCTTAAAATAGAGCATGCAAGAGTGCCTGCACGTATCGGCGTTCGTTCAACAGCAGCGAGGAAATATACATGCGCAAGTGTATAGTGGGGGCGGAGGAAAACAAGTCCGAAGGCCAGACGGAACACGAGCTCCGAAAAGTTTCAGAACCTGCTATACGGTTGTCAATGGAGGGACAAGAAAGGAAAGCGACGGGAGGGGGTTACGAACAACAATAAGAAAAATGTTGCGCAGAGGTGGCACAAAAAGTGAAGATGAAGAAAGGGTCGTTCTTCTTCACTTTCCATACACCAGAAGATCTTCTCTACCCTCTCGAACTCCCCTCGTACCTCCTCCCTCCTCAGAAAAAAAAGAGGTGGCACCACTTTCACATGGCCCTGTGCGCCTGGATGCATTCGCCAGCACAAGATGACGACTTCCTCAGAATGGTGAAGAAGCTGGCCTACGCCGTTGGGGGGTGTTAGGGGAGGGGAAGGCAAAGTGACGAGGGCTCGATATTCCAGAAAATTTGCCTCCACGACACGCACTGCCACGAAGGGTGTTGGGGGTCCACGGACGGGAAGAACTTGATAGTGCACCACCGACAGTGCGATCAGCGCGTACACGCAGCGTTCACAAGACCATTGAGAAAGAAAAATCTGAAAAGAGTGGCGGCTGTTCAGAAGAGAGACTGTGACAAGAGGACGGTTTAGCTGACATCCAAAGAAAATGGTACGTGAGGCATTCTTTATGGTGCTGAAACGACTTGCCTGCCCCAGGGGCTTGCAGCGACGTGCGCGAGCTCACTCTCGCAGCTTCCGGCTTTGATGTCTCAGAATACGAATCTATGCTTTTAGTTCCCTTCAGAGCGAAGGGGGATACACTCAGACGACGCGTGCATCGAGAACGAGGTCGAAAACACCACACGCACAGAGACGCATAAAGACATGTACGGGGTTTCTTCGCTCATACGCTAACGAAAGGTGAGAATGCGATGGTGGGAGGAAGAGAAGGAGCACTACTCTACTATTCCCGCTTTCCTTCACCCTCTCATCACTGGCCACCTGCGCACGTCGAGTTCCACACGTTCCACTACCCCGGGGTGTGAGGCAAAGAAGATGTTTCACTGTGAAGTAAAACGGTTTGCTCGCCGAGTATTCTCTTCCTCATGCATGTGCTACCATGAGGATCGCAAGAGCCTCTCAAAAATAGAAAGACTCATGTTATGCAAATGATAAGCGGGACTTTCCTCACCCCCCCTTTTCGCTTTCCACGAGCTCTTCAGCCTCTCTCCCATTCCATTTCCCGCTGCTTTGAGGGGCTCCGCATTCTCGATCTCTGGCTCTTCAGTCTGTTTTTCCTCTTCTCTTGAATGATTCGTTCATTAGGAGGGAGAGAGTTCTACCCGTGCTATCCATCAGCACCGCACAATCGCTGTTCAATCCATTCGCCGAAGGGATCAAAGAAAGAGCGGAGAGAACGAGAAAAAATGGTGGCATCAAAGCAGACACGATCGATATGGGAGAGGAGAAAGAGGTTGCTCTCATGATTTGCAGTGGCATCACGCTTTCGGTCGCTTATCGATTCTTCTCCGTTAACAACAATATATATATATATATGTGTGTACATGGATAGATAAATGGAGAAGTTTGCACACGAGCGCATCGGTTTGGGTGTGAGAGGAAGAAGAAAGGGGGGGGAAGGGAAGAAATACAAAAAGGAGCAACAAAAGTTAGGGAGAGAGCGTAAAGGAAGCTGAAGCATTGTAGCCTTTGCCCTCACAAAACACTTACAAAAGGTGAAACAAAGAGGTAAACAGATTTCTCCCAGAAAAAATGAGCATGGCAAGGCAGACCAAGCAGCGCAAAGTCATAAGACATTGAAGATACACATATTACTACAAGAATCCACCACACGATGCGGTCACAACATGTCCAACTCTGTCTACATTCACAGGATAAAGACACCCGAATGTGGAGAAATGAAATGGAGCGCACAACTCATCTATTGTGCAGATCGAAACGTTCCACGGAACGCTCCCTTATCTGCATTATCAGCTCTGGGTACCACAGAAAAACTATCGAAAAAGGGAAAAGCAGAAGACTCAGCACAAACTGTAGGAGCACGCTCTCTTTGTGAGAAGTCGGATGCACCTTCAAAGTTATGCGGCAATTACTTAACGCAGTAACGAAGTGAAAGATTGAACAAAACGGCAGACAAGTAATCAGCCTGCGATAAAGTATATGGTGAAAAGAAGTGGAAGTGGCAACACCCCAAAGAGGGGCAGTCCTAGTGTCGTTTTCAAACAAAGATGAGCGAGTGCGGATACACCGACATAGCACTTTATGCTGAAAAGAAGCGAAGAATAGCGTTTCACCCACAGCCATGCGTGTGAGTGGGAAGTATCCTATTGGAAATTCTCGTGCTTCATCCCTTTTTTCCCCTGCTTTTGGCTACACACCCGTTCCTTACCCCCCACCCACCTCCCACACACACAAAGCGACGCGCCATCTCCGTCTATGGTTGCAACATTAATCTGCTGATCCCCCAAGGATCCCATGTAATCGTTGTAGCAACACCTTTTTCCCGATATGTGGGGAGGGAGCAGTAGCCAGGAAGAACGGCTTTGCCTCCCTTGGGCTTTCCTGCGTATCCTGCGATGTAGCATACTGCATAACCCCTACATCACCTTGACTTGAAGGCCGCCAGGGCCCCTGGAAGCCCTCTACCGCGCCAACCAGGCTCTCGTTGCCGATTTCACTTCGCACGAGGCCGACGTCACCGTCCGATATGGATTCTGCCCCAGCCGCGGTGACATGAAACCCGGGAGGTGGTGGAACTCGAGTGGAGTGTGCACTAGGCCACGCAATCGACCATGAAGAGGTGTACCCCTTGGTGCTATCCGTTAAGGGGGGCGCTACAGTTTCCTCCATGCGCGTGGGAGCACGGTTACTATTCGTCGTGCTGCAGCTACCCAGCTCCCACCGTGATACTGCGCCAACATCACCCGGTTGTGCTTGCCCTGATGCGGACATAGTGGCCGTGCTGACGCGGCGATATGGGTCACGGTTGTCGAGCGAAGGCTGCTCCCGCGAGGATAGCCCACTCCAGCCATCCCTGAAGTCGCCGCCTTCACTGACGGCACCTCTTGGCAGCGCAGTACCTTGCGAAGCTTTGAGCGACGCGATCCGCCCCATGCTGACTTCCCTCACGGAGGAAGTGTAGGGGCGTTGTGAGGGGGCTGCAAGGGCGGTATACAACAAATTGGAGAGGCCTTCACGTGCCCCAAAGTCAGCACTTTCTCCGGAAACCGGTCGATCGACGACATTCCGTGAGGCAGCTCTTTGTTGTTGCGTTGCGGGTGGCGGGGACGACGATCCGGCGGTGCCTACCAACCATGTGTCTGAGGCCGTTCGAACAGAAGTGGCGTTCTCAGCGTCGTCGAAGCTCTTCAGTCCTTTCACCGGTTTCATAGAGCCCGCACGTTCGAGTGGGGACATACCGTCTGTGCGCTCGATGGAACGCCGACTCGTTTGCTGTTCAGACGGTGGAGCAGAAGACGCACGTTCTAAAACCGCGCGCAGACGCCGCATGAGCTGGGTCTTTTCAGGACTTTGTGATGCTTTCACCGGCATCGACGATACCGGCACCAGGGGCGCCGGACAAATCAGACCGGTGATGCAGTCATGCTGCTCCTGCTGCTGCTGGCTAGAGAAGGGCCCAGAGGCTACCCGATAGGGAGGCACCGTGGTCTGATACCATGAAATAGTCTGCGTTTGCAGCGGGAGCCATTGTCTCTGCTCCGCCTGTGGGAGTCGTTCTGAGTGCTCTGCGATCTGCTGTGGTTGCCACACAGGTCTGTTCTTGGGAAAGAACGGATCGTCTGAGGATGGGGAGAGCGGCCCGCCCGCGCTGGGAACCGCCTCAAAAGTGGAAGCCTCAGAAGGCGAAATCACGTTTGCGGTGGCGAGAGCACGAACTGCGCGACCGCCAGCCCCGTGAGCCACCTGGGATGTGAAGGCTGTGGCTGGCCCCCATGTGCCGAGCACCCTCACGGTCGGCAGCTGCCGGATCTGGTATTCCCGTTTGGCGCATCCTGCGCCCAATGGCGGTGTCGACGGAGTTGTCATAGAGGTACCCGTACTCAGCACGTACGGCAGCTGAAAACCGGCTGGGGCTAGCGCAGCTGAGGGCCGGGGAGCAAAGGCAGAAGGCAGAGCCGCCGGAACTGCACCGCTGCCATAGCCATCCCTCGCAGCGCCATCGAGTTCTCTTGGGATCGCCGGTGAAGCCGCACTCGAGGGCGCGATGATCCCCTCTGAGAAAGGCCCCGCCGCCGCGACTGCACTCTGTAATGACGCCAAATTGCTGTTTTGCCGACTTTCCGTAATCGATTGCACAAATGTGCCGAATTCGCCCCAGAGATCGGCACCATTTGCGAAGCCAAGCTCTGGTACCGCACCTGCGTCGGCCTCTTGACCCATAGACGCCGTGGCGATCGCGTTGGATACGGTGGGATACGTTGTGCGAGTGTGCTCTACCTCCCCGGCGTGAGTGCACCCACAGTTTCCTCGCTCGCCTTCATTCATCGCTGAACCCGGTGACCGGTGTAGCAAAGCGGGAGATGGCCCCCAAGGGGTATCCGAACGATCTTTCGCGGCGCCAGAAGAGCCGCGATTCGCTTCACCGTCACTGTAGCGTTCGGGGCGAAGTATCGTGACCATGGAAGGGCTACCGCTTGTCACCCCGTTATCATCTGCGACTCTGCTATGTGCTGGTGAGGTGATGATGCTATCGGTATTGCTGTCAGAAATATTTGCTTCACCCATAGAAGGCAAGGAAGTCGAAAAGGCAGGCTGCGCCCGCGTTGCCTGTTGTGAATCGTATAGTATACTTGCGTCACCCTCGGCGTTGGTCGTGAGCCTCCTTGAGTTTTGCGGGTGGTGTGGAGGAGCGTTGACATCCCTGAGAGTCGATGAGGGTGTGTCCGAAACTGCACGGGGATGGCCCGTTTCCGAAAGAGATGCACACAACGCTGCCGGTGCCTTGGGCACCGAGGCGCGGCCGACGGAGCTACTGC
Organism: Borovskyia barvae; assembly: GCA_030849085.1. NCBI lineage: Eukaryota > Euglenozoa > Kinetoplastea > Trypanosomatida > Trypanosomatidae > Borovskyia > Borovskyia barvae. The sequence goes on along the minus strand of JASAOM010001111.1, from coordinate 158,846 downwards.
TCGTCATGATCCTGCCACGCTGCTGAAGATCCCGTGGTGTAACCAAATTGCACCCGCCCGCTTCCCCGCCCCCATTACGGTAAGGACTGAGTACACCTTTGGCGGCTTGGCGTTGCTCCAGGACGCCTTCCCTCTCGCGTACAGAGCTCCCTGCAATCGAGGAGACGGACTTGGTTCCGCCACCCGTATTTCCAGGGCGGTGCGCACGCTGCGCGTGGAGCGCCTCCCTCCTGGACGAGAGAGAAGAAAAAACTCCATCGTCTTGCAATAGCGCCTCAGCGGATGCCGCAGCGAAAGTTTCTGCACCCTCCAGCACCTCTATCGGTAGCTGCACACCATACGCTTCGAGATAGCGCTCCATGTTCCCCATCAACTCCTTAACATGGTTGGTGTACTGGACTGCCGTGGTGCGGTAGTGCTGATTCTCACCCCTCCGCAGCTCATCATGAGCTTGTCGCAAAATATATTCCAGAGAGCTCGGGTCGCTGAACACGTACGCCATGGTGAAATACACACAAGAAGCAAAAGTAGAAAAAGAGATCGCCTCGAAACACCACGGGTATGAAGACGAGAGTTACGGTGGCATACCACGAGGTTTTATGGAGCAGGAGGGCACAGCCAAAGGCTGTAATCACTCGGCAAGAGGAAGGTCTTTTCACAGCCTCGGCAAACAGTATGAAAAGGGGAGGAACTTCGGCAGGTGATGAAAGGTTAGGTGAAGAAGATGGAGGATGAAGAAACTAAAAAGCGGATGATACCGTCGCGGTGCGGAAAAAGTGACGAAGCGTCGAAGAAGGAGGACCAGATCGCACAACAGGGAGACTGGGAGTGAAAATTGCCCTGATTGTCGAGAAATATATGTAGTTTCAGAGATATATTAATAAAGAAGTTGGGAGCTCTAGTTTGGCGGAAGAAGCCCCGATTTCAAATGGTGACACCAACGAACACAATGTGCTCAACCACCGCACGGCAAACACATCTAGCAGTGAGGACCCCTGGGAGGCAATCTACTCTCTCTACCCTAAACGCAAAGGAACTCAAAAAAAAACGTGTACCCCAACGACGCGAATCGGACCGAGGAAAGATGAGCAAAACAAGAAGGCAGCAAACAGGGAAACCTGGGGATGCCCCGAAACGATGGTTTTACCGGGAGAAAAAAAAAGAAGGATGTAAGCGGAAAAGAGCTACAGCGACAGGAACAATCTGGGAAACTGCTGAAGCAGCAGTCTACCTTCCACGACGGTATGCCACTGATGTCAAGGGGAAAGGTGCAAACCAAACGTGAAAAGAAAAACACTAAAGGTACAAATACTGGGGAATGGATCAGTGAAAGAGCAGAAGAGATTGATGCTTGTACGCCTAGAGTCAATGCTGAAGTAGCAGCTCAGTCTCCCGCACAGCTAATGCAGTTGGTAGACAGTGGCAGCGGTACGACTGAACTACACACCAAAGAAGAGCTGGATGAAGAGGCTCCAACGACTATGCACCTTCTTAGCCCACCACCCCAGTGCTTCTCACAAAACCGCACACTCTCTTTCACGCGTTCGTTCGGAACAGCAATGGCCCTGAAGAGGGAGGGAAACAGCGACTGTAGCAGCAGTCAATGGTCTGCGTCACCGCCGATCCACCGTTTATGCAGACGGGGTAGGGGGAGGGGGAACTGAAAAGCGACGGGCGGGGTGGGGATACTTACGTGCGTGTTGACGGGACGGCAGAAATTCATGGTATATATATAGATAGAGAGAAACGAGCGCACGAAGACAGATCGCGCCACTAATGCACGACTGAAAAGTAAACGATGAGATCGATCTCTACCGAACGACCCTCACCTACAACAGAACGACGACGCACAGGCGAAGACAATTATAGGGAAAGTGCACTCGGATGCCGTGAGGGGCATGCGCAGGCAAGAGGATGGCCAAGCTGTTCCACTCAGGTGTACACATATATATATATATATATATATATATTAAAATGATGGCGCTGCACGTTTGGTGCGGATGCCCTCCTTCGAGGAATACGGTTTGGCGTTACTTGAAGATGGCGAATAGGGTTATAATGAAGCGAAAGGAATCACAGTCGGACAGATGAGTGGAGGTAGACGACGATGGAAAGCAAAGAAGGGGGTGAAGTGAGGGATGGGGGTGGTGGAAAGAAGGGCGAACGCTACCTGACGCATTGTTTCCTCTGCTGCCCTTCCTCGCCTTCCCCTCCCTCTCATTGTGTGGAAAGCACAGGTGTCGATGTTCTGAAAAGGAGGAAGGCATTTTTTTGTGTGCTCGATCGAGAACGATCCGACACAAATAAGATTCCCCCATCGCAACACCCACGGAGGAGAGTGCAGCTATCATGGGACCAGCCTTGTATGTTTCTGTGTGTAGGTGGGGAGAGGGGAAGGGGAGGAGGCACAGCCACCTATAATAGGAGAGCAGAGTTTTGTTCATGCTTGTTCTCCAGTGGACATTTTTGGGAGGCACGTCATGCTTCAGTTTGACCAAGAGTATAGCGGTCGCACCTTCTTAAAAGGAAGGCCTGTATCGTGCCGAACAAAAGTCGGCGCAACAACCACAAAGAGAGAGAGTAGGGAGCAAGATGGGAGGGAAAATTATCAACACACAAGCTCCTCGAAGAAGAGAAAAAAGAGGCGCACTCGTGCGCATGCGAGGCGCAGCAACTAACAGATAAATCAGCGTACATAGACAGAAATGTTGGAGGCAAATCCTGACCTTCTTGACATCATGCGCCGCCACAGCAGCCGCAGCCTCTACGATGCAATGCGATGTAGGAGTCTCGCTCCGCGCTGCATCCCTTTGCCGGAACATTCGCTGAAACAGATCACACAGTCGTTAGAGAGCGCACGACTTGAGAAACATCGGCCTCAATCGTATCGAGCTCCTGCAGCTGCTTGAGTAGTAGGCGTTGCCGCATATCTGAGCGACTGGCTGACGTAGTGGCGTCCGGGAGGGGCGAGTTCGGCGAATGCGCCGCGGTAGGGGTTGTCCCGACCGCAGTTGGCCTTCGTGCCGCATTAAAGCTTTTGGCACCGCGCCCGATCCCACTATCGTCATCGTCGCTATTTACAGCAGTGTGATTTGTGGTGTCTCCCGATCTCGTAGACCGGTAGTTCACCAGTCGCCGACTCGTGCTGAGTGAATGAGAGCTGCAAGAGCCCTGCGTCGACACCCCGAGATTGGAGGTATCCGGTACCGGAATGTTCAGTTGCCGCTCCACTTCAGCAGCCATCACTCTAGATTCAGTGAAAGGGCTACTGACGCTTCCGCGACGCCCGAGAAAGACCCGCGGCTGACGGATCTTCTGGTGATCGGTTGCGAGAACGTTTTCACCACCAGGCCGGCTGGGACTACCAGTCACAGCAACGCCTTCAACAGAAGGGGATTGTCCTGGTGAGGCGGTGGACTCTCTGCCACGTCGCGCGCCGGTGCTTCCAGAGCGCCTCCCGTCGCCGTAAGCACCTTCGGCGACCACCGCGTGAGCATACCCATCCCCTATACTGGCATCTGTGAGGAGATTGTGCGTCAGTGCTGACGATGATGACGAGCGTGACGACGGTGCCTGCGAGATTGTGTGGTGCGCCTCATCCATTGCATCTTTTGCTCCCTCTGAATTGCATCCTGTGATGTCCTTCTTTAGGGGTGAGGTGTGTAGTATCAGCCGAAAAGGCGAGCGACCCGTGGTTGTGTTGCTGCTGTTAGGACTGCAGGTAGTTCCACGCAAATTTTGTGCCCGAAGCAGACGCTCTTCGAGTAAAGCCACGTTTCGCGCTGTTTCCTCAGATGTTGCACCGTAGACTTCTTCGAGGTGAAGCCTTTGGGTCTGCTCCTCCTTGAGAGCTTCGCGCAGCTGCCCTATCCGATGAAGAAGAAACTGTTGCTGTGTCGACACAGTGGCAACGTCCCTGTCGGTGGAGTAGCGTTCCATAAGGCGCTCGATAGCGGCAACGGCCTCGGGAGTGGCAATGGGAGCCGGTTCTGACGTGGTAGTAACTCTTTCACTGCCTGATCGAGCATCGCTAGACTCACCTCGTCGACTGACATCGTTGGATGGCGGTCCGCTAGGCATGGGCGGGAGTGGAGGAAGCCCAGAACGATCCGTTTCCGATAAGTTCGCCCGCCGCTCTGCATCCTCAACGCGTACGCGCATCGTTGCAAGCATCCGATCAGCATTTTGCATAAGCTGGTCCATCTGTTCGATAACTCGCTGCTGCGTAGCCACCTTCGCATGCAGCTGTGTCACCGTTTCTGGGCTCGTGGGCTCGGAAACTTTGGCAGCACCAGGATACTGCCCCTCAGTGGTACCACTTGTCAAAGCCTCCTTCAGTTTTTGATTCGCTTTCGTTTGCGATTCGAGCATGGCTGTCAGCTCCAAGGATTGGAGCTGCTGCATTTTCACCGTTTTATACAACTTGTGCACAATGGCGTTTCCTTTCTCTTTGAGATGGTGCAGAGCCTCAAATGCCGCAGAGCGCTCCCGCAGTACCTGCTCGTACACTCCGTGATCGACCGGTGGCCACCGCACCGAGTCCGTCTTGGGAGAGTGTGAGACGGAGTCCTGCTGCTGAGGAAGAGAGTGATGCGAGGACTGCGAGTCGAAGGTGGCCATGGCGCGAAGCATATCGTCTTCCGCAAGCCTCTGCTTTTGTATCAAAGACTCGATCTCCTGGCGTGTTGCAATGATGTGCTCCAGGTGGACTGTGAAGTTTCCGGAGGCAGGCCTGTGGGAGAACGACGGATGGTGCGAAGAGCTCTCGGGAACGCAGGCACTCGTGAATGGTTGCCGTGTCGGCGAAGCTTTCTGAGGCTTCACGGGGAAACGGCCCTTGTCGCGCAATCCTGCGACGAGGGAGTCCTGATGTACGTTCCTCGCGTAGAGCTCATCGGCACTGCCCTCTCTGTTGCCCGAGTAGCTCACGAGGCGTGGTCGTGGCGATGGTGTAGAGCGCTCGACTGCGGTTAGCACAGCAGCCGGAGCGTGCGGAGACGAAAAAAGTTTTCGGCTCGCACGGCGCCGAGGCAGAGTCGCATGAGGCGACTTCCGTTGTAACACTTGAAATGGTTGTCGTGCCATTTCCTGGCCATGCGCTTCCGCTGCCGCCGCCACCTCCTCCGTGGAATCCACAGCATCGTAGGCCGCTCTGCCCTGGTCGAGGCTACCATAGTAACGTTGAGGAGAGGAGTTACGGCATTGAAGGACACCATCACCACCGCGTAACCGGTGCATGGATTGTACATCAACGAGGACATTCTGCAGTCCTGCTGAGGTGCGAGCTTCCTTCGGCGACGGTGAGGTCATCGACACGCCAGAGACGTCGAGACCCGACTCTATCCGGTGCAGCTCCGCACGGCTTCGGTGCTTGTCCGCGTAGGCAATCATTTTCCTGATCTACACATCAACAAAAATGGGTACCTGGACGACGGGAAAGGGTGAAGGTGGGCTATATCGAGAATATAGGATACACACCCAGATTCACTCGTTGGAAAAGGGGGCGGTAGATGATTGAAATGAACAGAAGAGCTCAGCGATCGCAAAAGATGCTGGCGATGCAGGCAGCAGCAACGATCCGTTCGAAGAGCGTGGTCTGCTACGGGAAACAAGCTGGGCGGAGAGAAGGAATGAATGGGGGAAGAGGGGGGCAAAAGACCAAACGAAACGATCGAGTAGCGAAATTCACCACCTCACCTCTCTCCTTCTCCTCTCTTCTGTTCTCCTTCGGCTTCCACAAGGAGAGAGTGGCGATCGGCAACGGTTTCTACGATGAAACAAATTGATGGTAATGGGAGGACAAGAGAGAGAGGGCCGCCAAAGGATCTTTTGAGAAGCAGGTGCACATGTGCGCGTGCCTGTGTGTGCTCGCACAACGAGTCTGAGATACGTGTGAAGTGACCCCCCTAAAAATAAATGTTCTCATCTACTTTTTCGTCCTGGAAGTGCGCAAAGGTGACGAAAGGCCATACATGAAGATTCGTGCGAGTACGTAGAGGAAAAAGGGATATGCAGAGGAGGGGGCAAGATGTACGAATAGACTGACGGGTGCTAAAGTATCAAGACAAAGCTTTGCAGCATGTGCTGAAGCAAGTCAGTCACTGAGTATCGATATGCATAGGACTAAGGCCCAATGCAGCTACTGGCGTCGCCTTGCGGACATGCCAAATCAGATACAAGATCAGCACCATTTTTTTGATTTACCTGGTGTTTATGGTCGATTGTGGCGGCCAGCGCGCATGTTGAGGAGTTTCACTGCTGCGTGTCTGCGATTTTTCAGGTGAAAGGTGAAACGACTGCCCGCCGCATCACCATTAGAGATTTGATGGAAAAAATAGAAGGGAGAAAGATCCTGTCGGCGCTGCAAGCACCTCTTTGTTCTCAACCGAAGGCTTGTTCGCTGTGGAACGACCCCGCCGTCTTCTGGCGCTCCTCAGAAGCCTCCTTCAGCATCTTCACGATCTGAGTTTGCTCGTCCCTTTTCATTGGGCGTCGCGACTTGCTGGGACATGGTGAGGAATTGCTGCCACAGGGAGGCTAATCGAGTCACCTCCATCACCGAAAGATCCAGCACGGTCATGGCACCGTCCATGCGCAGCTCCTGCAGCATATATTGCACCAGAGGGGGTGGAGCAAACTGCATGAGAGATTTGTGTACGGTGGCCCCTCGAAGACCTGGCTTCATCAGAAGATTCGTAAAATGAATAAGCGAGGAGGCCTTCAGTCCACTCGCCAGCGGAACAGACCGCGGCTCCAGCGTGAGCATCGCTCCCTCGACTTCCGTCCGCGGATAATACGTTTGCTCCACGAAGGTCTGCTTAAGGCGAACGTGGAAAAAACACTGGCAGAGGACAGAGAGACGGCTAAACTCGACTGAGCCCGCCGGGGCCAGAATGCGCTCGGCCACCTCGCGTTGCGTGAAAACATGGACGGGGACACGACCAAACGAAAAGATTCCGCGGTGTTCGGCACAATCAACGGCATAGCGCATGAGAAGTTCTGTAATAATATCGAAGGGCAAGTTGGCAATCACTTCAACCTTGGCGTTCCCGTCAGACCACCAGCGGTCAGTAACGTCGAAGGCAGCGTTACGCGAGGGCATCGATGGACTGCCGTTTGTGGGGTCTTCGTGGTGCGAAGCCTCACCATGCTGGTAAGGTTGCCGCGCACGGCGTTGCCGCAGAAGCCGATCTCGTTGCGCCGAGCGGAGCGGCGCTCCATCGAACCCCTGTTCATCTTGCTTCTGTCCACCCCTCTGCGATCCGTTTGCAGCCTCGTGCCGCGCTGAGGGTGAATCATCCGGGCCACGACCTGACGGGTGCCGAACATTGGCCTTCACAAAGTCAGGAAAGGCGGACGTCAGGAGGTCCAGTTCATCCACCTTGAGGATATCGGCGTTCACCCACTGGAATTTGCTATTTGTGTAGGCGCGAATTTGCTCCAGGTGGGGGTTGAAGCGCTCGTCCATCTCGATACCGAGCAGTCCGATGCACGGCCGCGTCAGCAGGCTCCGCGTTAGCGATCCGACGCCCGGTCCGACTTCCACGAGCACTTTGTCCGGAGTCGTGAGCGTCGTACGGCTGAGGTAACTCACAAGCTGGTGGGTGAGCTTGAGGTTGAGCATAAAGCGGTGATCATACTTAGCAAGATACCCGGCATGGGGAACCTTAAACAGCTGTTTAATCCCCTCTGCCTTGATCCGTGGCCCACCAGGGCAGCGGAGTGGTGGGAGTGCCACCGGCGTGGTTGCTGAAGGTGGCGACGAAGCCAAACGACCGGCCGCAGAGGTCACATCGAAAGTCGTTGTGCTCGAGCTCTGTGGCACGGAGGAATATTTTGAGGCCCGTTGTTGCTCGCGAGCTGCGGTCTTGCTCCATAGTCCTTCAAGGCGGGTGCGACACAAGAAACCAGTGGTGCACAGTCCTCTTGTACCCGCACAGCGATCGCGCCTTGTCCACGCGGTCAGAAGCGTCGACTGTCGAGCACCCCCACCGCCCCGAGAACGCCTCATGCCATCAAACCAGAGATGGCAGTGACGTTGCAGAGGGAAAAACCGAGAGTGGCCGATGGTGTTGACACGTGCAACATGTGACACGGCTGTGAAGGAACCCAACACTGCCACGCCCTTTTGCGTAGTGGTGTATGTGGTTTAGGTATCCGGTGGATTCGATGGTCTAGGTTCCTGAACGGACGACCGGCAAGTCCGATTGTGCCTCCTAACGTGAGTGTTCGTAAATCACTCGTTGACAATAACAAAGATGCGGGAGAGAGAGAGAGAGGGGGGGAGGGAAGTGGTGCAGTACCACAAGCAGGTGAAGAGAGGTTGATGATTATGCAGTTGCGAACGAAAAAAAGGAAGCTGAAGCAAACAAAACCATAAAATAGTAGGGGTGCCGCGCACCACGACGAAGGTGCGCTGTTCTCGTCTCTTTACCGTTCTCCGTTCGGTTGGCAATAGCTGCACTGTTTCCACGCATACCACTCGTAGAAGTGTGAGAGAAGGAGTGCTGGCTGCCAACAGCATTCTGCCACTTGATGTGCGCGGCGATCGCAGGGATACCGAGTGCAAGTGAACCCCCTCCCCTCCTGGTGTTTCCTCTTGGACCCCGTTGGTGCCGCCCAACCCAGCGCAGTGCTTTCCGTCTTCGCCATCACGCAGGAGTGCTCTTTGGTTTCGTCGTATTCCCACGTTTCGCAATCCCAGCCTCTCCCAAAATAAAGAAACAAATCAATAAATGTCCAAACAACGTGGAAAAAAGGTGCGTTGGACCTCAAGAAGGGAAAGCAAGCACCACGCGGATACACGGGAGCACACACTCCGGTACATGCACAGGGAGCAACCAAACAGGCGCGCACCAACACACACCTGCGGACAGAAAAAAGGGAAGCGAGAAAAGGCAGTTCCGAAACGATGAGGAAAGAACACTTTGCAGATGAATTGAGTTGAACGGGCACAGTCACCGTCGCTCTTACCCCCGACCTCCTTCGCTAGCAATTGTACAACAGCTGCAAGATTGGCGAATGGCCTCAGCCGCCGCGAACGAGTCGATAGCACTTACCTACTCTCGTTTGAACAAACTTCGCAAATCGGAACAGAGCGCGTTGCCGCGTGAAATCAACACGCTCATCTGGCCAGTAAGAATCCCTCTGTCCTTCAGCGTGTGTATTTCTGAGAGAGGGACAAAGGGAGGTGGGCGAATGGAAAGCGAATTCATGGATAAAGTCCAAGATAGCAGGTCGACATCATAGGCAGAAAGTGCCGCATCGTCCTTTTCCCATCTCTCCCTTTGCAGGCCGCATCGCGAGGTCCAATTGTATGGCGCCTCCTCCCCCCCCTCCCCTCCCAACTCTTCCCTCATGTGATATGCAACAACCATTCAGGTCAGCGAAAAAAAATTTCTGCGAACCCACCCGCGCACCCCATGTTGCCCTCCTTCAGTTTTTCATACCGCGGCTACCGCACGACAGAGAGAGAGAGAGCGAAAAGAAAAGGGAGTGCCGAGGAAAGGCTGTTCGCCCACCCCGTCGTTCGTTGCGTGCCGTGAGTCCATGAGAAACACACAAAAAACGCCTTGAGGCTATTCGCTCACGCCAAATACGAGGAATTGAACGAACTCCGCCACATTTACCTGGCCCAGTAACCGCTTCGTGTCAGAATCCACCATGAACAGTTCCTTGACGCGACGACGCACGAAGTGAGAGAATATTTCACGAAGCGTGTCCTTCTCATAGAATACGAACACACGGTCGCTAATCTTGCTTGCCAGCGCATCACGGACGGTGAGCTGCGTATCGTATACCCCCTGGTTCTCCATCCTGAGTAGATCACTGCGGCTTACCACGTCAAGGATGATCCCCTCCTGAGGTGCGCACACGGCGATACTCTCGATATTGTGATCGAGCATGAGCGTTAGCGCATCGCTCAATTTCTGCTCCATCGTAACGAAAATGGGCCGCGTGCGGTTCGCACCGATTTGAGGCACGTACTTCAGGGGGACGTCGAAGATGGAATTGTACGGTCCTACGCGGTTTTCGGAGACGATGCCGACGCCACCGGAGCCATTCGCCCCGGCCGCCTCAGCCTGGGTGATAATAGATGCCACGTACGGGGGAAGCACGTAGGCCTCACCGAGGGCAAAGATGCCCTGCGGATCGTCGTAGTCATCAAAGTCTGCTGCTCCGGTCTGGCGACTGTTGTGGCGCTGCAGTGATGCCAGCGCTGCGGTGGCGCCGACGTTGCTGCTGACGCTGCGTGTGAAGGAGTCGTTTTCACCACCCACTGGGCTGGCTGCGTTGGTGGCAGTCGACAGCGACGAGCTCATAGGATGAAGCGCCTCTGTGGTCGTAGTGCCTACTGCACTGTTGTGTGCGCTGCCGACACCACTCAAAGGAATACCGGCCTTTTCAATATGAAAGAACATGACACCAAGGTACTCTACTATCTGCTCGACATCCATCATGGCCACAAGACTGAAGTCCTCACCCTCTTTTTCGGCCAATGCGATTATACGGCGTACGTGGTGCTCGCGCATCTTCTGCAGGCAGTCATGCAGCGAGGAATCAGTCGTGCAGGTGATGATGCCAGTAGCTGAGGTCGACGCTGCACCGCTCTTCTTCGGAATCCCCAAACCTTGCGATGCCCTTACCTGCTGCCAGTGCTCGATCGTCCACGATGCCACCGCGTTTGCTTCTTTCGGGTGCGACTGGCAGTACAAGAGGATGCAAATATAGTCAGTGGAGGTGAGTACTCCAACATACCGGTGCTTGCGTGGGTCCCAAAGGACGCAGCTTTGTATCCGTGTTTCCTGGGCTGCAATGAAGGCGACGGAGAGCGGCGCCTGCACGTCGAGAACCACCACCTGCGTCGACACCCCGAGCATGTCATAGCAGCTACAGTTGCGCAGAAATCCTGCTATGGGCTCGGCAAGAGTAGCGCATTCTTCCTCCGTCGGACGGTATCCGGCCTCCAACAGGGAGCCTGCGAGATTGCAGCTCTTGTGGGCCTCATTGGCTGGGCAGTAGGAATGCTGCACCTCGAAAGCAGACATGACAAAAGAAGACGATACTGGTACGCAGAGAAAGACTCGGAAAAGCACGTAGCAAAACACCTTCCTTTAACCCCAATGAAACCGCGTGAACAGACGAAACAAAAGATGAACACGGAGGTAACCAAAGGAGGAGAGAACGACGATGAAAGGATGAGCAGACGACAACTCCGGCAGCACAGGAAAAAGTGGAGACGCAGCTAAGAAGAAAAGCGAGCAAAGAGTGGAAAAAGTGCCCAAAACCCGAGGGTGAGAAGAATGCGCTACAAAATTGGCGCGCGCCGCTCGTGAAGATTCAGAGAATCACATAAAATCTGCAGCACAACAAACCAACCAAAGAAGAAGAGGTAAGCCTATGAAAGAAAATTATGTGGACGAGAGTTTAGGATCAGCATCGATCTCTCCTTCTCACAGTTCCCCACCTTCACCGCCACCGAAGCAAGAGATAATACAGAAACAAAAATGGTGGTCTGTGCAATGTAGGCGATGGTAATAAACAAAGGGTTGACGGCGTCGGAAACCCAATGTGCAGGAACACACGGAGGGGGAGAGACTGACAAGGGACTTCTCGCCTGGCCGCACCTCTTTCAACGTTGGCTGAATTCAAAGAATGACGCCGAGTGCAATACCACGATTAAAGGTCCGCCAGATTAGAGAAGACGAGCCGCGAGAACGGTGTCAAAAAAACATGTGAAGAAGAGCACAGCATTGGAGGGAAAAAGAAGAGGTGGATGTGGAGAGGGAAGCTGGGTGCGGAGAAGTCTCGCGAGGCGGTTCACACGGCATCAAAGCGGAGGATGGTAATGGAGAGGGGGGGGAGGTCATACACCGACGTGCCGACTTTACATAGAGGGAGATACAGGGCAAAGATGCCATCTCAGATGTGTTGTGGGTATGATAACGTGATGATCCTATCGGAGTCTCTGCGGTCACTGTCCTCGGTCCGCCCTCCGCCTCCTCCGTTCAGTCGGCATTTCTTTCGATCTGTTCTGGGGATTTTCCGCCACTCTTTCTTCGCACGGAGTCACATCCGCTGTGGTGTTCAAATCGACATGAAGAATAGAATAGGCAACGTACGTCGACAGGCTTTCGGTTACACAGGCCTCGTCCTACTGCTGTCCGTGCGCGCGTGCTTGTCCTCCCTGGGAAAGGCGCAACACTATTGCAGACCCACAAGCAGGAACGCAAGTGTGAACTAATAGAGGAAAGTAGAGATGTCTGACGAGAAGGGGCCGTTGGGCTCTGCCACCGCGCCAAAAAAAAAGTTGCAAAAGGCGGTCACTCTGAAAAATGATAAATCGTCAAACATACTGACACGAAAAAGAGGAGAGTTGAATAAGGTAAGGCCCACTTGCAGCGTTTCAGGCACTGGACAAGGTTGACAAATTGGCGAACAACACGTTCATTGCCGGCCCGAGGAAGGAGGAAGAGAGATGAGACACCACCGACTCGTAGTCGCTTGCTGCCGACTGGGAAGGCGCCCAGCTCTGTCTCTCCTTCAAACTCACAACGCCCGATATATATATATATATGTTCATATGGTGGAGAGGCAGACCGGAGTCTCTTCGCTCCTGCTGCTTCGGCATCATACGCAGGTTGAGAGCTAGCTGACGTTCTTGTCGCCAATACTCGAGCGGGGCTGTATAAGCTTCTTCCAGTTCAGGGCGTAGACGTTAATGAAGGAGCGAATTTGAGTGGAAATCTGCGTGGCGCTCAGCTCCAACTTCAGCAGCGCATCTGCATCGATTTGCTGCAGCTCAAAAAGCAGGGAGGGTGCGGAAGACTTGGACTTCTTGTCGTCCTCTCCAGTTTTACCAAGGATTTTGTCTTCAGCCCCACCGCGGGCAGCGAGGTAGTCGCGAACAGCAAACATACTCGAGATGCTTGCGCCGCCCTCTTTATCCCCACCCGAGACTCCGGTGGCTTTGCCTTCCAGCGAATCAATCATCTTCAAGACGGTCAGCTGCACTTCTACACCGAGGTTGTCCTCCGCCTTCAGCTCGGGAATTCGGCAGGAGATGACGGTTCGAATCGTCTCTGCTGATGCAAAGATTTCACGCAGCTGCTCCTGGTACTCACGAAGCGATAGCAACACGTTCTCTGGGACTTTCTCTGCGTCAGATGCTGTGTAGTGTTTTGAGAGTATCGCCTTGCGAGCGTGCTGAGCGTTTGTGGCACGCGCTTCCAGGCCAGCCGCAATCCTGGAAGACCACTCGTCAATCACCGCGAGACTTGTTTCCTCGTTGAAAGTGTCCCGGATCGCCTGGGCCATAGCTCCGCGTTTCGGCGGCATTGCTGTGTAACGCAAATGGTGTGGGGGAGATGATGAGTGAGAGTTTGCTGTGTGCAAATATGGATGTGTTTGACTGAAGGGGAGAAAGAGAGGAAGCAGAGCAGAAGGAATCTGGGCATCGCCATCTCAGTGAGGGGGCCAAGCTTGAAACGAATAGATTTATGAATGGGAGGCACATGCGTTTGACAAACCCACATCTAGTTTTTTTTCGGAAGGTGTGTACATGAGGAAGAGATGAATTCCAAAAAGCATCCCTTCTCCTACACAAATAGCCGTAGCACGGCTGCTAGTACATAAACGGCACATGTTGCGGTAAGAGGGAATCAGCCCTCGTCATGATCCCCTGCTTCTTTCTCTTGCCAGTGCGACGATGTCACGGGAATACACGCATGTGTGCCGACGCTTTCTTTTTTTTCTTTCCCCACCTCTTCCGACGAGGCAGCCACCAGTTCTCCCAAACGACAGTTCGATTCACCCGGGGAGCCGCTTTTCCACACCAAGCATTCCTCAGAGCTTTCTCCTTGTGCCGTCACTGTGCTTGCTTCGGCAAAAGTGCACCGGAAAGTTGCGTTCCATACGCGCTGGTGGGACGAAAAGACAATGAGAAGAGAGGGGGGGAACGAACGAGTCCGGTTCATGTGCGGAATTATCCGCAGAAAAGCTCCGATTTCGCCTTTCGTTGGCAGATACTCTATCGGGTGATATCAAAGCATCGGACACCCCCGCTGCATGATCAGAGAGGTCATCACAAATACCGCAAAACGCGCTCCCCCTCTACTCTGCTTTACCGAAGGAATGACAGCAAAAGGGCAGCCGACCTCATTGCCTATTCTGGTATGGATCGGCGCAGCGACCATCCTCTCCAGACGAGGTTCATCGTCGCTGCCTCGTCTGAAATGTAGCCGCTTTGCGGCGCCGCGGGTCGGCCGTCTTCGTCTTCCGTTCACGTGGCCTCACCGCCCTTCTAGGAACGGAGCTGCATCCCTTTCGCGCTGCTCTCAAGATAGCGGCTCGATTTCGAGGCTGCGGTACGACAGCTGCTGCTGCTGCATCCTCTTCCGACTCATCAAGCCACGTGAAACCACTGGTGACCTCAACCGAACATCCACCTCCAGCTTGCGCATGCTCTGCGGTTTTCAGAGGTGGTTCCTCCGCTGCTGCCTCGTACTCTGTTGCAGGAAGTTGCGGCGTCGTCGAGGAATCAGTCAGTGCACGCGCAACGCGACGGACATCGGAGGTGGCTTTTCCCCGCTGCTGTGAACGATTACCGCATCCGACACGACACTGCTCACATGCGCGTTGGTCTTCTACCGTGGCCTTTCTCTTGGAGGGGCCGTCAGGCTCGTCATAGTAGTAAACGAATTGCCTGACCGCTGCGCTGGCTCCTATCGCTGGACCTCTAGCCATCCCCCCGCCCCTGTGGGTGCCAGCTGTGTTAGGGAAACGACGGGAATGCTGCTCTAGAGCGCTGCCCTCGCGAGTACACCGGTCGGGACTGATGGTTCGTCTCGTAAAGACATAAACAGGCAGTATCGCCGGCTGAAGGCGCACAGCAGGGATACCCGTCGATGTCCCAGCACGATTCACCGGTGGTGGAGACGGCAGTGACGGTCTTGTCCCCTGGTGTAGCGAGGAAGATACAGGAATGCTGCTACCCCTCCTTGGCTCGTCGTCCATCACGTTGTCAGCAGAGGCTTCCATGGCGTCGACCTCGAGACATAAGGACCGTCGAACAGCTGGGACGGGTACTGGGGAGTCTGTCTTGCCTCTCTCCACGGCCGAGGAAGGAGGGTATCCCTTTCCATTGACACGTAAGTCATCGCCGTCGCCGCGTTGGCGCTCTTTCAGTTCTTCCAACAGAAATCGAAGCCTGCTGGGTGAACGCGGCGACGTAACAGGGAGTGGGTGCGGTGCCGTACCATCATCCAGTGACGAAGATAGCGATACGCGAAAACGCTCCGCAACGGCCTCGGTCGCGTAACATTTTTTCGATGGCGAGTCCAGCGGTTCCCTTTCACAACCCCCACACGAACCACTTTCCATCTTGACAAAAGAAGATGACCGATGATGCACGGCTGCTTCGCTGCCCCCCGTGTTCCCAGGCCCCAGGCTAGCCAGTCGGTGAGCTTCGACATCGCGGGCGTGCTGTAGTGGTGATAAAGACGAAGGACTCCGATGACGACGAACTAAATTCCATAACCACGCCCGATCCAACAAGAAGTATGGAGCCAACGGTGATTGTACCGAATCTGCTACCTCTTCCATGTCCTCTGTATCGTGCAACCACCGACGAAGTGCTTCAATGACGGTGGCGTTACGAAACAGTTCAGGAATGTCATCCGCGCCACAACGACTTGCCCGCGAGGGAGAGAGGGTAGGAGCTAACGTGGTGGTCACAGGCCAAGAGGAAGCCTCCTCATCTTTCTTCAGAAGTGATGATGTAGAAATGGGGACATTTAAGTCGACCCTTGGTGGACATAGGAGGTGGTTACCAGAAACCATCCACACCGGCGCAGAGTTGAGGGACGTCGGAAGAAGTTTGACGTCACGCCGCAGGTCCACCTGCCGGTCCCACCACCGCACATATTCGTCAATCAAGTGAGGTACAGGATACAGGCGGCGGCGCCCCACGAGGCGGCCACTAACAAATACGTTGCGCGGGTCCGTCGAGCAAGACGGATCGGAGTTGGTGAATCCACGGCGAGCGCAGTTCCACAGCGAATCTTCTACGAGTTTCCGCAGCTGCTCCCCAACCGCATCCGCCGACTCTCTCAGCTCCGTTTCCGGCGGAGGTGCCGATGTGGTCAGACAGGTTTTTGCCTGTAGGGATAGGTCGAGAATTCCGGCATCTTCGTCGTAGGCGCACTCAAGAAAGCTCACTACATCACCCTCTTGAAGTGCCACACTACGTCCTTTCATTACTTCATCGATGTTGACGAACACTGCGTTTTCACTGTGGTTGAGGAGGAGGTAGTATGGTGTGACAAAACTGTTCGACAGTGTATCTCCGCAGCTTGCCGCCACAGGAGGCGTCATGTCCTCTCCACTCTTTTCATCAAGAGTGGCCGTTACGCTCCTACGAATGGGTGGATACAGCCTACAGAGTTGCTTGTGCATTGTGACTCCCGTCACATACACAATCCGTGCATGAAGACGACTGATACATTCATGGTGCAACCTGTATGCGCCTGGCAAAGCGGAGTGACGACCGAATGGAACGTGTGCTACCTTAGTTTGCCAATACTCGTCCGTCCACAGGGACGTACGTTTCAAGGGGGCGACGAAGGGGCGGTAATGTGAATAAAATGGAGTCACTAAGGCGGGCGTAGGCCGCTGAGGAAGCCGCACATCGTCATTGTAAAGGCACGCATTGATAACGATCAATTGGAATGCTGCAGCTGGCTCCTTGCCTTGGGCTAACGTAGACTGGGGTGACGAGGATGGCAGCTCGTTGTTGGCTGGCCGCCTTCGTGCCTTCCTCTGCGGCATATCAGTGCGCTGCAAACAAAAGAAAGGAAGAGGATTCGATGGTGGGAAAGATAATTAGGGGGAGGAAAGGATCGAGCAAAGCATCAACGCAGAAGTGATCAAGGTAACGACCACGTACAGCCTTCTGGAGACGCTGGGATCGGAGACCTGGGAAAAAAGGAGAGCAGAACGAAGTCCCTTGAAGGGTCTAACGTCGATGCGTACCGAAGCCGCACCGCCTGTGACATCCGCCGTGCCCTTCAGTCCACCACTTGGAAAAGGAAGAGAAATGAAGTACTCGCAACGCAATGTGTGACGCGAGGGGGGGGGGGGGGGGGGAAGCACCGAAGAAGTACGCACCTCTCCGAAAAAGATGCGAATTTAGCGGCTGTGGGGGTGTTTTCGAAGACGAATAAGGAAGACCGAATGTTCCACAAGTCGCAAGATGTACGTGGCGCTGTACCGGTACGTTTTTTGTGAAATTGCGGAGATGGGGAATTGCGTCGGTGTGTGCGTACGTGTACGTCTCTTTTTGAGTAGACTTGTTTGGATACAACCGGTCTGTGGCCTTCCTTGGGCTTTGCACAGCACTGTCTTTTATGCAGTGAAAACCCCGACAAGGAGTAACAGAGGCGAGAAGAAGATGGTGACGTATGTGCGCCACGTCGTGTGAGAAGGGGTTTGCCAGACCCTCTCTGATTACACATAAGAGTGAGATTATTCTTAAACGAATACCTGTAGGGAGAGAAAGGTAGAAAGGGACGTTGTTCGAAACAAAGAAAGCCAGAACGGAAAAGGGGGTGAGGGAGTGCGAGTATTCACATCTGCGCATCCGGGTACGCAAAAACAGAATTATCGGTTAGTGCGAGGAACGGTGACAGGATCAAAATTCATGGATGGCTGAAGTGCAACTGTACGTGTGCTGCAAAACAAAAAACAATGCCAACAAACACGTCGGATTGCGGCAGCCTCTACCTGCCCGTCCCCTGTTTCGACGTCGCCCCTCTCACCCCGAAAGGAACGATAACAGCGACGGAACAGTGCCTCCGCAAAGGATGAGAGTTAAGACGCACAAAACATGTTGGTCGCGCTGCCCACATCTCGATGTGGCCCCTCTTCCTCAAACATTTTTTATTTTTTACAGTCTGTGTCTACACTCCTCAAGCAGAGAGAAGGCACCCGATAGCGATAAGACGCAAAGCCAGCAACATACGTAGGGGACACCACCATTCGTAACGCCTCCACTTCCCTCTCCCCCTTTTTACTCGGGAACATCCCTCTCACAGCTACCTCTTCCCCCTTCCCCCCCCCTCCAACCCTCCAGCCGGCATTGTGGCGTGTGCGCGTTTGTGTATCGAAAAGTGGAGAGGGGACACACACTGCTGAAGAGACTGAAGGAGAACAGGAGGTGCGTTATGCTGCGATCGAAGATGTCCTTCCTTGTTCTGTCGCTAGCCTTGACGTCTCGCCAACATTACGACCCGTCATGGTGCTACCGCGGGGGTGTCGCATTCGGATCCATGCGATTTACGATGTTCATAAACCCTCGATTGTCTGGCTCATAAAGCTTGTTCAGGCGATCCTCTTCCATAAGCTCGAAGAGACTCGCTTGCCGCTTCTTGCGACGCTTCACAGCGTCTGCTGTCAACACTTCTGCGTTGATGCCACGCGCGCGCAGCTCTTCTAGACGCTGCTCCTCGGACAAGGAAGCCAGCCATTGATAATCCTCCTCTTCGGAGCCCTTGAGTTGGCGTTGGCGAAAAACCACTAGCTGCAGCATCGCACTAAATAGCACCATCGCGACGATAAGTTTCGGTACGCGCGCGTACGTCTTATCCAGCACTGGAGCACACTTGGGACATTTGCACCAGAAGTGGTAACGGTCATGAAGGACATACTGCCGGTTGTCAAAGGTCCAGTGTGTAGGCACGTAGCTTATCAGAATTTCCTCGCCCGCCTCGATATCACTCTCCGCGCGGCAGCAGAACAGGTACACGGGCGCATCAGCGGCGGTGAGGTTGGGATGCGCGGTGAGGCGGTCTTCATTTCCGAAGTAGGCTGCGTTGCGCTCTAATGCCGTATCCTTGTTGACGGCAGTGAGGATTGGCGCCGCGCTCTCCACTACCTCTCCTGCAATGTCCGTAGAAGTGGAGGGTGTCGTGCTGTGCGTGAAGGTCGCTGCCTCGCAACCACATGCGACGTTGTCGCACGCCTCCTCCTCCTCCTTCGCCTTTTCATCCATCGTCCTGTCCATCACTGTCTCATCAAGGTAGTAATCACTCTCACGAAACATGTGCTCTGGCATGATGTCGTACGTGGCGTTAGGCATGCAGCTGTGATTGAGGAAACCGGCCTCGGGGAAGTACGCCATGCCTTTGCGCTCCGAAAAGCTACTCTCGACAAGGAAGCTGTTCAAGTCGATTATCGCTGCCATGCGGGCGATGTGTATGGGATGCAGCTCCAGCGCGTGTAATGTGTCTGCACCCCCAATCGCCTCCAGGACGCGTGAAGTACTGGTGGCTGGCCAATATTCCAACAACGAGGACGGCTGCCCTGTTAAAATCCAGTTGTGGAGGAAGTTGCGCGCCTGCTCATCGCCGTCCTTGCCCGAGGTGAGAATCGCCGCGCACATCTCTTCCAGTCTTTCTAGTTCTCCTTTCACACCCACGCTGCGAGCTGTACTCTGCACGATCATGATAGTTTCGCCTTTCTTCACTGGGCGAGTCGTGAAGACGCCGCGACCCGTCAGAGTGAAGCTGTGCTTCACGACAGCGTCCTGAAGCACGCGACCGTTGTCTTGCGGCAGTTGCCGCTGAAGTATCGAGTGGTGCTGCAGACCTCGGTATGACTCGGGCATCTTCTCGTTGACAGAGCTATTATCGAAGTCAACTTGACCCGTACCGCCCGTCTGGTTGATCTGCCCGTCACCGTGAACGATAAAAGGGCCAATGGGGGTTTTCTTGCGTACCCACGGGTGCTCACGTGGAGGCGGCAACTGAGCAACTTGGTCTTTGCGCTCAAAGGTAGGGTAGTCCGGATCTGCCACTTCGACTTTCATCTTTGCGTGCTTCTTAATACGGCGAAATGCGACACTGTTCGCCTCTGGCTTTGCTGGAAACGGAATCGTCTGATTTCGTGAGTGACGCGCAACCTCCACCTGCCGCTCCACCTCGTCCAGGAACTGCTCAACTTCGTTGCCCTCCTTGAGCTGACTAACTTCATTATTTTCTTCAGCCTGAATGACGAGGTCGGTTTGAGTTCGTGATTCTTCGATAGTTCGCACCTTCGATTTGGCGGTGCCGCTCGTTGTTACCCTGGACTCGGGCGTCGCGCTTTCCTGTTGTGCTCGGTATGAAGATGCAGAGCTGTCGTCGAGCGGGAAGGAAGGTGCTTCGACTTCTTCTGTTTCCTGGAAGGCCGCGAAGCTGCGTCGCTTGTACTGACGCTCCTGCGTCGTGGCACGTAATTGCACACGGGGATAGAGGGTTCGATAAGAGATGTCCGCGTCTTTTTCACGAGATGAAGTCGTGGTTGGGGGCGACGCAGAGCCTGTGGGGTGGCTCTGAGATGCGGTCGGTGGTGAGGCCTCCTGGTGTGTTGCGGCCGAGGTGTCATGTAGCCTCCTGAGAGCAGACAGCATGAAAGCTCTCAAAACGTGTTGCGACGCTCCTCGCCTCATCTTCGAAGAAACAAGGCGAGAGCGCGGGATGCGAGAAGCAGCAACAGCCGATACGATTAGTTCAGTGACTCAATGAGAGGCAGCCAAGTGGATGCCCCACGTGCGGAAGGTGACCCTGCCCGTGCGGTATCGAGCAGATGTCGAGCGTGCGATAGATAAATGTGTATAGAAAAGAGAGTAAAGGCTGTAGAGACGTTCCACCGCCAATAGCCGCGACGGCGGAGGCGAACGGGTTGGAGAAAGGTGTTGACACAACTCCGCTGCCTCCGCAGAAGGAGCCCTACTTCTGTGCCTTCCGTTGGCTGGTAGACAACAGGACGTGGCCCGGTCTTCAGGGTGAGAGAATAAAGTAGGAGCACTTGATGGGCGCAGTCCGCCACAGCACCCACCGCAAGAGGAAAGCAAAGAGGGAAGTCGACGGGATGTTCAAGAGATGTAACGCTACCACAGAATCGTCATGCGTACGAGAGAGCTTGGCACGTCACAGGGCACCGGAAAGTTGTTGAAGGTCCTTCCATTATTGGATAAATCACCGATCAATCGGAGGTGCCGATTCCCCTGATCGGTATGTGAAAAAAAAACGAAGCCGAACAGTCAGCGGAGGGGAACAACACAAAGCGCGGAGACCCCTACAGCAACTTTGCGGTGGCTTTGCAGGCGGCGCACAAGCACTGCGCTGACTTCCTCCCTTTCCGGTATTCGTGGTTGCTGTTGTTCAGGTATGTTTTGTGGGTGGGTCGGTGATGCGCAGACTCTTTGGTCCCGCTCCACCCTAGTCACCACCACCACTTTGATTTTTTCTTCTCGCCGCCTCACGAAGTTGAGGAAGATATGGCTCGCTCTGCTGCTTGGCTAGCCGCAATCGAACATTTCTCGTACTCAGCTGCAGTGCAGGCAGAGCCAAGATGATAGTGCAGCGCAGAGAGCGGAGCATCACCGTTGCTGTGCCGTGAGCCCCCATACACGCCGCCCCACCACATACGACAGTAGAACGGAAATGCGTTGTACTCGCGAAACGCCCGTAACATCGACGACTTTGGGCTCCGCTGTTGTTGCTCCTGGAAGCGCTCTGCGTGTGCGCGCACGGGGGACGGAGAGGAAGATACAGCGACAAACTGAGCGCGTTGTACCTGCGCATACACTTCTTCACGGGTGCGCGGCGGTCGCACGTCGGGTTTTGCGTGCAATGCATCCGCGTAGAGCACATTCGGAAGTCCACTTACCCCTACGGGGATAAACAGCACCGGCGTGGAAGCCGTGAACCTGTTCAGTTCCTCCATAGCCGACAGTGTTGGATACCCTAGAGAAACCTCTGGCACCTTTCCCAACTTCATATACTCTGCGTTGTTACAGTCCCCGCTTTTACGCTGGCCGGCTGCCGTCTCATGCTGAAGCTGTTGAGCTGCTTGTCGCGCCCAGTGCTGTGCGTAGGTGGTGGTGTAGGCCGTTGCAGAGGCTGAGGGGCCGCACCAAAGCAAACGATGTTCCAAAGAGGAGCACAAGTCAGCAATAAGCGCACAGCCGCTTTCACTGCTGGCACAGGAGGAGGCTCCAGTGGAACGGCCGTGCAAGAGAGACAGCGCACCACAACCAGCAGTACTGCCACTTGCCTCCGCAGCGGCAGACCTACTTCGCTTTGCACTGGCCAACATAGGATTGTTAGGACAAGCCCAGAAGCCCACCTCTTCGATCCAGTGAGTTGCATTCAATGTGATGTAGCGGCGCAGTAGACTCTCTCCGAGAGAGTCCGGGCACTCTTGTTGGTGTGCACCTAGACTGCGTCGTGCTGCCCAGTCCTGGTTTTCTTCGTCTAACGTCAAGGTGGCCTTTATGTCGAGTGTGTCCATAATGAGAGACGCGGTGCTATGCTTTAGTCGAGTTACCCATGGGGCCGACGCAGGACAGCAGCTGAGCATCGGATCCAAAACGCGGAAGCACAACAGATAGAGTGCAAGGCACCCCACAGAACGCAGGGTCTCCTTCGTGGTGAGGGGAGACGGAAGGAACTTGAGCTCTGTGCAGTGCTGCGTCTCCCAGGCAGCAAGTTGATTAAACATCCCGCTCAGATCCTTTTCGGTGGTAAGGCTCTGTGGAAGAGTCAAAAGGGAGGCTCTCAGGCTTTGTAGTTCACAAAAGAGAAGAATTTTCTCACGGTTGGTGTACAACGAAGAGCTGTCTGCGCCACAGCAAGACCGAGTGGATGCTGATGTTTTTGAGGCCGGCAGTGGAGTCAATGACGCCACTGCGGCACTCTGTTCAATACTCGCTTGGAGACGTGCATAAGCGTGAAAAACCTCTTGTAAAGGTAATTTGGACTTCTCCAGCCTAAGATCTGCCGCCAGCTGCATTGTCCTTTGCGGAAGGTAGATCCTGTAATACCCAGTATACGTGGCGCCAGCAATGACGATGCTGCCCAAAGCCCAAAATGAAAGTCGTGGCATCTCTGACTACCGAATCTTCGTTCGTGTGTGTGTGTGTGTGTGTGTGTGCACGTGTGTAAACGTGCGTTGTCGCTGTAGCTCACGAGGCAAGCCGCGCTTCCTGCGTCGATGCTTTTGACAAAAAACGTCCCACTTGACTCATCACCGCTTCTTTCGCATACATGTGAATGCAGTAGCACGTTGGGCCTCCCATTTCATTTTTTTTGATTTCCAAATTGCGCGCGTGAGAGGAGAAAATGACCACCATCACGCGCGCAAGAGAGGGGAGAAAGGGGGGAGGAAAAGATCCGATGCACACTCGAGCAGTGCGGGGGAGAGAAGGAAGAATAGGGAGAGGAAAGGCTCGCAAATGAATAGTTGGGTGACAGACGTTGTAGCAGAGAGAACACAAGATATTGCGAGACCATGCCGTTTTTGTCATCGCAATCATGGCGGATGGTGATGCCACAAGGCGCCTCCGTGAGAGAAGAGGGAGGCTGACAGCATGCTCCCGTACCGCCGTAGAAACCTCTTCCGATCTGTACATCGTCCGCCTTTGCCGCCGAGAAGCGCAAGGTGGGGGAGGGGGGCGAGGGGAACAAGAGAGTGAAAGAGAAACAGAGTTTGAGGGGGGCAGCGAGTCCACTGGGCCGAAAATCGTGTTTCCAGAAGTTGTTTCTCTACACACCACGAATGGTACAGGGAGGGGAAGGGAGCACAGCAGAAAAGGGAGAAAAAGCACCCATTACCAGTAGCCAAAAGGTGGGGTGTTGGGAAGAAGATGCTCATCATGGAAAAGAAAACTTTGGAGAGAGGTAGCTTCCAAGAGCGAATGGCGCGGAGATGGAGGGAGGAAGGAATATAAGAGTGAAGAAGGAAGTCACCTTCATCGAAAGGCGAAGCCAGCCTTACCTCCCCCCCGTTTTTTCTTCTGATGCTACGAGGAGCAGCGACGGCAAAGCTGCACCTCCACAGGTACAGACGCACAAGCGAATCAATATTCAAGAAGCTTGACAACGAAACTCGATTCCCCAACCTTCTATTTGCTTCTGATACTTCACTGTGCTCACTTCAGCTTCCCTACCTTGTCTCCAAGCAGCTGGTTAGGCGGCATCTGTGAGCTGAGTGTGTACCTCAAGGAGGTCGTGCTGCTCGCTGGTGCAGTGATGCGCCTACTGCCGTCTGGTGTTGTGTTGATTTTTTTTCGTACATACCCTAACAGTCACCGACGAAGAGGATACTGCGGCACACACACAAAAAAAAGAGCACACGAATCCTTTCTTCCTGAACACTTTCTCACGGTAGGGCGCTCCATTTGCGATAGAGGACAAATGCGATAGCGCCGATGGGCAACGCACGGGTAAGAGTGAAGAGTATCAGAGCGCCGAAGTTCGTCGTATACGGTGCACCGTAGATAGGGTATACGTCCTTAGGATGGCCACTGTTCTGCCGCACGGTGATGACAAGTCCACGGTGGTCGCTAGCGGTGTAGTTCTGGTTAAAGAGAAGATAACCATCGGAGGGCACGTTCTTGGTCACTGCCTCCTCCCGCCTCCCCAAGACCTCGGGTTCCTCGTTGTCTTGCTTTCCATCTTGAATGGAACGAAGATAGCGGGCGGTGTAGGATGATGAAGCAATACTGCCATTCTTCACCAGCGCAGCTATATCGAACGGCTCCGCACCGCCGCGGTTGCAGCGAAAGCCGCGAGGCTGTAAGTTACTGAGCAGAATCCAATCGAGCTTCCCGCGCACTAAACCGTGATAAGCTGGGTTGTCCAACGTGATAGAATTTACCTTGTCAGCGGGGTCGTAGAGGTACAGTTTAGTGTTGGATGTACGGTCCTGCTCTGATCTGGAAAACCCATACACATACCGCCACACAAACGTGTTGTTGCACAGGCTCTGCCAGATACGAGTGGCAGCGTACCGGGGGAAACGGAGCGAAAACGGACAGCAGCCCGGTTCGCAGAATTGCATGTTCCTACTCAGCACCTTGCGCTGCAACCAGCACGCCTCTGTCTCGCCGAAGCTGAGCCAGCGAAGTCGGTCCGTGCCGTAGCGACGACTGCATCGCACAATACCGTGCGCCATAGTATTCAAGTCACCACCGAGGAGGAATGCTGGCTGTCGCTCGCAGGCATCTTTCCCAGTTGTCGACACCCGGATGAGGCGCTGCATATCGGCCATGCAGTCAGCCAACTGGCGCACGCGACCTAAGCCACCGCAAAAAACTTCAAAATGACAGCAGTAGATGTACAGCGGCGCTATTACAGCAGGCGTACGGTCCGCAGCGTCGACTTTGACACGCAACGCACTGCGGAAGCCGCGCCTGGGCTCCCGCAACCCATGCCCAGCCTCATCCCAATACACCGATGTGGTGTGCCGCACTACCGTTGGCTCATGGAGCGTAACGCGGCGACTGAGGATTGCGTTACCATGGAAGTGACGGCTTTGGGGAGAGCGGAGTGCACCACGATGACTGCCCCGCAACTTTTCTGGAGTGACCGCCTCGAGTGGAGGCTGCGAGAGTGGTCCAACAGCGTTCTCAGGTGAGCGCCGAGACGAATCGAGTTCCTCGAATTCACACACGAAATACAACTCTGCCTGAAGGGCCACTGCGAGCTCCTTGGGTACATTGACATAGTGCGATCGGCGGCAGTTGATGTCCAGCTCCTGCACTATCACAAAGTCGGCCTTGAGCGCCTTGAGATCGCTGATGATAGCATCCAGTTTCACCCCACGCTCAATGTTCCACTGCACGACGCGAAAAGTGTCACCCAGTTTAGCCTCGCCATTCTCTGCTGCGCCAGACACCGTCCTCGGCCGGTAGTCATAGTGCAGTATGTCACCGGCTTTCAAATTTTTCAGCGCCTCAGCTTCACCATGGTTCGCTATGGGTGCAGGCTTGGCTGCTTGGGGAGAGTTCAAGTTGCTCATCACTTGACAGCGCGTACTCTACCTAAAGAGTCTAAAATAGAAAAAGACGACTGAGCTTTACGGTGACGACGGCGACCCTCAGAGATGAGTGATATATATATGTGTGTGTGTAAATAGTGGTGAGCACCCCGTTTCAGGTATGAAGGATACGTGCCACCGTTGCTAAACAAAAAAGCAAGGGTCTTTTCCTCCTGTCTCTTCTTGTGTATTCGCGTGCTGGTGCTGACAGCGTCCGTTCCACCGGTATTGGGGAAGAGGGGGGAGAGTTTGCCTTTCCCGTTTCCTTCGCGATACAATAATAATAATAATGTGATTTCACGGAGATCGTGAAGGCGCAGATCAATGGAGGTGGTGAAAAAAATTGACCGAGTTTGGTGAGAGGAGACGCATCAGCCCATCCTCCTCCTCCTCCCTTCCCCCCAACACACGCAAGAAAAGCAGCGAAACAAAGAAAAGAGCGGTGTCAGCCACGCGACTGAGCCATTCATGTCCTCCGGAAGCGTCGGGAGTCGTGTTTTTGTCTATTGGAGAAAATCCGAAGGATGAAGACCAAAAAAAATGCAAGCTGCAGCGTGCGAAGAATTTGATGGAAAAGGCAACATGATACGTGAACGCGTTCTTTCCACGCGACATGGTTTCTACTCCGCATATCATTCACTCGCTATCGAACCTCCTTCAAGCGCGTCACCGCCGCAGCGCGGCTGATTGGAGCAACAACCATGGAAGTAGTAAGGCGACTCATCCGGAAGGAGTGAGGGGGGCCGAACTGCTGCGAGCTACCACAAGTTGATAGCGCCACAGTACCTCCTTAAAACAGGGCTAGAGGGTGTCGCGCATGCGGGGCCAAGCGCTGAGGAACACTGGTGCTAGGCAGGAGTTGGTAGAGCCCTCCCTATTTTTGTATTAGTTTCTCAGCCTACTACGAAACTTGACGCAAAGTGATCCGGTAAGGGACGTGAGGAGTGTCTTTCTTCGTGACCCGTCTTCCACGATCATTCCCGGGTGTTTTCGCATCTCCACCCACACCCAGAGGAACTTGAAAATCTCGTTACCCTCGACACAGTCAACCGCGAACCCTCCCCCCGTCCATACACATACACACACACACACATCCCTACGAAAAAGAGACTCGATATTAAACACTCAGCCATCGAATAGAGTTGCCGAAGATCACAGGCTGTTATTCCCTCTGAAAGATATAAAAGTGAGGGATACCGATTGTAGCGTCACACCGGGGACACACATCAAACAACCATGTCCACTTCGGCCACACCGCCGTCACGCTGCGCAAGCAAAAGATCACGCTTCCGCATCCGTTCAGCCTCGACCCCAGCCGTCTCCACATCTCGAGCCGCCTGTTGAATCTTTGCCATGGCCTTCTTCTTCTTCTGCACCATCTTAAGACGGAAGAACTCCTCGCGCTCCTGTTCGTCCAGCTCCGATGTGATGTAGCTGAGCGTGTTCTGCACGCGCGGAATGACAACTTTCTCGAGGGCGTTCACACGTCGGTTGGTCACCTTCTGCGCAATGTCGAGCGTGATCCAGCTCGTCTGCAGCGATGCAATCTTCACTAGGAGCGAAAGTGTATGACGAAACGCGGCGTAGGCTTCCTTGATCTGTTCCCCACCTTTACCCAACCCAGCAGTGAGCGATCCAGCAGCCGTGGCAGCAGTGGAGGATGGATTGCCACCTACGATGCGCGACTCTGCTGCCCCAGCGCCGTCGCTCTCCGCATCGGCAGCATCGCCGTTCTGGGTATGGAAGCTCGGCACTTGTACGCCCGCAATATTTTCTACGTGAAGCTCCATCCGATAGGTAGGAATTTTCAAGGACTCCTGCACAGCGAGACTAATATCCCCCGCAATGAACTGCGCCTGTGTAATAGTGAAGTAGGAGCCTTTGATCTGATCCGCTACATCTAGTTTTGCCGTATGCAGTTCCCCCATCACCATGCGGTAGCGCAGCGATAGGGCGTCCGCCTTCTTCTTGAGCAAGCTGTGTCCCTTCTGCGCACCCTTGAGACGCGTCTTGAAGGCGATGAGAGACATACGGCTTGGCAACGCCGGATAACGGTTGGTGCTGGACATGGTGCGGACCGCCCCCACGAGTTCGGTCGCCGAAGGGAAAGAAAGTTTTCGGTGAACGTTACGAGAGATGACAGCAGTAGGAGCACTGGAAATCGCACGAAACAGTTGCTTCAGGGTCGCAACCAACGCCGACGGCGACAATCGGGAAGGAACCAAACGGAGCTGCGCCAGAGTGGTGACAACACCGTTTTGTGTGGGCAAGTTTGTTGAGGAAAGAAGAACGCGAGAGGACAAGTGAGAAGCGATAGAATGGTAAGGAATTCAGTTCATACGAGAAGAGAGAAGACGCATTCATGATGATAAAGGGAAGAGGGCGGAAGAAGAACATAACGATCGAACCCCCCGCCCAAACGGGCTCCATGACTTTCCTCTCGGAGGCCGATTTCAACATCACACCGGCTAAACTTGACGCTTTCCTCTTTTCTTTCCACTCATCGCAACGGCCTCTTCTTCCCTGCAGGGATGGTGGTATTGCCACAACCGAATACAAAAACTCGAAAGAATATCTCAAAGCGGCGCCAGGTCTTTTTCGTTTCCCTTCCTCCCCCAAACTCTTCCTCACCATACCGCCCACATCCTCCTCCAGTGCTGTGCGACGAAGAAAAGGGGGCAGAAATTGATGAGCGATGGAAAGAGAGGCGCCCTCGTTACCGTAGAAAAGGCTGAAGAGCGCTCGCACACACAGCCTGACGGACAGCAGCTGCCGGTCTTCCATGTTTTCCCTCCGACGATGGAGAACCTCTAAACGCGGGTACTGGCACTGGCCATCTGCAGGTGTGGCGAGCAACTATAGCTTGCAGCAGCGTCAGTGGTGCGCTGCACATATACCTGTGGGAAAATCATGAAACAGCCAAACTCGACCACTGGGGTGGGGAGATGAACGCATCACCCGCGCTTTTTTTTGCTGCGTGCCCTCTCGCTCATTTCTATGGGAAAGGAACGGCGCACACAACGGTTTTGAGAGGGCAGCATCTACTCGGTCTTCGTTTCCCACCCCACCTCACTTCACTCGAACCGCGCGCATGGTAACTCTGACGCCCGCGCTGGAAAGGCAACGATGGCTTTACGGCGAGGTGGCAGTAGTTGAGGAAACTGGGGTGTTGCCACTGCCGTCAGCCAGTTTTGTCTGCGCCTCTGTCCGCTCGTCATTCGTCCATTCCTCCATCGGCGGTATCATCTGCTCAGTCTTTTCAATTTCATTACGCAAGGGCTGTGTGATCTCCACGTTGAAGAGACTCACGATACGCCGCGCCTCCTTGGCGTAACGGTACGCTTTTCCATACCGCTTCATGGTAACGTAGACGCGCGCAATGTGGTTTAGCGACTCCGCCACTGCTGTCTCGGTAGTGTCGCCCCTCGTGCGCCGCACATTGAGCGCCTTTTCGTGCATCTCCAGTGCTTTGCAGAACTGGCTTTGTTGGTGGTAGCACTGGCCCAGTGTGGTGTGCACGTCGGCTTGCGCCAACACGTTGGACCGTGCTGTCTTCCCATACATATCCAGCGCTGACTCCGCCATTTTCTCACACTTGGCGTACTCTTGCCGCTGCAGGTACAGGAGAGCAAAATTGCTGTACGAGTATGCCACCGTAGCGTGATTCTCTCCTAGCATTTCGATACGGGTGTCGAGCGCCTCTTTGAAGCACTGCTCAGCCTTTTCATAGTGCTGGAAGTCCAAATAGAAGAGTCCCAGGTCATCCAGAACGTCCGTCATGTACGTGCGCTGAAGAGGCTCGATAACCGCATTCTGCTTGAAGGCGTCGGCCGCTAGAAGAAAATATGCCTCGGCGTGTGGTTCCCGCCGCATCGCATAGGCGTCCCCAACTTTCTGGTAGAGGTACGCCAGCTGCGGGTCTTGCTTATCGATGGCCTTCCGAATCCGGATGCCATCTCGGAACAGGCTGACAGCCTCGTCGATGTTGAGCTTGCGGGCCAGTAGAGAGCCGTAAAACGTCTCGGCTTCCGCCATCTCGAGACTGTCCGGTCCGAAACCTTTTTTAATGACGTCGAGGCCACGCTGGAAAGATTTCTCTGCACCTACCATATCGTTGCACAGCTCCTGGCAGCGGCCGAGGCGCATCAGCTCTTGGCCAAAAAGCGGTGAGTCCTTACCCAATGCGACTGCGTAAGTGGTAGTGCTTTCCTCGTACAGTCGCAGGGCATCGCGGAACTGCTTCTTGGCAGCGAGCAGTCCTGCCTTGCTACTCGTCGCTTGCGCAGTCGCGGGGTGATCTCTCCCGAACGTTTCAATACAGATTTGCAGACACTCCGTTATGCACATTTCAGCTCCAACGGCGTCATCGAGAGATTTTTTCAGCTCACATAATTTGTTGAGCGTCTGTGCGATCATGGGACGGAACTTCGCGTGCCGGCTGTAAAGGTAGCGACGAATTTCAAGCGCCTCTTCGAGAAAGACAACGGCTTCGCTCTCTTGCCGCCGTAGAAGAAACAGCGTAGCGCAGTCTGCCAGCGCATGCGCCGCCGACGATAAAGGATGCTTGTTGGGCTCCGTGGGAGGGGTTTTGTCGTCTGGTAACCATGAATTGTTGCCGTAATTGTAGCACTGATCACGAAAGACGCGAATGCTGTCCTTGAATGCTTTTTCTGCCTCCTCCAGGAATTTGAGATGAGTGTAGCAGAGGGCAAGCAGCTCCAATGATTCGGCGTACTTCAATGACTTGGTGCCCTCTACCTCCTCGTAGATGGCAGCAGCTTCCGTGAAGGCGTTCTCAGCGGCGCCATACTCCTTCATATCAAGAAAGACACGGCCAATATTGTGCAGTGTCGCCGCGCACTGCTCGTGGATGGGACCGTATTTTTCACGGCGCATCGTCAAAGCACGGTCGTAGAGGCTGATAGCGTCACCGTAGTTCTTTGTCTGGTGCGCTGCCCTCGCGAGATTATTGCATTCTTCACCAAACTCAAATGTCATTGGCGCACGCCCTGCGGCCTCACGATAGCCTTTAGGGGAATACTGCCGCGGTCCAACGAAACGGCGCTGCAGCAGTACGACCGAGGTGCACGTTACCTCTAAATTGCGCACCCGCTGCACAGAGCTGGAGGCCGCATGACTGCCGCCAACAACTAGAGTGCCAAGGCGCATCGCCGTTGGCAGTGGCGGCGACGATGACGCGAGGCCTCGCACCACGGCAATCGGCAACGCTGGTCGCATCGCTAACAACGATGAAGAAAAACAACACGTGATGTACACGAGGAAAAAAGCTTCAGTGCCCAGAAAGAACAAACGCCGTGGTGCTTGGGACGCTGCCTCGGCTCTTTTGGAGTGGGTGAATGACGTATTTCTCAGAAAGGAGCACTTCACCACATAGGTGAAATGGAGACGTGACGCTGTCTAGCGCCCCCATTTGCCGAGAAGGCGAGAAAACAGAGAAAGGGGTACCACGAGGAGAACACGATGCAGAGAAGAAGTGGAGGTACACGCGTGGCGAGCGGCGCCATAGCCCAGCAAAACTCGTAAGAGCCCTATTACGAGGCTTTTTTCTCTCTTTGTCGCACCTCGCCGCGAACAAAGGTCATCGCATAGAAAAGGCCGATGCGAAGGGATGGAAAACAAAATAAAGTGATGCGAAAAGAGATGACTCGAGCACCATCGGCTGGTGCATCATCGCTCTTTTTTTTGGGATCTGCAGTTTATGCGCTAGAAAATTCCAGTGAGGTGACAGAATGATGTTTTGCTGTGTAATTCATACAGTCTTGTCGTACGCTCGGAGACGCGTTCCGTGGGCGCGACTCCCCTTCTCACGCATCGCTCAATGTAGGGAAACTTTCAAACATCAGCTCGACAGCCCGCATCTCTGGATCACGCAACCGAAGGATCGGCCGTGTTGCGGCAGGCCTCCCTGGAGCCTGCTTCTTGTGCTTCGATGTGGGAGCGATGCCATCTCCCATCACCGCCGCCGCCAGTGCTGCACCTGATATCTCCTTCCTGCGTTTTTGAGTTGCTTTTGTCGGCAAATCGGCGTCGCTGGCACCACAAGATGCCTCATCTTCACCAAGGCCGCCATTCATCTGCAAAAGAGAGCCTAGCAGATCGAGCACATACTGCACATTTTGAATATGGTAGCTATCGTCATCTAGCGGGTCCAGCAACTCGGTCACCTCTTCGCTGCTTTCCAATGTGCTGTTGTGACTTGTAGAGAGGCGAAGACTCCGTCGGATTGCACGCTGCAAGGCTAGTGGTGATTCCGGGACAGGGCCGAACTCATCTGCCGTTATGGGGTCCACGGTGCGGAAGCGCTTAAGGAAGGTGTGCACGTAGCTCTGCAGTTCATTCGCCATTGTTGGGGATGACACTGAAGCTGCAGACGTCGCCTTCGGCGTTGTAGTAGGCGAGGACGGTGCTGAAGGTGTCCCTTTATGAGCGGCCTTCTTCGTTTTTCGTGGCGGTGTGGCTGTGCTCACCGAGGTTGCAACGGTCTTTGCCGCGTGCCTGTGCCGAGAAGCGGTCGACGATGCTCCAGCGGACTCAGTCGGACGGAATGGACCCCAGCTCGGCAGGGATTTCCACAGCTGTTCCTCCGCTATGTCTACTGCCTCGTCTGAAGCGGTGGTCTCGCTTTCTTCAGTGCTTCCATTACAGCTGGAGGCTGCTGTGATAGCAGCAGCCGTCTGAGAAACCTGCGGCTGCTGCGGTGGCTGAATCGTGCTCAGAAGGGAGCTGCGGTGACGGACCTTTCGAGATGATGTACAACTTGTTGGGGAGGTGACGGTATGTACTCGAGCTGGAGAGCTGACTGAATCACTATTAACTGCAGCTGCGCTAACGCTTGCCAGAAGGCCTGTACTCAAAAAAGGCGTAGACGCGCAAGGTGGCGATTGCTCGGGTGAAACCGCAGCGGTGTACCACACGTTTCCCGCAGCAAGCGGCTTAATGGGGCCAGTCTTTTCAGTCGGCATCACGGCATCCACGAGTAGCTTGGTTTCACGAGCAAGCGACACAGTCCCGGCGGAGGGCGAATTCACCGTTGGAGGAGATGCAGATGGAGCCCGGGGTGGTGAGAAGGTGGTAAACTGCGCCGGCCCCCCGTAGTGTACGGCTGGCCGTCGCGGCGGAGTTCGGTTTCCGATCGCAGCGCTTGGAGAAGGTGGGGCAGTGGCAGCTGAGGCCGGTTCCGCTGCGGCAGCTGATAGTATCTTTTCTGACAATGGTGTCGGTACCACAGGCTCATGGGCCTCTTCAAGGTCTATCCCCAATGTGCGCGCTGTGCGTGGCATGTTTGCCTCAGAGGCACGTGGCTTCTCCTGCTCCTCGAACGGTGGTACCGGTGCCGGGGAATCCCCACGAGTGGAAGGGAGCGGCTGAGACGGTGCGGCCTCCATGAAAGCCAGAAGCGCCTTTCGTGTGGTATATTCATGATCCTGCAGAACCAAGCGTTCGTAGTTTTCTGCGCTGAGGAGAGGGAAGAATGGGTCGAGGAGGAGACAGCGGGTGGCAGCGTTGGTCACTTCCAACGTGGCGGCGGCCGATGCACCAGTCTTCTGTCCTGTGCTCGCTAAGTTTGATGTGGTGCTCACCGTGGCTTTTCGCAGCATTGTCTGTGGCGCTGAGAGATCCGGTGACAGCCGTTGCTGATACTGGAGGATCTCCATGCGAACTCGTTCTGCCACCGTCTGGGCTGACTGCAGAGCGGACAACGCTACCATAACCGCAGAGCGTCTGGGATGCCGAGCTGGCACGGCCCTCTCGAGGTCTGTTCCCAGGGTGCCAGAGTCCAGTGTGGGGCGCGCAAGCGGAGCTACGGTGGTAGCGCTTCCCTCCGGACGAGAGCCTTGTGAAATTGTGCCGGCTGGAGAGGGGGCTCCAACCGTCGCTGCCACGCCAGTTGGCTTTTGGCGAAAGGAGGATGCGAGAATCGGTGTGGGCCCGGCACTCTTCATCTGTCCGCGAGGTCGTACCTCATCCGCGTTCAGCTGTTGTGGGGAAACGGTGACATCGTGGTCGCCAGTGCCTTCCCTCAAGTCCACTCCATACACACGTTGGCGGGGCCGTCTCTCTGAGGACAAGGCGGCGGGTGACGCTGAGAGTTTATCCGCCTTCAGCAAGCTGGATGGCACGACGGGCTTTACCATCGAGGAGGTATCTGGTGGGTTCGAGTCTGCGGTCTCCAACGACTGGGGAGGTGGCGATGAAGTGGCCGACACTGAGCGCTCGCCCGCACTGCCATCCTCAAGGTCTGTCTTTCTCGCACTCGAAGCGGTGGACTGCAGAAGAACACGCAGCATGTCCTCCCTTACCCGGTTCAACTTCGACAGCTCCTCATTGCCCGCGTAGTATGGTCCCTCGCTGACCGCAAAGGTAGTCTTTAGACCGAAACCACCGGTGCTGCCGCGTGGGCTCGGCGTTGCGAAGCCACGCGGTGATGGCCTCGCGAATAAAGGGAGAGAGGGGGAGTGTCGCTGGGCGAGGGCACCCGCCAGAGACAAGGCACCGGCGGGCAGGTCCAGACCCATGTGGCCGCCACCCCCACTGCGGTGCCCAACCCCGGCCGCGCTCCCTGCCATGAAATTGGTGGAGGCCTCCGAGGCGCGAGAAGGAGTGGGAGAAACGGAGGCGATACCGCCGCCCGAGTTGCTCGTCCGGCCACCCATGCTTCCTCTCTCTTCACCGGTCGCAAAAGTCGATGCCACCGCCGACGGCACGCCCTGTGTTACTTCACCCTCGCTTCGACGGGCGTAAACGCGGGTACCACTTCGCTGCACGGTGGAGCTGAACTGCTTGCCACCATCCGTGTACGCACCGCTCGTTGCGCTCCCGAGGCCAGCGGCTGGAGTCCTATTACCACGGGCACTCGGCTTCGGAGAGTCGAGATAACGTCGATGGAGTACCGTCAGCTGAGCACGACGGAATTGCGTATCGTACGCGGCATCGCGCCCGGTACTGAATTGGCGTGCCGAGCCTCCGTTGCTGCCACTTAGCACCATGTGAGAAGGTGTTCGAGCCAAGCCTGCGCTAGAAATCGGTCTGGTGGCAGCTTGGTAGAGAAGCTGCTCATCTCCAGGCTTGATGACGCTGCGCGCCCATTCCTCCGACACCACCGGACCACGAGAGCGGCGAGCCACGGGCGTGTCAGATGCTCCACGATCGACATCTGCAGTGGGGAATACCGTCATCGACTCGTGAGAGCGGGCGGTATTAAGGGTTGTGGATAGCGTGCTCTCCACCTCGGTGCCAACAGCCGCGTTGCGAGCCTTTTCCAAGGGCAGTGGTGCTATCGGTGGATTCCCTGCTGGAACGGTACTCTTGATGTTGGCTATAGGACTACTTATTGAGCTCCGTGGCGCAGCCACAGCGGCTGTCGACGATCGAGCCGGAAAGATGTTCGACCCTGCACAACGCCGAACTTTTTTTCTGTGTACCAGGTTCCTGGAGGAGGTCAGTTCACGAGGTGTCTGTATCGTCGATGTAACCGCACCGTAATCCCCCTCCTCTGAAACTCCCACCGTACTAGCCAATGGGTCGCAGTAGATCTCGGCTTTCGACACCGATGGCTGCGGCCGCGCCCCTGCAGAGACAACAGCGACTGATTTAGAGAATCCATTCTCAATCGCATGGGCCTTATGATAAACTCCCGCTGATGAAGTACTGCCTCTCGTCACGGTCCCCGAGAATCTTCCAGAGGAGGTACGAGCCGCAACACCCCTCGGAGTACGCGCTGATCCAGCAGCGGCCGCGGTGGTCTCTTCATCAACCGCCTGAAAGGATTGGGTCAGAGGAGCTGTTGGTTCAAGAGGGGCTAATAACGTCATCGCAGGACCCGCTGGTAGCGTCGCAGATGCCCGTGGCCGACAAGTCGATGTTCTGGTGCTGACCATTCCTGTTTTCGCTCTAGAGCGAGTTGGTCGAGGATCACCGCTGCCAACCCCACTTACTTGCGATCTTTCGGTGCCGACAACTGACCCAGGCGCTGTACCGACGCGAGGACTGATGCCGCCATTGAATGGCGCATGTTGGGCTGAGAGAGAAATGGAGCCGATGGAGTGGCGCCCTCTTGCGGACGCCCTTTTTGTTGATGAAGTAGTGAGAGTCCCGCTGATCGCGACACCTTCTTCAACGCCACTCGCCCTTGCGTTCAACACACCAGAAGAATGGCGTGGCGTCCGTGCCATGACCGCTTGCTTTACTGGCATAATGCGAGCAGAAAAACAATGAGGATCGATGACAGGTTGACACCCCACGCCACGAACACAAAATGTGAGGACGTTCAGCCGCACGTGAGAGAAAGTGCTTCACAAACGAGTAGGCTGGTAAGCGTGCGCTTCAGCGCGAGAGAAAAAGTGTCAACAAACAATAGCGGGTGTCAACAAAAAAACTGATGAAGATACAAAAAGAAGATGTTAAATCACCAAAGTCCACGCACGTTCGACGCGATTTAGTTCGTACGTGTGTGTAAGAGCCAAGACGAGCGCGTGAAAGAAAAGACGGACTGACGGTCCTGACTGGAGGGATGTAAGGTGATAAAGCTTGCAGACCGCACCAGATGCGATCAGCAAAAAGGAAGTTGTGCAGCTTAATTTTGGCAGCCCCGAACAAGTAGTGGGGAAGGAGAGGAGAGTTGAGGGTTGTCGAACAAAACTGAAGGCGGTCGAAGAGGCGATGGATAGAAGCGCCCACTCCAGCAACACAGGGGATGCTCCGCCGAAAATGGTGCGCCCAGTTCCGCTCCCTTTCCTGGCCTTAGCGTTCTCTAGACACAAGATTGTGTACGAATGAAAAAAGTGGATGAGGAGAGTGTGACACAAAGAAAATGGTCTAGATAGAGCAAGGGTGTATAAAGAGAGTCCCAAAAAAAAAAAATGGGTATCCCTGCGCTCACCGTCCCTCCCTCACGTTTGAGCGTGATCGTACGTATATTGTGCGCGCAGGAGAGAAAAGTGTGTCGATCGCCCGCTGAACACGGTAAAGTAGTAGAACGGATTGCAGTAGACCGGATCCACACACCCGCTTCAACGTGGCACCGCGCGAGAGCACGCAAAATACAGAAAATGAGGGTCTAGACGGGTAAGTGAAACAGTAAATCACATCGTTTGTGTGATGTGCTTAGTGGAGAGGAAGGTGGACGGGAGATAGCCAAATAGCGTTCCGAAGGGAAAGAGGGAGGTCACGGATCCATACATTGTGCAGTTGATTGACGACTGATGGGGGCTTCACACGTCTCACAATTCAATGTCCACTTCTCCAGTTCCTTCTTTTGTATCCTCAAATTGGCTTGGCGTACACGGGGAAAGAAAGGGAGAGGGCCTCATCTTAGTTGAGGTTCCTGAGGAGACTGCGCGGCATTTTCCCTTCCGTTTTCTTTCGTCCTCCGTCTTGCGTTTCATCCTGTCGGGTTATGTTCATATTAAGATAGCGAAACCGCCATGATCAACATTAAGGAAGAGAAACACACAAAAAGCACTGCAAGGATTGCATTACTCGTAAGCAATATATATATATATATATACAGAGAGAGGGAAATTGAAAGGGAAGGCGCAACCACGCACCGTGTAGCTTTGCATGCTCGCCCCCGAGGCCAAGGGGTATTAGAGGAGGAGGGATCCCACCATATGGGGTGGGATACCTTCCGTCCGTGCTGCATTGAAAAGATGAGCTCCATACACGTTTATCCTCCACCTCACCTTCGCAGCGGCGACTCGATGAGAAAAAATGATGCATAAACGGTGGGCATGGAAAGCAGAAAATGACTCTTGATCAGCCTTTATCTCAAAGCCTCGTCTTCGCCGCTTCCGCCCCCCTCCCCGCCCTCATACGAGCGTCTCAACTTCGTGGCCTCGCCGCATAAAGCACGGCAGTTGTAGCGTTCTCGAGCGGCAGCACCAAATACTTCAGCATCGACACATTCCTAGAAGGGCTTCCGAACTCCACGCTGAATGCGACTCACCCTCGTCTCTTCGAGGCAGATGATGTACGGCTACGGCCGGAGGGGGGTGCAAAAGCATCAGTTCGACGCTTCTTTTTCTGCAGCTTCGCTTCTTCTCGCCCCATTTGTTGACGGCTTCGCTTGACTACCTTCTTCGCGTTGCGCACCATCAGCTGATCACGACGAGTGTCGTGAACGCTAGCGAGTAGAGTCTTGAGTGTCATGAGGGTCTCGTGAAAGGGAACAGTGTCGCTTTCATCGCGCCCAGCTGCTGCTGCGTCTGTGCGACCCTGCACAGCCGTTCCGCTGACTGCAGCCGTCAGCTCATGACGGTGTTCCTCCAGCTGCTGCTCTATCACACCAGCCACCTGGTAGGCGATGAGGAAAATCTTCTCAGAAATCGGCTTGGCGCGCAGCCCTAACGTCAGCAGTGGCACCACGCATTTGCATAGAAGGGTGGAAGGGCAAAGATGCGACTGAGCTAGCCAGCGAACCTGCTCATTAAACATCAGGCTGAGCTGGTCAAATTCTGCTGTTTCCGCAGTTCCATTATCGCAGTTCATCTCGTGGGGTAATACAGACATCCAACCACCCGACAGCTGCAACAATGTCGTGCAGCGCACCATGTAGTTCACCAGGCTCCCCTGCTGAGTCACAGGGGCGATCAGAGAGGAGAGCTGATGCCGCAGAGAGGTGTACAATGCTCCAACACGCTGCTGTATGCCTTGGTGATAGCGTGGCCGCATCGAAGCAGAGGCCGTGAGGGCAAACAACGCTAAATGATGCTGAGCACGCAGTACGAAGACAGCGATCTTGAGCAGTTCACCACGAGTCGGGTCGGCAATAGCTCGGTGAGCATTATAGGTTTCCAGGGACACATCCGACGTGCCGATGAGGGACAGTAGCCGCTTAAAAAGGCTGGAGAAAGCCTGCAATGTTAGCAGTGCCTGGGCAATGGCCGTCTTTCTCGACCCTTCAGCTGCCACCATCAAAAATGGGAGCGGCGCATCGTTGGGGTTATCAGT
The DNA here is from genome assembly GCA_030849085.1 of Borovskyia barvae. Lineage (NCBI taxonomy): Eukaryota > Euglenozoa > Kinetoplastea > Trypanosomatida > Trypanosomatidae > Borovskyia > Borovskyia barvae. The sequence continues at coordinate 120,017 of JASAOM010001111.1, read as the reverse complement.
CGCCTTCGTCTCCCCCTCATCGCCACCAATCGATGCTGCAGCGCGGCAGGAGAGGCCTTGCCATTTATCTTCTTGCAAGTAATGGCAGTGACTCTCCACATACGTGTAAAGGTAATGCCGAAGGATCCGCGTGGCAACTGCGCGTACCCAAGGATGGGTGTGCTGAACGAGTACCTCAGATGTGTGAGGCATCAAGCGAGGTGCTAGGAGCGGATAGAGCTCCTGTGGGAGGGCACTGATCATCGTTTCTGCTGCACGGAGATTGTAAAAGATATAGTCCCAGCCTTCCATCTCCACCTTCTCTCGAGACTTGGCTGTCAGCTGATCGCGCCTCTTGTTGCGCCGGGCTGCTGCGACCTGGTCGTACAAGCATCCTTCCAGCACCGCAGACACAGACCAGGCGCAGCACGCTTGAAATGATGATCTGTTATGTGCCATCTCAGCTCGGACCTCCTCATCTTCGCCGTCGCTCTCTTGGGCGGCTGCGACATCATCGCCGCGCAGCTGATAAAAGTCAGCCAGAGTAGGGACAATGGTTGCCCACGTCTGCGCAGCCATGGTGCGCGTTGCGCGTGGACCCGTGGAGTCCATCCACGACGATAGCACCGGTACGAGAACATCCACACCTGCATAGCGTGCGAGATGCTGCAAGACCAAGCCTCCCATACGACGGCACTCCACCCACTCGCTCCCCGTCACTGTTGCCGCTAATGGTACCAGCAGGACGGGCGCTTCTTCTCGCAGAATCACCGCAGGCAGACGCACAATGAGTGCATCCAAGAGCTCGAGCAGCGCGGTACGCCCTGTCAGCTCAGGATAATCGAGATTTCGGCAGTAGAGATCGATGTGTGACCTGAACTTTTCCGGCGTGAGGCGGTACTCGAGTAGGAAACGAACGAGGATGAGGATGCAGCGACGCCGTATCACGTGATGCGCGCCCCAGTGAAGAAGAAGCTCCGTGATCACGTCCATCAAATCGTAAATTTCAGCGATGTGCACGTGTTTCCCTAGAACAGCGTAGAGAAGGCTAAGGGAAACAGCCATGTACTCGCCGCGCTCCATCACCTCCGCCCGTATGAGTTTTACGAGCTGCACGGCGTTGGTTTCAGACACGACGTACTTTTGATGTGCCACCATCGCCGCAGTGAGTCGGATGGCACGCTGCTTAATGACAGCACCACGCTCGATAAAACTCGTCACCGTTTCGAACAGTTCCTTCTGGAGGCCGTTGACCGAGTCGAGTGGTGGGCGCAGGGAGACGAGGGCGAGAAGGCAATCGAGGGCGTTTGCCACAACTGCATCGCTGCCTTCTCCCTGTAGACACGCAAGGACTGCAGGGACAAGGGACTCCAGTAGATCTCTGTGCTCACGCGTGAAGGTGACACTGAGGTCACTACCCGGGGCAAATGAGATACCTGTGGCAGAGCCAGTTGGCCGATGGCGTGCTCCAGAGTGCGGAGTTGCCGTACTTCTGCGCCGCCTAGTATCATCTTCGGCGACAGCCTGTGTTTCGGCGAACGTTTCTAGTCCATCTTCCTCCTGCTCTTCGTTTGCGTCAACAGCGTTGTCGTCGTCCTCCTCCTTCTCCTTCTCCTCACCCGCTTCCTCGTCTTTCTCTTCCACACCATCACGGTCATCACTGGCAACGTTCTCATCTTCCCAATGCTGCGTTTCTTCCCCGTCAAAACCGTGCTGTTGCTGCGCGCGGTGGTGGCGGAGCATGTCCAGCTTCATAGCAGCTTTTGAGTAGTGTCTCTCTTTGCCGATACCGAGGACTTGCTTCAGTACACTCAGCAGAAACTTGAGGAGGAATTCATCCAAGGTATCAAGGACGACAGCTGTGACGGGGTCTTCGCGGTAGAAGCTCTTAGCTGCCTCGCGCAGCTCCTTTCCGTATCGCCCACGATAGACGCGTAGTTTCTGCTTCTGCTGCGTTGCAAGGACGGTGTGTGCGCTGAAGTCGACATCTACACGCTCCGGTACCGGTGCGACAAGGTAATTCTGATCGAGCTGCTCCTTGCGACTCTGCCGGTCCGCTTTGTGTAAAATCAGGTGTGTGTTGCCGCGAATACGCCGCGTGCCGTCCTTCGCCTCGAAAGTTGCAATCTTTTCTTCCCGAGTACGGTTGTGCTGGTCGAGCAGTCGGCGTACTTGTTCAAAAGACTTCGCCACAGACATTGTCGGATTGGTCATGAGGGACCGCGCGACGCGCACGGCCAGCAAGCGCACTTTATTCACAAAAATTAGATCCACGCTGCCACCCTTACTCGTTGTCAGATACTTACTTTTCATCTCGCGCACCAGAAGCTCGCGAGCTCGGGCACTGCCGTGCAGCTCCTTGGTTTCGACCGCTGTCTCCGACGGAGGTGTCAGCACCCAGGTAATACGGTGCAGGAACGCCTCCATCACCGTTGCGGCGTCGCAGTGCTTGCCGAGGAACGCGAAGCCTTGAAGCGCGCGGTTACGCTTCACTTCCACCATGGTGCTCATCATTTCTACCTGCTCCTTGTGCACACCGATCTCTCCGAGATAGTCATCGAGGAAGATGATCAGCAAGTCTTCCAGCACTTCGGTGAGGCACTTGACGCCGAATGGGTGATCAAATCCAGCGTTCGAAGCAGTGGCCAGCTCCTGTAGAAGAGCTTCCTCTGCCTTCTCCACTGCCGCGTCCTCATCTAGCACGTCGCTGCCATCTTCACCAGCACCCACCCCAGAAGCTCCCTTCCCCGTGGTTTCCCCTCGTCGACGTCGTGGTGATGCCGTTTCCACAGTGTTCTTTTCATCGCTAAGACTCCGTCGTGGTTTAGACTTCTCCAGGGCTTCCTGCACTGGATCGAGGCGAAGATCGGAAGGTGATGAGTGGGCCGCGTCAAGTCGTCCAGAAGAATTCGATTTCGGCGTCTGCAGCAGCTTGCTGTTCGGTTCATACAACTGATACAAGAACGTCACCACTGTGTAGCCCAGCACGTGCAGTTGGTAACCGTGAACTAAATTGTCTTTTAGTTTTGTCACGACGAACTTTAGCTTCGATGGGCCTGTCTCCTGCAGCATGGCTCCAAGGATGCGACGAGCACTTTCTCGGTGCTTGTCGTTTTTAGTGCGCAACTTCTTAATGAGCTCATCTAGTAAGTGATCGACATGGGTGTTGAACTGATCTTCAGGGAAGTGTTTCACGATCTTCGTGATCGCCATGGCCACCGGCAACTGCAGGAGCGCGTTCTTCGCCTGTGTTGTCGCAGTATCCTCACGTTCCTGCTCGCGGCGTACGGCAGTAATGCTATGCTGATTGACGAGCCCACGTCCCGTCATCGCCTTGCTTGTCTCTTTGTCTCCGATGTAGCTGTACAGCTGCGGGAGCACATCGACTTCAAGTACGCGCATGATCCGTGCGTATCGGGTCTCCCGTTGCTTCGCCAAGAGGTCAGTGCTCGCGAAATGGTCCACACCGTCCACCTCTTCCTTCGCCCCCTCTTCATCACCGTCCTCTTCCTCCTCCTCCTCTAGCATAACAGACCGAGGGGCGGCATCACGTCGCTCATACCGTGGCGACGACAGTTCTCCATCCTCACCTACGTTATCCTCGTCGTCTAGAAAGTGAAAGGTGTTCAAAACCTGCACCACACCGCGCAACATGGTAGGACGCAAGTGAATATTAGCACTCGCATTCGTGAGAAAGAGGGAAAGCACGCGGTAATAGGCTGTCCAGGGCAGGCGACCGGCGATGGTGCTGATTGTGAGCAGTACTGCATCGCAGTAGCCTCTAGCGCGACCCTCCGTTAAGTTGGCCTGATTACGCTTCCCCTCAGCAAAGTCTTTCACGCCACTCATGAGAAAAGGAACGAAGACACGCAAAATGTCACGCACGTTCATCTCAGCTGCATGCTGTCGGAGGAGCGTCAAAGCGTGCAGGCGACATCGGTGCTGGACATGACCCACATTTGCGAAGAAATTTTGCTCGGTGTTCGGGGAGTACAGCCGCGCAAAGCTCGGGAATTCGGAGCTGAAGTATCGGCCAAAGCTTTCAAAGGCCTGCATGTGGGCGCAACGAATGTGCACATCTTTGGCTACAGCGCCACGGCGCAAAGACGCGAGGACAGCGTGACGGAGCGTCGTATCGAGTAGTTGAGTGCGGTAAAGCTGCTGCTGAACCGTGAGCGCCACTTCATGACGCCTAAGGGGATTCCCGGCACTGTTCTGGCGAGTCCCCTCCGAGCTGACGACGCTGCGCTGACCTCCCAACGAGGCGTAGCGCACCATGGACTGCAACAGTGGCAACGTTAAGGCACGAATGGTTTGCTCTGGATCGCGCAGAAAGAACACAATGTTGGTTGCCAAGACAGCCACAGCCTCCGCGGCCAGCACCGGATAATACTCCTTATCCAAAGGAAGCTGCACATCCTCGGCACCGTCGTACACTCGTTCGTGACGGACCGCACGCTCACCGACTTTTCCCTCATTACCATTACGAGGGTGGCGCAGAGCGCCATAGTTGCCGAAGTGTGTAAAGAAGTCGTGGAGAGAGTGCAGCGTATGATAGCGCAGCTCGAAGTCGTAACGTTCGAAAGTTTCTTCGTTTTCGAAGCTATTGAGACACGCAACCGCTCGTGCTGTGGCAGCAAGTTGGCGACGGAAGCACTCCGTTCGTGTGGCGTCATCACTCGGCATCGGCGGCGAAAGTTTCGAGGCCGCCGTCGACAGTATTGTGCAAAGCGTATGACGGGCTTGTGGATTCACCACCACGTTAAAGAGCCTCACCAGTGGCTGCCAATGGGCACGGTGGTCCAATTCAGGGACCTGCGCCATCAGCGTCTGTACGATGCCGGTGACGGTCTGCGCTGTCGAGGAGTCCGTCATACATACCGGATGGGCCACCATTCGCAGAGAAAGTTCGAGAAGACGACTCATCATACACGACAGTGAAGAGGACTGTGACGAAGCCAGAGCCGAATCTGTGTGCAGGTAACGCGAGAGCTGCGCGATGGTGCGCATCACATCTCTCCACATAGAGACGCTCAGGGACATTATGGAAGTCGGCCTTTTCTTGTCACTCGCACGCGCGCGGTCTTTGTTAGACGATAATGATGGCCTGCTGCGTTGCAGAGGCTTCATGGCAAGGCCACTTGAAACGCTCATCGTCACAGCTTCTTCTTCGTGTGTTGAGGTAGCGATAATGCCGTCTGAGGTCGGGCCTCTTGCCGGGAGGGCTTCCGATGCCCCGAAAAACATTCCCTGTTCATCTCGCGTCGCCCCAGAGGTGAGGAGGGTGTATAGAGCGGTGAATACGCCAGCGATGTGCTGATCCAGAAAGCAGGCCCGAAAAGTCGCCGTCGGACGCTTGTGACCTCGATGTATCCTATCATCAGGATTCTTCGTCGCCGCAGTGCTCCGCAGCTCCACTACCGGTTCATCAGCGCAGCTCAAGAGCTCGGAAACACACCGAAGACCTTCACTGAGGGTGTGCGTAGAAGCGCGATGGACGGAGGCAGCATTGGGAGTAACGGCAAATACCTCCTCAAGTGTCCCCAAAACAATGTCGGAGTACGCGGGGAACAACGGTAACAGGACAGGACTGCGAGACCACGCCAGCAGCAGACGCAGTACCGGAGTGGTGGTGCTCTTGGAAGCCCCTATAGAGGTGCGCGCACCGGCTACCCCAACGCTATGAGCACTGTTAACGCTATCCAGCGTCATACCCTGGGAGTTCGTATAGAGAGCGTTGAGATAGCGAGTGAACAAAGGAAGAGCGGCGCAACTTGACGTAGCCGTTGCAGCGGAGCTTCCGGTGGTGTCCTCTGCCCCGTGCAGCGTTGCCATGAATTCCTCAGGAAACTGTTCCGAAAGCAGCGCCACTATGGTCACCGCCTCTCGGCGGACATGAGCGAAGGACGTCGAAAGGGCGCTGTTGGCCAGTGACTTATTGAGAAGTGCTGCCCACCGCCGCACGCGCTCCTCACTTGTGCCGATCTGAGTCGTGTCGCGTGGAAGGCAAGTGAGAAGGCGCTCCACTGAAGACCGGAGACACTGCTTGCATGCCACGAGGTACGCCTGCATGGCCACATTCAGACAGGTCGACACGTAGACCGAAAACCGCTGCCCTACAGCGTGCAGCATTGCCTCCAATAGGCGCAGGGCATTGCCAAGCTGTTTCATCAGTCGCTCCAACCGGCGAACACCGCGATGAGACGAGCGGCGCGGTGGGTCCTCGGAGGTGGTGTGCTCCCCTTTCATCCCTCCCGGCAACACCATACCACATCCACCAAACACCACATCATCCCATACATTGGTGAGAAAATCGAACGTTTCTGCGCTAAGGGAGAGAGGCGATGGGGAGTTGGGACCGCTGTTGCCACCCTCATCACTGTGAGGTGGAGGCATCGCAGACGCCAAGAGTCGGTGTAGCAGTTGATCGAACACCTCCGCCAGGGGGTTCTTAGAAGCAGCGGCCCCACCAACACTATTTCCTAGCGTATGGGTGGGTAGATGTTCTAGGAACCCCATCAATCGCCGACTCAGGACCGCTTGATCCTTCAGTCTATCCTTAGAAACCTTTGTTAGCAACTTCGGCAGCGACAACGACATGGCAGATGATATGTAGGTGACGCGTTCGTGTGCGGGGATGTCACGCTCTACATCAAAGGTACTTAGAAATGTGAAGAGAGCTTTCATGGTGTCACAATAAGGGGCCAACTTTGCATGGTACGTGTAAAAAGGCTCGACTCTCAGTCGCTTAAGATTATCCACCGCCATGCGCTGTAGTCGAGGATTCGCCTCTGACAAGAACGACACAAAGACATTCTGCAGCTCGGCGTTGCGGGCGTCGATACTGAACTGCACAGCTTCACCGATGCGCTTGCGTTGGTGCGCCGTTAAAGCGCCACTCGGTGCTGCCGCACAAGCCCGCATTGCGACCTCCAGTCGTTGCTCAAGTTTGCGCACTTGCGAAGGATCAACACCGCTGGGGTGACGGTTACGCTCGATAGCAACGAGCTCCAACACGATGTCCTCCACAAGTCGCACCTTGCTGTCGATGGCAGAGCTAGACTTTACCATCGCCTCCATTATGGAGAGGAAGGTCTGAGCGAGGGTGGAACGGTCAGTGGAAACGACGTACAAGGCAGCAGTGGCGGAGGATGTGCGCTTGCGGCTACCTTGATGGTGTACCTCTTTCACGTTGGGCTCCTCACCCCTCGTGGCAGCCCAATGTTGTCCCCAGCGCACAATCTCAAAATCACCCCTGGTGCTATCGAGCAGGGTAAGAGTGCTGGTGTGGTACTGTGTGCTAGAGAACACACGACTCACCAGTTCTCCCTTCGCGTGACGCTGCTGATCAGAAAGACGAACCTCGTAAAGACACGGCAGCGATTCCAGGCGCTCCAGGCTGGTCGCAACAGCAGCGGTGGCAGTTTCTGTGGCCTCGGGGTCGTCCAGCTCCTCGGCACTCGTATGCGAATCTAACGGTGTAACGGCAGCACATGCCGCTACGACATCGCCGATGATGAGTGGGCGAGCGAAAGCGAGTATTACGGTATTCCACACAACAGGCTCCAGACGGTGGTGGGACTGTCTCAAGGTGATCAGCGCCGTCTCCGGGTACCCCTTCGGATCGTCAGATCGACTCCCTGTCTTTTGTCCCTCCTTACTCACCAATGCATCGTCAGTATCATTCTCTGTGTCTTGAAAGCTGGCGAGTGCTGTCTGCTCCTGAGAAATCAGCGCGCACAGAACCTTTTGCGCAATCAGCCAAGCCCCAGTGAACTTCACGTAGAGGAAACCGATCATCGTGTGAGCAATGAGCAAGCGCTGAAATGGCTGCGTAACAACTCCGGACTCCACCTGAAATGTTAGCTGAGATAGCTCCTGCCGCATACCGTCGAGATTGCCGGTGTGCGAAAGTGGGTTGAAGAGCGATGCACGAAGCAGTGCGTCCACCACGTTGAGCGGAACCACGGGAACGCCGGCGAAGCGATCGGACACCGCCAAGGCTGGATGGCACACGAGACGGAGCAGACGCAAAGACAACAGGCGAAGCCGAGGAATCGGTGCTGCCAGACACTGGAAGAGCACATCCCCGACAAGGGCAACATGAAGCGACTCCGGCAACGCGTTGCGGAGTTTACGTAGAGCCATCTGTGTGTGTTCAGAGAGCTCCTCTCCTGCAGATCCTCTAGCTTGCTGCACTGAGCTCACTGCCAGCGCACCCACCTCTGCATCATTCTCACTCTGAGGGCTATTCGCGTCCAAACCGAGCATCCACAAAACTGCATGAAGCAGCACTTCGGCTCCGTGAAACAACTGCACTCTAGCCTCGTCAGAAACGGTGATGTCAAGCTGCGTATTTAAGTTCGCCATGCAGCCACCTGCCGTGGTCTCACTCGCGCTACAGGACGTCTGCGACGGGGCTGTAGCAGCGCGAAGCTGCTGAAAGCCTTGCACCAGGACCGTGATGGTACGACAAAGGTGTCGAAGACTCTCTTGCTCACCAGTAGCGTCAGTTTCATCAGCACGAACACCTTGCACGACCCGCCGCTGCCTTTTTGTTTTCTTGAGTGAGCTTGAGCTGCTGTGATGGCCTGTGAATGCCGTGCGTTGCACCAGCATGGCGGCGACCTCAGCGTAAAGTGCATACGCCGCCGGGTTCAGCGAGCTGATGTGCCCTCGCGATTGCTCCTGCTGCTCGATGAACTGTAACAGATTTAGCAAAGCCTGCCTCACTGGAGAGACCGTTGCGGACGCGCTGCAGTTGATTACCAATACCTGAATGATAGGCAAAGCACAAGACACGTAATTCATCGCTTCCGAGGACGGCAATAGTGACCAACGCGACGTACTCTGAACCGTTTCGTAAAGACGAAGGAGGTGCAGCACTAGAGTCTCCAGGACTTCGCGGAGTGAGAGCTCCGACGTCGCGCCTACAGTGCCAAGACGGGGCTTTCCGGCCAAGCTGTTATGGGCAGACTTGCTAACGGCTGACTGCATCATCCGGAGGCGCAGCAGTTGCTGCAACGGGGTCGCTGACATGTGTGGGGTGTGGTCTTGCAGCAGCCGACCCAGCAGCACCGCACGACGAATGCTCGATTGACACTGCGCCATCCAGATCGCATCAGACGATGTGGCAGTGGCAGCTGCCAACCCGTCCGTCGTGGCGTTCGTTCGGTACTCCAGCATGCAGTTGATACCAGTGACAGCCCCCTGCCAGAGGACCATGCCTGCCGTATGAAGCAGCGTAAGCGCGAAGGGAGTGAGGTAAGAGGGAATGCGTACCTCCTTGGACTCCTTACGATATCTAACGTGCTGCAGAATATGCAGTGCACGAGCCTTTGTCGAGTCATTCTCGTCGTCTTCATCACTTTCGGAAATGTAGGCATTCTCGTGGGTGTCACGTCCTCCGGCAGTCGAGGAATCTCTCTGCGCCATGCCGCTATCACTGTCTTCAGCATCGCGTTGGTCCGTCTCTTCAGCAGCACGGCGCTCCTGCTCGATGGCAAATGCGTAGTTTTTCTGCAGCACATCTTGCGCAAATGCAAAGAGGATCAGCTGCGCCTCTTCGCCGAAGTCGCTACTGACAGCGTCTCGCAAAGCACTCTGAGACACCTTCGAGCAAACTTGTATCGCCAACTTTGCTACAGGAAGAAACCACTGTTGAAGTTCAAGGAGATGTGAGTCGCCGTTGTTGCTAGCTGTCCCTACGGAGGTCAGGTACGGCGATAGACAAAGTGGGGACAGAAGCCCTAGCGTGGCCGCTACACCCTCCAGCGCGCAAGAGGCAGTGGCATGAACCTGCACCGAAGATAAGGGGCGCTGACGAAGAACAGCCACAAGGTGCGATGCCAAACGCCGGAGCAACGCTGCTTCGCGATTGTCCGTCCACAAGACAAAATTTGTAGAGGACATTACGATAGTAAGGAGCCGGATATACAGTGGCCCCGCTAATGAGACAGCAGGAACGGATTCGAAACAGAGTACGGCAGCGGCAAGAAGGCGATGACTTGGTCGCACGCTAGCAGAACTCGCTGGAGGTCCTTCCTCTGGCACCGCCATTTCCATCGCATCGCCCAAGCTAGCTTCATCCTCGCTTTCATCCCCTACTGAAGAGTCCCGCCGGGCGATAGCCGAGTGTCTCTGGATTTCGTGCAAGACAGCGGCTGCTGCAGTGCCGATGGCAAGGCTGCCGATATTACGAAGAAGGTATCGTGCACCTTCCACATCATCACTGCTCTTCAGTGTGGCGCCTTCTATATCGCCCTCACGATCCTCAGTCACAACAACCTCGTCAGGACGTCCGAAAACGGCAGGCCAACGGTTGGAGCGCAAATTGGCAGCGCAACCAGCAGGTTTAGAGGGATACTGCGCGTTTTCATCGGCATGGTGAGCTCCAAATTCTTCATTCTCGCCGCCGCCCATGGAATCAAGATAAGCAGACAGAGGATGCTGTGTCTCCTGCAGATGATGCATGAGGTCAACATCATTCATTCTTTGGCCTTCGTCCCCGCCCTCACGAGAAAGTTCCATCAGTCGGAAGGCGTGCAACAGGAGGATGTAGTTCGTCTCAAAAGACGTGTTCAAAGATCCGCGCAGGCCTCGAAAAAGTTCCGCGACAAAATAAGTAAGGCCATCGACAACTGGGTGATGCGGTAGCTCCGTGCGTGCAAAGTGCAGAAGTTGCGCACGATCGATCCACATGGTGGTCGAAGGCGCAGTCTCATCAGCACTCGAATTGTTCGCCTCATCATCTTGATCGCTAGTGCGGCTTGTTCGGCTGGCTGTGTCATCTTCTGGTGATGAAGTTGGGTAATTCACTTCTTCGTAGCTGCGTAGTACATCGCTGCAGGCCTCCTCCACTATCATCGACAAGAATTGACGGTGAAGACGGCACAGAAACGCCAGTAGCTCAGCGGATAAGCGGCGCACGTATTCCTTTGTGTCGTGTAGCTGGCCAACGTATTGCTGGATCACTCGGCGAACAAGCGGAGCATGTGTGGGGTCCGCCCAGCACATTCGCAACTCGCGACACCAGGCAGCCTGCACGGCGAACACAAGCTGCAATCGCGCCGTGTCCACAATGAGGTGGCCAGAGCCGTCGTACATGCCAGCCTGCATGGCCTCCTGGAAGAGGAGGAAATAGGGTAAAAATTTGGCCCCCATATCCCGTACGAAAGCGATAGTGAGTCGCGCAAAGGCCTCGAATGCTTCTGTGGTGGAGCCGTCACCTTGCTGCCGCTGCTCCATCGATGTGGTACTCTTCCCCTTCGTACCGTCCGAGTGTGTGTCCGCTTCGGCTTTGGCGTGACCGGCTCCGCGGTCCATCAACCGCGCCAGCAGCTTCTGCGCCAGTTGGCGATGGTGCAGGTGAAAGAGAGGAACTGTCTCACACAGCTCCAGCACCTCCCAGCGAAACTTCTTCAAGTCTTTGGAGCTGTGGGAAAGCAGCTGCTCATTGAGCTCAACATAAAAGGCAGGGCGGTGCGCAAAAGAACTACCCTCAACCGCACTTGGACTCGACGCGGCGAGCCCAAGAGTGACGTTCCCGAGGACCGCATGACCAAGCCCAAGCCTCACATGCTCGACGGCATGCCGAAACAGTTTCTTTTTCCCTGCGATGGTGTGTCCCTTCTTTTTGGGTGGCATGGCGCTACGCCTCTGCTACAAGCCCAAGTGAGTGAAAACACCTCTGCAGGTTTGCCAGTACAACACACCGCACGAACTACCGTATTACACTTCCACACACACGAAGGGGGTGAGATGCCTGGCTTTTTTTTCGCTTCCTCGACCTTGAGGGAGTGAGAGGAATCTTTCTCTCAACCACTCGCTCTTTCTCTCTCTCTCGTTGTGCTTCGTCCCCTGCAAATGACGCAAATGGGTGTACGTGTGCAAGCAACTTTCTTGCTTTAGCACTATTACGCGTGATCAGGTTAATTAACTAGAAATTAAGGAATGGAGGAGGGGGTGAAAAGGCCACGACTTGGGAAAAGTGAAAGGGGGAAAAGCGCTGGAGGTTGCCTTCGGTGAGGGCGTTAGCTGTTGACGCGTTCGCAGGAGGATTGAGCGCCGATATTTTTTTGTTCCCAGGGAAAGGGGGGAGAAAGATTGAAGACGGAGCGAGGCAGACACATGAGAGTGAGGAGAAGACATAATGAGGCGACGACTGTAACGATGCTCATGCACTCCTCATCTGCGCACGTCTGAGGGGACAAAAGAGAGCAGTGACAGAAGGGACACGTTTTTGTGCGTACGCACACAACAGCACACGCATGATCAGAATGCATAGGTATATATATATATATATATATATACCCTTGTAGGTGCCAAGGCCATGCCTATGTTTGCATGTCATCGGACTAATGCGCTGTTGGGCGCGTCGATAAGCCAGTGATCGCGGGTGGGAAGAGAATAAAATCGGAGACACGTAGGAAACCCCTTCCACGATAATCTACGGTGTGTCCGCATACAAGAGACTGCGATAAACCCCAGCTCGTTGCAGTGGCGGATTACACGTGCCGTCGATCTTCAGAGAGACCGCGGCGTCAGACTCTGGTGAAGGAGCTGGAGTAGCCTCCGAATCAGCCGGCCTGTAGTCCGTAAGTCGAGACTCCAGGGAAGGAGCTTGGTGTTTAGTACGGTCTACCCAAAACTCGTTCACGGTGCTCACCGGAGCCGATGCGAGTGGGTTGGTCCCAGCACTTCGACGCCCCTGTGCCAGGTTTTCCAGCAGCCAGGAAGCGGGCCGTGCCTCGCAGCGAAACGATTCGTGGCCCATGGAGTCAACCCCTGGAAGAGCAGGAGCTGCAACGCACGCTATGCTGGCTGCTAGGCGATAAAGAAACGCCTGGAAATGGTGCAAGCACGCGCGCGTGCGCGCCGTACTGCGATTGCCCTGTGCAGGTAAAGGAAATTTCATGGTGTCCAATACACCGGATGATGCAAGGGCGTTGTTTTGTGTCACCAGCCTCGAAAACGTCTCTCGCGCGACACTGGTGCTGTACAACAGGAAGAAAGTGTGAGGAACTACCGCTCTGGGAGGCAAAGAGGATGACGGGGCTGTGGACGATGGTGTTGTACTTTTCAGGGTATCCGCCACGTCCACATGAACCCACTGCTCGCCCGTCCCGCCACGAGAGCACAAGAGACTAGTAAGAGACTCCATGAGGACGGCGCTTGCCGCCGAAGCACGATGAGTCCCTGCTGCGGCATCTTCCTTCCCCATCGCCACAGTGGCATTGGTCAAAGCCTGGAAGAGGGTCCAAGAAACCTCCACCACGCCAGCTCCAGCTGCTAATAGAAGACGCCGCCAACTGCGCAGAGGATGGCCGTCAGCCGATGTCCAGTCGAGGTCGCCCGGGGATTCTTCGCCTGATTGAGACCGCGGCCGTCTCTGTGATATCGACTGTGGGAGCTGGACGGCTTTCGAAGCCCCACGCGGTTGAGGCGAAAGGGTGCATTCATGAGACCAGTGCAAGTAGCAGATCTCGCCCAATTGCTGGATGGCAGCGTCTGGGAGAACGAAATAAAGATAGATTCCCTTCGGTGGAGGGCCTGGCACTGTATCGCACATTTTTGTGGTGGCAGCAGGTGTGACATCAGAGCGGGGGGTTGGATCGACGGTGCGCAGTACGTCGCGGTGAGCGTGGGCACACAGCAAAGGGCCTGTTTCTGCCATCCACGCGCCAATGGGCGGACCACCCGACGCGTTTCGCCCCGCCGCGCCAAGTGTCGCCGATAGCTGCGGCAGTGCTTCACGGAACGCGTTGAGCTTCGGGAAGGCTGGATGGTAACGCTCATCCTGAGAGAGATGGTGAGACTCTGCGGATGTCTCGCTGAACCAGCCGCCAGCGGCAAAGTCCCTCCACGCAGACACATCCGATGATGAGCACCACGAGCAATCCAGACACGGCACGCGAAGCACTAATGCTGTGCATGCCACGGGAGTGAGAGCTGGTAGCACAAACGGAGTCACAAGATTTTGTGTTGCGTCTTTTGGTACGCTGATGTAGTTCCCTACGACGCACATTATCGGCGACTGGGATGCTTCATTTTCGCCTAGCACATCGCATTTAATGTGCTCCTCGCCCATCTCCTCACCCGGAACGCTGGACCAGCAAAGTCGTCCGGTGCGAAGAATGGCGTAGCACCGCGGCACTCGGGGGTGCCGCCCGACATGTGCGGTTTCCAGCTGCCATATGTCGCTGGGATGCACAGATACCATCGATGCAATGGATTCCACGAGACCTAGTCCCGATCCCTCCACGCCCGTCAAAGAGCCCCTTCCACCTCCGTCTTCCTGGATGCTCTCACCCGTGGGGGGGTTTCGCACACTGCAGTATGCAGGCCTAGGAGCCACCAAACGTTTCCTTGTGAGCCTGCGGAGTCCCTCGCATGCCAGCGCGTCAGGTTTTGGTCCTCCATCCCACACGATAGACACATCTGCAGCCAGGTGTGGGGATACCGGCTCTGGTTCTACAGCGGCCTCGATCCGCTGTGAGAAATGCGCTGGCCTCTTCGCAAGGGGTGACGCCTCCTTGATGGATCGGAGTGGGGGTCGCATGGCGCTTTCCGATGTCCTCGTTATCGTGTCGACTAACACGCGCAGAGGTCGACCAGCCCGCGGGGTGGAAGGTGTCTCGGGTAGGTCAGTCCCTAAGGATGCCACGCCTGTGCTAGCGTTGTGAGAGCGTGCGTGCTCGGCGGGCGGCAAGCAAAAAGCGTTGGAGGGCGGCGGGGAAAGCTTAGCTGATGTGTCGGGCTTCCCACCGTCATCTCTCGATTTGGAGCCATCTTCATCAGGGGACTCGCCGAGGATATTAATTTCGTGCGTGGGCTTCACGTTTAATTGCGAAAGCTCGAGGGCGTGCCTGAAGTTGTCGAAGGGAGAGCACGGCTGTGGAGCCGCAGACGTTAAAATAGGGGAGGATATGATGCGATCTTCAGGACGCGGAATAAGATCTGAACTGAACTGCGCCGTGGCTGAGATAGACATCTTCACCGTGGAGTTATCAGGCCCGCTATCACTCGGCTCTGCTGACCTGTCGTGTGGCTTGCTACTTTTCGCTTCCTCGTCCTTCTCCTTCACAGGGTCAGGCCCCCAAATGTCCTCGTCCAGTTGGGCTGATGCGACGACAGCAGTGGGGCTATTGCTTTTCCCAGATTGAGGAGCAGCGGTAGACATCGCGCGTACCGCAACGTCCAGCGCAAACGTAATCTCCTTCCTCTGGCCGCCACTGCTGCGACGACGGCGTCGAAGAGCCTCCTCATCCTCTTCATCCCCTCTCCCTTCGCCAACTCGAGGTGATTCGCCAGCCGAAGAAGATGCCGGGTAAACTAACGAGGCAACGGCTCCAAGATCGTCTACAGCTGATAGCGTACGCACGGGTGAAGAAAGGGCCTTCAGATGCGTGTCACCGTCAGTTGAACCCTGTGCGGCATCGGGGGGTCGCGGCAAGTCTGCATCTGTCACTGCGCCCCCATTCCGGCTTTCTAAAGCTTCCACAACCCCCTCCGTTAGCTGCTTTAGCAGTTCCTCCAATTTCGGGTAAGAAACGTGGAGAGATTCACAAAGGTCAGCCAGTGCCGGAAGAGTAGCGAGCATCCACTTGAAAGCTGGGCCCAAGCAAAGTGGGCAAAGCTGACGCACCCTTCGAGGTTTGCGAAGGCGGCCTGAAAGTGCGGGTAGTGTAGAGAGGGACCGGTGCGCAGACGTCAGAGTCGATGTGGGGGCCACGGTAGCCGATGCTAAGCCATTGGGGGTGCTACCAGACGCCTGTACACCGCGTTCATCGCGCTCAGTGACGATCAGCCCCGTTGAGCTGCTTGGCATCATGGTATTGGATTTCGCCGCCGCCCATCGGGCTTCAGCTGAGGCAACTTCTTTGCTCAGGTCAGACCATGGCCACACGTGCGTCAGCGGCACACACCCGTCCTCCAGCGCGACGTTAATGCAGTCGTAGCAGAAGCAATGGCCACACGTTTCGATGGTAGCTGGGCGGTGACGCAAAAGCCGCCCGCAAAGAGCGCAGGTGAGACACAGCTTTAGAAGCTTCAGGTCACGCTTTGAAAAAGTTGCAGCAGTAGCAGTTGCGGCATTCGTATCCTCTTTCGCAGACGGTCGGTCTGCGTCGTCGCCATCCGCTTTACGCATGGAAGAATCGCACGGCTGCTGCTCCCTCTGTGCACCATCGTGCCATGAAAAGAACTGCGTGAAGGAAAAAGAGGCCAGAGAAGAACTCCGTTGCGGTGAAGGAAAGTCAGGGACTTGAGAACCTGTGCGTTGCGGCGATAGTGCTGACGAAGCGGTCAGCGGTGGCTGCGCCTGTTCGAACTCCATGCGCCCATTGGAGGATGCGTGTTGCCTCCCCCCATCCAAACTAAAAAGATTAGATCTATGTCCGTCTATTGAGCTGATCTATATGCGCGGAACTGCGATCAATATGAAGCGCATCAGTAGAAACTAAATCGGCGCGGATCGGTGGAAGTGTGGCAGATGCTTTTTTTTTATGTGCGCGGTACAAATATTTCCCGTTGTCGTATGCCTCTAACCCCCTCCCCGACTGCTTTTCCCGTCGGCTACGGAACTTTCAGAAAGTTGAAGGCTTTGCGATCCACTTTAGGGGTTTTCCCGTTTCGTACTTCTCTTTTGAGATGGGATGAGGGGGGGAGGGGAGGGTGCTCGAGGTTTGAAAGTAGTTTACGACTATGTTGCTGCTGATGGAGTTAGAAATAAGGAAAACTACAGGATGAGGGAAGTGGAGAAAGGAGGAGGGGAAGTCTATGAAGCGAACATACACACACACAGAGAGAGAGAGAGAAAGAAGCTAGTCGAGGAATGTATCTGCGGTGCTGATGTGAAGAGGGTGGGCGGCTGCGGCAGAATTGCATTGAAATGAAAGGGGGGTTCACGGTGTGTGTGAGGCAGATTCGGGGAAGTGCATCTGACATTAGTCGGCCACAGAGAGATGTAAAAGGGGGGGGCGGAGGACAGAG
The DNA here is from genome assembly GCA_030849085.1 of Borovskyia barvae. Lineage (NCBI taxonomy): Eukaryota > Euglenozoa > Kinetoplastea > Trypanosomatida > Trypanosomatidae > Borovskyia > Borovskyia barvae. The sequence goes on along the minus strand of JASAOM010001111.1, from coordinate 103,046 downwards.
ATGCGGCGCCATGTGCTCAAGTGGATGCACGGAACCCGTAGATACGCTGATGGGTGCAGGCACCAGAATCCTTTTGCAACCTCCTCCTTTTCCCTTCCTTCCCTCCCTTATTGTCGCTCCTCTACACATTTTTCAAAGCAGACACGTTTCGCTGGCAGCCACGTCCTGCACTCGCCAGCGTGCAGTATTGCTGCTGCTCATCACTCACTCATATCCGAACTTCTTGAAGTTGCCAAAGCTTTTCATGATTTCTGTGAGCTGGGTGGCATTACAGGTGCGTCGAAGTGACCCCGGGGCCGGCGGAGAAGGGCAACGCGACGCCTCATCGATGTTCGTGATTACGTCGTTACTTGGAGGGGGTTTCTTCTTATATGGACCCTATTTTACTCACATGCCGTCAATAATTGAGGCCTTGCACGCATAGACGCCGTCGCTTTCTTTATTTGCTAAAGACTCTCATCCCACTTGCTCGATATTCCCTTCGTTAGTTTTTCATTCAGCCAGGGATACAAAGTAACTGCACAGCGCCACGACAAGTGCGATCCACGAAAGGGAAGAGTAACGGGTAAACCACCATGCAGGCCTCCACGTCAGCAAAACCGGAAGCTCTCTAAAAAGCTCCGACTTCTGCTGAAACTCTTCTTTACTGTACGGTTCCCCTCCCAGAACATCAAAGCGTCGGAGGGCTCGCAGTTGCGACACGGAAGAGGCGTTTGATGTACTGCTCATCCCCCTGCCGTTTTGAAATCCTCCTGGTACTCCACTGAGGGCGCGCTGCCGCGCTAGTAAGCTTTGCTTTAGAAGGCGTAGGCTTTGCTGAGGGTACGGGCTGCGCAGCAACAACCAACTCCACAGAGTCACGTCCACCTCCTCTGGGTCAGGTACAAACGGAATGTACTTGTACAGAAGGAAAGTCACGTAGTGGAGCGGTGAAGCCGAGGCGGGGACCACGTCGGCCGCTAGCAAAGAGCGGCGCAATATCCAGCGGGATGGTTGTGAGACCAACTGTGGAGCTGCACCTGGCTCACGGCGATCACGCTGCCGTGAAAGGATGGACGACAGTGATGGCAGAAATGATGCCAGCGCATTCCACAGAGTCCAGAGAATCAACAGCACAAGTCGAAGAGGACTGTAGAGAAGTGCGGAGCTCAGCACACCTGAGGAAGAGGAGCAGGGGTGGAAGAAAAGGCTGAGCACTGTGAAGTGCGGGCGGGTTCCAGCACCACCATCGAGGCTGCTGTGCAGCCCATCCCAGAAGTACTCCTCCTCATAGCGGTAATGGCCATTATACGAGTAGTAGCTATTTGTATCCAGCACCGGTGGGTTCGCCGCCGCCGTGCTGAACGAGAAGTTCTCTGGGTACATCTGCGTCTGGCTTGTACCTCGAGGCAAGTTCCCGCGATCCTCCCCCAAACCACGACCTGATGGACGCATCCTCTGACGGGGCAGTAGTGGGTGGGCAGCAGCGTCCTCCTCGTCACCGCCGCTCGTAGCCGCACCGGATGAGACAGCTGCGTCAGAGCCACGAGCCGAGGATTCAAGCGACGGCGATGCTACCAGTCGAGTAGTAGAGACTTCATAATGAGAGGAGGGCGTAGGAGACATCCTCGAGCCTTCTGTTTTGCTCACCAGACCTTTCCCACGACGTGGGACGGCCTCCCAAATCTGACGCCGGAGACGCTCTCGCTCTTGCAGAAACACCTGGTCATGGCACCACCCCACAATAAGTTCCAGAGTATGCGGCTGCTTCGCTAATGGGCTCGTCACACCAGCGGCAGGGCTCAGACCAGCCGCAGCCACGCCATTCTCTACCTGAAACACGTAGGGCGTGGGGCGCACCGCCTGTGCAGCCGACAGCGGGTCTGCGAACTGGACGTAAATGATATCCGAGTAGCCGCCCGTGGGCGACGGCAAGTGGTGCGCCACTGTAAGTCCAATGTAAGCATCGAAGTACTCTCGCACATCAAGTATATCATCCAGCGGCACCCCACTCACAACAACCCAAGCTGCGGCAATGGAGCTTGATGCAGCTTGCTGCGTCAGAGGTACATTATCAGTGGTACTGCGAAGCACCTCTGAACCATCAGGCAACGGGCACGTCGCGCAGGGCACGTGATCTTGAAAATTACGTGGCAGAAATCCTCGCGTTCTGCTCTCGGTAGAGATAATTGATTCGGGCAAGTTCACTTGTGGGGACTCAGGCACCGGTGCCCCACGGCGCTGATGCCGACGTTCTTGCCAGTCCCCTATGGTCTGCTTCCACATCGGTTGCAGTAACTTGCAATTGATGCTCCACAATCATTCGACACACACACAGGCACTCAAAAGCGGCTTTCAAGACCGTTGATCGCAAGTCCCACATGTGCGGGAGATTTCTCATCGTGAATAATAAAAAGGGGAAGGGATAAAGAAGGACAGTTACGTCGCCCACAGTTTTGTAGAGGGTCGCGGGAGGTGTATAGAAGAGAAGAGAGAGAAGTGTGTGCGAACCGTCGCGTTGAGTGCAGTGCCCCAAAGAGACAGAGAAAGACGAAAGAGCATCGGGGACGGTCCTATACGATCTTCGAGGTTGCTGGCGCATATCCCAGGTTAGACTAATGTCGCGGTGTACGTGAGAAAAATGTGGCATGCCTTGAATCTCTTTTTCGGTCGACCATAACGAAAAACTGAAAGCACCGGGGAGAGATCATAAGCTGCCCGTGAAATGGGAACGTAGCACCTCATTCGCATACGATAAAGATGCACAGGAATCCTCATGGCGAAAACAGGGAAAAAGGAGGGAAAGAGGGATGAGAGAGAGCAGACGACGGACAATCCAAAAGGGGCACGATACCTAAGAAAGCGAACTTTGCGGACTTTTTGACTATCGAAACATGACGCGACGATGTTTCCACCGACACCTGGAACGGAGAAACCTTCGCGCGCCGGATATGTCCCCTCTCCATCTCCCTCTGTCTCTGTCGTGAGATGAGGTTTTTCACCTGTCACCTATACCGCATCGCGTGCGCCCTCTCATCGGCCTTTGCGCTAAACGAAGTGGAGCAGCGAAGGGAAAAGACGAGCGAAAGATCACGGCAACAGCGCACATGCAGCGAAGCAGGTCGGCCGGGATGCGTTCACTCGCTGAGGATCCAATAGGAAGAGGGGAGTAGCGATGCCACTGTTAATCTCCACCAGCGCCGGTTGCGCCTGCCCTCTTCTGGAGCAGAGGCATAGGTAAGGAAATTGCATCGGAGTCATCTCAAGTTCCTCTTCGTGCACATGGAACGTGAGAGTGGGGGATTTCGATACTGTCGTGGGAGGCCCCCAATTGAGAACTGCTTGCAGCGTCCGAGAAAAAGGTGCTTCGCATCCCGCTACCGCTCGACTTAGTGCCTCTTCCGCTGCGTCGCTGACGCCTGAAGGTGCGTCTGCGATCCATAGAAACAGGGCGGCAAGTACTACCTCGGTAGCCTCTTGCTCATCATTAACGCGCACTGCAGCGTCGCCGGTATTCTCTCTTCTGCCTCCACCCCCCTGATAAAGCGGAGCAAGCTGAAAACGCTGCAAAGCTTCGTAAACAGCTTGGATTAAGTTGTCCTCTTTGACAGCATTCACGCGCGCTTCCAGGATTTCGCGGCGTAGGGCTAAAAGGCAGGTCGCATATTGGGATGCGGGGCGCGAAGCATCGAGCATTGCTTTCTCCTTCAGAGTTCGGGGTCGCAACCTCGTCTGCAACCCGTTCTGGACATGGCCCTCTCCTTTAAGCAGAGGGGCGTCGCCCAGAAGCGGCCATAAAACTCCAGCCCCACCACCCGCCAGCGCACGCACATACCGATGTGCGAATACACCATCTAACCGTGTAAGTGATGACGATTGGAAGTAGAAGGCTCGCGCGAAATCTGCCGTGACATCATCCGCATTGTAGCGGATCTCACCCTGCTCTGGCCTTGGCGCGCCTGTCGTTGTTAGACTCACTGCACTTTTCAGACGTTGCACCGCCTGCTCCCGACGTTGCTGAATGGAATCGGCATCGATTGTGGGTGCGGCGAGGCCGAGCAGCTCCCGTTCGATGTCAAGACGCTGCCGACGCAGTGCAGCGTAGTGGAACGGGAATAAAAATAGAGAGGTGAGAGTGACACCCCATAAGAAAAGAAAAAGAGCTTGCCTGCGACGAAGCGCCACCGTACGGCGTTGGGGAGGTCCAGGTGGGTGAAGAAGTTGATCGAGTTTCCATAGGGTACCGTAAGGAAGCATTCTGTGTCTCTCTGGAGTGTAACCTGCGTCGGCACTGGCAGCACCTAACTAGGAAAAGAGTCCCTCAGTGATTACCGCTTGTGTTCGTCGGTTTGCAGGCACGCCACAAATCAGTACTTCAGGTTGTCCGCTTAGCGCGCGCGACTCCCCTTGTCAAAAGAAATGAGGGCTCGTGCATGCAACCTACAGCTTAGAAGATCGAATAAGAACAGGGATTAAAAATTAGACGCATGACTGGAGCGGTTCAAGCGTGGGAAATGTAGCGGCGCGAAATATCGGCACCGTTGGATGATTCTCGCAGTGGGAGAAGGTGGAAGGCGAGCAACACCTCGGTAATGCAACTGTGCGGCGGGGGGGGGGAAGGGGGGGGGGGGGTAGAGATACACGACCCTTTTCCCCACTTCCTCTCTTTCCTCATCACGGTCTTCTCACCCACCCAAGGGGCCCACATCCATCTGGATACAGTCTCGTCAGTACTGACAGAGGAGAGCCCTTTCGTGATCAACACAGTCACGTGTTGCACTTCTCGCACCGGCTCTTCTTTCTTTTTTTGTTGCCAAGTCTAGCAAACAGAAGATCATTTGCGTGATGCGCATGATCCCCTGCATTCGTCTCTATCGATGTAGTAGTCACACAAACGGATGAAAGTGCAGGTAGAGTGGGAGGAGGAGGGGATATTCGGGCTTGGTTGATGTGCACATCCCTCTATTCTCCTCGCTATCACTCGCCACGCACAACACCTTAGAAGTTCGCATCCATGAACGCACCGGATGACTGTTTTACATATAAGCTTCGTTATGTACATGAAAGGAAACAAGGTAAGAACATCAGGGAGTGCTTAGAAGGCACCCCCAAAGGCGATCGATAAGAAAAGAAGGATTGGAACACAAGAGGACCAGCCTCTGACTTTCGATTGCCTCCATAGGGCATGTCTTCTTTCACTTCACTTCCTTCTCTCAAACCGGTGCAGGCGCACGCGCCCCAGTACCCCTTTCCCGTGTCTCGACATAGGTGCAGCCCACTCACAGCAGTTGATTCGCCCCACCAGATGCTGCAAGTACGGGTTCAGCAATCACGGGAACGGGAAGCAGTCAGCCCTTTTCTTCCCTGCAACTGCGTGCCCTGTCCTGATCCCCGCAGCAGCTCCTCCAAGCGAAGTTCAAGCCGCACTTGGCTTTCCTGTGCAGACGCCGGCAGCTCCATCGGCCATTGCGAGCTCAGCACTCGATGGTAGTGGCTCAGCTGCGCCAGTTGTTCGTGACGGCAAAGCTCGCTGCGAACCACTCCTCTCTGCAATGCCACCTGAAACGCCTTGGATGGAGCCGGGCCGATGTCGTCGAGCACATAATGAACGTACGCCGTGTCGGCCGCTTTACTGGAAAGGGTCTTCGTCGCGTCATGAACCCACACCACATCCGCTGACTCCCCTTCTGTATGATCGCCCAACGCTGTCCGCGAAGTTTGACGAGCACCAAACTGCTGCGGGGGCTGAAGCTTGCTAGGAAGCCAGCGACTGCCATGGTGAAGAAGCACAGTAAGTGGAGGAAGTGTCGACGCATGCACTTCGATTTCACTCGTGGACAACTCAGTCGACCTCGCTGGGCGGATGGCAGGCGGTATCGAGGGAGCAAAAGCCCCTGAGAATAAAAGACTCAAACGCCCTCTACTCGATATGCGCTGCCACAGGATACTGCCCTCTCCGCTGCTTGCCAAGGAGTCGCCGCACAAGACGAGACCGACCGAGCCAATCCCAAGCCTGTGTGCGGGTGAGGCACTCCAGTACCCAAGCAGACTGTCGGTGGCAAGTGAGGGTACCAGACGCTGAATGACATGCGGCTCAGAGGCTGCGGAAGGCATCATCGTGGCGCTCTCAGCAGACGCGGGCAATGCCTCGCTCGGGTGCCAGTACTGAAAAGACTCACCGTTGTCGAGCTGCCCGAAGCACTTCGAGCGAAGGCGAGAGACGCACTGCAGTGACATACCCACACCTGCGCGGCGACCGAGAGCCGGGGTCGAAGATGCCCCTGACAGCTCAGCTGTGTCGGTGCCCAACATGACGCATCGGTCCTGAATCGCCGCCACCGTCTCGATAGGTGCCAATATCTCGGTGCGCAGCAGCTGTGTGGTGTAGATGAAAGATTCTGCAAGCTCACGCATTCGCCGTATTAGCGTCGGACACCAACCGTCGGCACGGCGAAGGGCGTAGGAAGCTGCCTCACGCTGCTGCTCACACGCGTATGAGAGCTGTGCCGCTCGTGGTAATCGATGCGGGCTGTAGTGAGTACTCACCAATGACCTTAACAATTCCTCGTAGGTGTTTGTACGGTCCGGGTGAAGCACCTGGGGTCCCTTGCTGTCAGCTAGACCTCGTACCTCCCACACGCACCGCGCCGCATCGACCATCCGCATACCGCCACCAAGCGACAAGTCGAAAAAGGGCAGTCCCTGACCCACCGCATACGCGGCAGGGGACGTGTGTGTTACGGCAGTGAGCACATCCGCGGGTTCCACGGTGACGATCGCATGGGAATGTAGGACCCGCACGGCACTGCCCGACGGCCTGATCAGAGTTGTCTCCATGGTACCGCCTCGATACTCTCGACCAGCTCCCCGGACGGCTCCTGACGGACCGTCCTCGGCGCAGCCTTCGTCCTCCGTGACTGATGGTAGCGTCACTGTACTGCCGCTGACGGTCGGTAGGGAAGATGCAGCCGGGGCAGCAACCCAGCGGCGCTGCAGCACAGTTCCATCGCCCAGCACCACCGCAAAAGCTGTCGCTCGCCTCCTCGTTTTGATCATTTCCTGGGTCTTCGGTGCAACAGATGCGAGGTACACCCGAGGGAGCGTTGATCCTTCGATGCACCACCGGACAGACACGCTGGCTGAGTCAGCAGAATCGCCAAGGAGGTTGTCCTCAAAGACGCGTACCTCCTCCAGCAAAGCGCACAATGTATGGGAGGAGAACGAAGAAGAAACGGATGCTCCTTGGGGGTTTCGGACAAGTGCACGCTCTCGTGCGGCGCGAGGAGCCAAGGTGGTGATCGTGATGCCACCGCTAAAAACAGCTACGCGCGCCAGAATCGGTTTCGTGTCGATATCAATGAGACCCGGTTCCGCACCCGCGCTGGACGCCATCGACTCGTACTCTACAACCGTTACACCATCCTGTCGAGAACGCATGCTGCAGTGATGGACCGCATCATAGGTGCATTTCACATGTGTGAATAGTGGAGCCTGTGACAGTACGTTTGGTGTCACCCCTACCACACCTGCAGCGCATGCACCTGCTACGTGGGGTCGAACAAAGACAAATGCGCTCGCGGGGGCACCCCTGCATGTCCCGTTTCGCACGAAGCAGCGACCGTCCAACGTGACAAGTGTGTCACAGAACTTACAATCCGAGACTGGCGCAGGTTTTTCCCTCTCTGCCCCATTTACTGAAAAAAGAGGCCGTCGTACCATGATCGCGCCGCTGGGGCACAGCAGCTGCTGCATCCCTGAGGCAAAGAAGCGATGAACGACGCCGGTCGATTCATCCACGTCGCAGGCCACCTCGCGCTCTGCTGATGCTTCCAGCTCCACTGCCATAGCCTCGGTAAGCTCCGATGGGCAGTGATGAACGCAATACAGGGTCTCCCACTCCTCAGGAAGTGAAAAGCAGGCTTCGGCCATCGTGCCCTGGGGCAATCCTAGCGGCGAAAGCCCGTTATTCTCCCGCAGTGTGACAGCAACCATCGCGGCCGCGTTCGCTGAGCTGTTTTGGTAACGGCACATACGGATACGCGTCTCATCCTCGCGCCGCTGCAGAACCATATTCAAGCCAGTGAGGTGAATATCAATGGGCAAAACAATTTCTGCATTGCCGTTACCCCTACTGGTGCACGTGAAAAGCAGTCCGTCATCCCACCGCACACCCAGGTGAAGTGCGCTTTCGTCCTTCTCTCTTGAAGTTGCATGGAGAGAGGCTGTCACCTCGGTGGCTTTGATGTAGCGACACGCGCGCTGTGCCTCACTGACCCACACCTCCACCAGCGCATCACCATAGGGGTAAAGCGTCTCGTGCACATCGAAGCGCAGAGGTGCACCAGGGTTACGGCCTTTGCTTGCCTCTGCCGGACTCTCAGACCGCACAATTGCCGTGGAGCTTTCTCCGTGCCGTGCCATGTACTGCGAAAGTAGTTGACTCAACGCGCTAGCAGTCAGGTGAGCCGGATTCAAACGTAGCGAGCTCGAATCGCCTGCGAAGATTTCGGTGGATGCCGATGCTGAGAGACTCGAGGAAGCCGTTCCGTCGTGGCTACGACGCGGCGGTGGGACCAAAAGCAGAAGTGACCGCCACAACGCATACAGTTCTGCTGAAGTAACTGTGCCTTCTCGTGGGACCATGTCTACCCATCGACGAGAACGTATTTGACCCAATGACAAACTATTCTTCTCCAAAGCCTTCGCGTTTGTGCGTTCTACTCGGCGGCCGCGGGTAACGGCAGCGGAGGGGACCTGGGGAACAGGTACTCCAACCACCCATAATTGCCGGACTCTTCGAGGCGGATGCACGTTGATGGCGTTGTGCGCGTAGGCGGAAGTACGATGGACTTCATCCTCTCGCTCAGCTTTTGGTTCGGCATCGCAGCAGCCGACAACCGTTGGGATGAGAGTGGAGTCGTAGTCCAAAATACAGGACCGCCAGACGACGTTGTGCACCCCGAATCGCTCCCTGAAATCCACAATCGACTGCACAATTACCTCGGCAGGGATCTGTTGCGTCACATTCCAGTCTTCCTGCGAGGACGCATTAGCTTTGAGGTCGGGCGCATGGGCAATTGTACTTGTCTCGCGCGACAGAGAGCAACTCGGCAGCGGTTCCAGTCCAGTTTCGCGCAGCAGCTGGTGTAAAAGAGCCTGCTGAAGAACGTGTTCATACACACGAGGCATGAGACCTTCAACGGCCGCGCGCACCGCAGCCATTTCGCCTTGACTCTCTGCCTCACTAACCTGAAAGCCGAGCGGCGGGAGCGGCTGACACGGATGGACCTTCTTGATATCCATCTCTGAGGGGGCACACGTTGCCGAATTCACGGGGACCAGGTAGCGATGCAGCATGTCGAAGGCGTTCGCGCGTTGCGTCCAAAAAGCACTGACGTTTCCTGCCTCTCGGTAATTGTGACCAGAGGAAGCATGGGAAGATGGGGATGATGACCTAGGACGGATCTTCCCTGCTACCAGGAGAGGTGGTGCAGTAGCTAACGTTGATTCCAGAGCCTTCTGCAGCAGGACCGTCGCTTCAAGAAGTTGGCGCCGGCCCAACTGTCTTCGCGTCATCTCCTTGATCAAGTGGGCTCCTTGGGAGTAAGGTTGGCGCCGCTGCGCTACTGCAGGCGGTGGCCTCTTTTTCTGACGTTTCTGTTGCTGCACAAGAAGCCCAGTGCTCTGGGTCGCGATCGTCATGGTTGCCATAGTACTCATGCGGGTTGCTAGCATCAAAGACCCAGCAGTGGGGAGCTCTTGCAGGGCTGGCAACTGGACTTCTCGAGAAGCAGGGGTCAAACTATCAGCACCGCGTGTGATGTTCAGCTCAAAATGCCCTGCATTACTGGCAACAATGCTTTGCACAGCCCACATAATCTCCTGTGGATACGAGGGTGAAGCAACACTCTCACTTTGGCCGTCAACGCTGCCTGCCGTAGTCACTGAGCAACGTTGTCCCTGTGTTGCGACCGCGGGCGCTGCGTCATCACCACTGGCATCCGCAGTATGCGGTGTCCGGGGAACGATAGCCGCGGTGGTGGAGCTCAACTTCGGTGTCCGAGAATCAGCATTATTTCCCCCGGCCTCGGCAAGTTTCTGAAATGGCTGGGCATACCTTGCAAATAAGCCCGACGGAAGTGTTGATGCTGCCGCTGTAGCGTTGGCACCAACGGAGGTGCGCGCAGCTGTACACTCCGGTGCTGGCGATTCAGCAGGGGCGCAAAGCGCAGTGAGCGTGCGGAGCGGTCGCTGCTGTGCCAGAGAAGCATCCACCGACGTTATTAAGGCAGCAGTAGCACTGATAACTGCGAAGACACCACCGGTGTAGCTGTCGAGCGGCAGACGCGGCTGTGTCTCTCGTGCTTTCTGCGCTAGAACGGGTCTGATGGCCGCAGGTAGCCCCTTTTCACCACCGCAGTTGGGGGAAATATCATTGAACTGGGCATTCCTCAAAGACCACGCGTTGTAGGAGTCGACAAAGTGCACCAGACTACGGAGAAGCAACAGTGGTGCGGGCGCTGGGGAAGTTCCTGAGCTCGGAGAAGGAGAACCCTTCGTTACCGCTGCAGAAAAAGCTGCAGCCCATTGCGGCAGAGTCTCGAGAGGTGACGTGGAGGTGTCGGCTGCATCCGACCCGCAGCGCCGCAGCGCCATCAACGGCAAAGGTGCCAGTGGCATACTGGTCACCTCCCACAAAGGAACTGGCCACGTGAAAGGGTCTGGGGTGCAGTGAAAAAGAGAGCTCCGAGCAGTATCCTCCAGGGAGGAGCTGAGCTGCATTTGTCGCAGTCGCCCTCGCCGCGGGTCTTCATCTCTCATGCCACCTTCAGCACTCCCGTTTCGAAGGGGCAGCGAGCCGTCGGACGGGGCGACCGCTGAGGCAGACAGATACGCCTGTGCCCACTGCAGCAAGGACGCATGCGAGCTCCACATTCGTATGGAAGGCAGCTCAGCTGAAAGCGGTCCATCGATGTCGTCCTGTGCCGTCAGCACTGCACTTTGAAACGCCTTCAGTTTGCTGAGGAACACCGTGAGATCTTTGCCAAAGTCCGTTGGTGCAGCAGGCAGCAGTGAGGGTTTGCAATAGTAAAGGTAGTACGCCAGAGAGCGATTGTCAGCACTGCAGTAGGGGAAGTCCACTGGCGCTGCATGCATGTCAAGCCTAACGGTACCTGGATTCGAGGCCGAGAGAGCGTGTGGGGCAACGAGAGTGACAGGAGAAGCCACAGCCCCACTGGCGCCGCCGACGTGTCCGCCGCCGTTTCTTCCCCCACGGCCCTTACCCGCTCCGGAGCTACCTGTCGCTGCCGAGGATCCGTTCGGTCGGGCCGATTTAGTTGACGCCAGCGCCACTGGCCGGCCACCACCGCCGCGGGATTGCGGCGTCATTTTTTTAGCGCCATCGCTGCTGCGTGGCCGGCGGGATCCTTTTGGCGAGTGGCCTTTCCATTGCCCCTCTTCCATCAGGTGGGACTGCAGCGCTGTAAGTGTGTCCTGTACAGCTGTGCTTCCGGTACCACTGGCGCAAGCGGGGTCGTAGAGGTAAAGCGCCATTCGAGGCATCAACCGTACCCATCGCTCCACTAGCGGCAGATCCTCGGTGCCAAGCTGTGTAGAAGGATTTGGTGATGCTGTACATGGTAAAGGTGCAAGCGCGTTGTCTTCACCCCCTGTAACAGAGGGGAGAAAACCACTAAGCAGACGTGGATCTGTCACGGACCACACAATAGGGACATGAACTGGAATTTGATGGGCTGATGTGGAATGCAGATGTGCACGCAAGACCGGCCGGATTGTGCGCCACAGTGCGCGCGTGATGATGGCGGATGCCTGTATCGCCCATGCTTCCCTTTTCTCTGACTCGGAAAGTTCACCGCTTGTCGTGGAGGCTAGATCTTTTTTGTCACTGCCATTGAGCTCATCCGTGGAGAGGGCAGTGAGTGCAGTCAGCACGTCATCCTCGTTTTCCAGTCGATATACGAAGATAACGAAGGTTGAATGGGAAGCGCTGCTCGTTCCGCGTGGCACTACTGCAAGCTCGCACGGGGGAAGCTCTCGAGCAAGGTATGCCTGACGCATCTCCTGGTCTACACTAATCGCCCGAGGCGATGGCCCGGAGGCTGTTGTCGATGAGCGCGTACGTTGCTGCTTGTCAGCTGAACTATTACGCTCACGTCCGGTGGTGTTTCGCTGAGCGGCTCCCATTCTTCCACTGGAAGGTGAGATGGGTGAGCCCGCTACCGTTGAGGAAGCCGCTATGGGGCTTGAAAGACTATCAGCAGCACTCCCTGGACGGTGCATTGAAAGATACAGAACGTTTAAATCGCTCCCTTGAGCAGCAGCTGCTGCTGCAAAGTTTGCCCAGGAGACGACGTTATCCCGTACCGCCTTCGCCATTTGGACTCGGCGGGCGCGTGTGACTGCGTCCTCAGTCGTCATACAGGGACAACGCAAGGCAGCACAGAGCATACGCGCCATACTGTCCAGCTGCTCCGCCGAGGTACTGCAGCCGTAAAACTCGTCATCGCTGCTGGTGCTTTTCACGCCGCCATTGGTTGTCTTCGTGCTCGACGGAGCCTCGCGTCGATGGACTGCCGTTGCGGTACTTGGACACGCCACAGCTTCCTCCTCCGTCGCTGGAGTGTAGTGGCTCGTTAGGAGCGTGACGTGAAGTGTGGTAGTGCTGGCGGGAGCGTAGCCGAGCTCACCGGCAGTCGCCATGGTGGAGAGGGGAGCTAAAAGGCTTCGGATGCCGCCTATTACGGTGAAGCACTGTCGATTGCAACCCGAAGTCAACGTAGTAGGAGAAGAAGCGAAATGTGGAAAGAAGATGAAGCAGACGGAAAGGTTGAGGTTGCGAAAAAAAGGAGATTGGTAGGGTGAAGGAAATCTCCACGGCGCCTCAGTTGGCGCAACGCGCAATCCAACAAAGAGGTATCTCCATCACCGAATGAGTTTCGCGCCCAAGTCAGCGTGCAGGCCTTTTCCACCCCCACCTCTCCACATAGCGAGAGACATGTCGACAGGAGGAGGGAGGTAGCGGGGAGCAAGCAATGCAATGAAGATCACAGTTCATCGGGCGATGTCCATTCCTCGACCTTCCTCGAGGGGATGAAAAGGTTCCGCTTGAGGAAGGACTTGACAGAATGCTCAGAATCTCTTCTCCGTAGGGGGAAGACTGGAGAGCCAACCGTTTGTTGTGGTGTGACTAATCGAGTAGAAATGATGGAAAATCAAAACGAAAACACGCACAAAACGACCAAAGCGAGGAAAGGTGCACATGTAAGAAAACAACGCCGGCTATCTTGCACCGGTGCACCCCAGAGTCGGCCATCACATCAGACGACACCGATGTCACTGGCGGAGCTTGACATACGAAATGTAGGAAGAACCATGCGTGCATGCTCCGAGGCTCCGGTTTTTGCAACGATAGCTTGTTGCTTACTGGGACAGGCATTACGCCACCACAGCGCGCCTTGTGTTCTTCTTGACGAAGATAGCACGGTCCTTGCGAGCTGCCTTGGTGCGGCGCTGCAGAAGCGGGAAGGACAGATCCGCAGCGTTGTACTGGGCGATGCTCAGGTGCTTCACCTCATTCTCCGGGATGCTCTTGACGCTCAGCACTTCAATGTTGTGGTAGCGGGCGCGGTGGCGGGAGGCCAGATCGTGGTACGCCTGGCTGACGGCACCAGTCTTGGACACATCACGGAACTCCTTCACCATACGCGTGTAGCCGCAACGCTGACTGTAGTAAGCGATGTCCACAGCGTAGTTGCGCGCCGCCAGCTTCGCATCCTTCACGATCTTGCAGGAAAGCACATCACCGTGGGTAGCCTTGACCTTGTTCTTGATCTTCATCATGCGCCAGAAACGGCTCTTGGCGACCACGAAGTTGGGGGCGAACACCTCAAACTTGTAAACCGTGGGCTCAGGGGTTTTCTCAGAGGGGGACTCGCGCCCAACCACCTGGTAGTGGCGGAGATGCGGCTTGACCATTGTTTCCTCTTGGGTCTCTTTTTTTTTTTCGATGAGGAAAAGGAGCGCAGAGTGATAAGAATTTCAGGGAAAGTGTAAGTTGTTGACGAAACAGGAAAAGTGCAATTGTTTCCGATGAATGCGTCGAGGAAAAGAAGAAAGATTGAGGAAAGGGGGCAAAGCGAACGGCAACCATGAGGGAAACACAAACGATGTCTTCATGAGCTTTGGAAAAGAGCTTCAACGCAGATACTGAGGGAAAGAGAGAGAGAGAGATGTGCGCTCCTGGCAGATGAGAGGAAAGCGCGATAATGGTTATTGTCTCATCTCTTCCTTCGCACAAACTACTGCTGTCTGTTTCAGCGTTTATTCAAATTTATTCTTTTAAGAAATGTGTTGGTGTGTCTTCCCACGGTTGCTCTCCGATTCTGATTTTTTCTTTTGGCAACGAACACTCGCTATCGCTGCGCGCGGCAGCAGAGGAAGGGAGAGGTCATGGATAAACGATTGTTAGGTGGATCTGGAAAGAATATGTATCACCCAAAACAATCGGTAATACAAAAAAGGGAGATAGTCGCATAGTGATGGGGTGGGGGCAGGGGGAGAGCCGCCAGAACGGCTCTCTAAAACGTCAAGAAACCGAAAAGGCAGATCCTTTCGCACAGCGCCACGAAGGTACTCGGTGCTACGCCGCCTCCCCTCTCTTTTCCTAGAACAGTTGTTGGTGAAAGGAGTCGGGCGCCACCGATGTCCTTCCCGACAGAGCTGGCAGCGGCTGCTGTCGCTGCTGGTCCGCAAAGAGGAGATGCAGAACAAGGTTCATGCATTTCTGGAAAGCACTCGAACGCGGTTGCTTCTCTGCCTCGCCGAGGCGAGTTAGCTGGGGCACCGCTGGGCTTTCTGCGGAGATGGTGGGTGTGAAACCCGGCGCACTAGCATTACTTGCTGTACTATTGCGTATCACATCCACAGGATCCGGTGTAGTTGGCGGGCTTCCCTCACTCACTTTTCGTCTATGTGGCGGCAGCACTCGCTTCCACGCCTGGGAGTGCTCGCGGTTGCGGTAGACTCGCGTGATGGCCGCAGCACAAGAAGCGCAAAGAGCGGCGAGGGCGTTGGGCGGATGTTGTTTCGCAAAAGCAGCGTCTGCGTGTTCCCCATCATAGTAGCACTGCAGGGCGTCCAGTGCATGCGCAGCCACCGGACGCAGAAAGGTTGGTTGCCTGCGCTGTGGTTGCGCGCCATCCCTCAGCGGCGGCAGAGCATCTGGAGTGGACGCTTTCGCTTGAAGCTGCCTCCACCAGTCCAACACCAAAGCCGTGACTAGTTCGGTGGACTCCGCCACCGATGCGGTGCGTGCCGCAACTGACCCCGGGTTAGCAAATGCAGAGGCACCAGAACGATCGGTTTGGCCCTCATCTAGCAGCTCACTGTCTTGTGCGGCAAACCACAACGCAAGAGAGGCTGATATGCCGTGCAGCAGAACTTCCTCGATGGCATCTTGGTATTCAGCCTCCAAGTGCTGCGAAAATCGCGAAAAACATCTTTCATTGAATATGCTCTCATGCGTGCTCGCTACCGCCGCAGAGACATCAGCTAGGTGCCGGCCGCTGAACGTAAGGCCAAGTCGGCACACCGGTCGCAGGACACTGTACCAGTATGCGAAGTGAGGTGAATTGAAGGCGATACCACCGGGCGACATAGAGGCCGGTGTAATCGACGTTGCCTTGCCAGACTGCCGGGAAGTTTCTTCAGCGGCGGCCGCCGCACCGCGTGAGCCAGCGCTGCTGGTGCCCCAAGTATTGTGAGCCACATCAGTATTACGCACATCAAGGGCATAGATGCAAAAAATGGAGGTAAGGGCTTCCCATCGCTCATCCAATAAGGGTCTCTCATAGCGGGCACGCACACATCGTGAGGCACGGTCATCATGAGCATGGAGAGCAAGCCAACGACGACGACGCTTACGAGCGGCTGAAGCGCATCTTCCATTAGCTGTGGCTGCTGTTATTTCGGCACTGGACCGCTCCTCTTCACCTTGAGGCTTTGCTTGGCCGTCCTCCGTCTCCTTGGTACCACATTCCACACAAAGGAGAGGGTCCTCCTCACACCAGATGAGGTGTTCATCGCTGTTGCTACAATGCTGTGCAAAGGCTTTTGCCGTGGCATAGTAATGGCCGTGATGCACAGCAGGAAAAAGAGTATTTAGTGCTTCCATGTCGGCCTCTGTTTGTGTTTGTGATGGGTGCAGTACGGGTGCGCGGCATAATAAGGCGAATGCGTCCTCTGTCGCTGAGAATTCTTCCTTCCTCTTCTCAGCAACTAGAAATTGCCAATCGGAGGCGTATAAAACAGTTCCCAGCTGCAGACGATAGCATCTCGTTGCGGAGTGCTTCCTATCAGCGCGGACAACCCCACTGCCAAGGCTACCATGCGCTGCCAGGTTGCCTGTTGTCACCATGTGTGACTCGCACACAGTTGTACGCTCGATTTTGAGCACGGTGAAGGGACAGTCCAGCGAAAAAAATGAGGACCTCCCCACCGACGCAGGAGTAGCGTTGACAGCCGCTGGAAAGGCAGTGGGAAAAAGGAAATCGTCCAGCAAGGCAGCTGCCAACAGCGATGGCGCCGGTAGCGACGTGATTTCCCACGTGGCTGCCAAGGCGGCGGTATCTTGCGACTCCTCGTGATTCCAGGCATATCGTGAGTCTATTTCATTTCGGATCCGCACCAGAACGTAGGCTGTTGAGGACAAAGAAAGTGGTCGTGAGATCGCTCCTGGTGGTCTTGGCGAGAAGGGCTGATGTGGTACCCAGACTGGTACGCCCGATACGGACCAGATAACATGCCGTCTTACCGCATGGCCATTTAGCTCGCACGTCATGACTCAATCCTGCATGTACGTGTGTCTGTGTGTGTGTGTGTCAGCGCCCCCGCTTGCACGTACCGTAAAGCCAAGAGAAGGAGCCTGAAAGGAAAGCAGTCGAAGGGAGTACAAACCCACAACGTGCCCGTTATGAGATGAATATTCAAAAGGGAAAGGAAGCGGTAAAGATATCAAGATAAACCACTCAACATCAACGGAAAGGCGGGGACAGGGGGCGAAATGTGAGGCCCGAGAGGTCAGCGATGCCCGTTACTCTCCTTTTGTCTCACTCTTCTAGTTCTCGTCGGAAGAGGGAGGAAAGAGGGGGGGTGAAGAGCAGAGTGGCAGCCAGTAACAGTCGACAAAGCGCACTTTCATGCTGACAACAAGTGGACCAAGTCTAGCTGGAAAAGCACACGGATAGAGCATTGCCACCGGCTGCATATCGTTCCTGTTTATTACCCCTTTCATTTCACCGCGTTCACGAAGAGAGAGAAGGGGGGGCCACGAGGGAGCGTGGGGGGACGCAGCGCTGGAAAAGTGGAAGGAGAAAGGGAAAGAAGAGATAGCTTTCTTCACCTGTACCCATCATTGCAAAAGGACAGAACAACAGCGCAACAAAAATACTACGCGGAGAAGGCTTCCATGCGCGAAGAGTCGCAGCCTACAAGCGTACGAAGCGGCCACTAGAAGAAGCAATGAAGGGAAAGGGTAGATGAGTGTGGAGGGAAGAAAGATGTGGCGATGCAGTGGGAAATACGAAAAAGAGGGGTGAAAAAAGAGAAGAACAAGAAGAGAGACGGAAAGGAAGGGAAATACCCACGACACCAAACACCGGATTCGAATGACACGCGCATGACAAAAAAAAAGGAGCAGCAGGAAAAAGAAAATGGCACGAACTGAGAGAAGGGGAATGGGGTTGAAGCAAGACGCTCGACGCACCCTCTTCCCTCTCCCTTCCACCTCTATAAATCTCTATATAGAGATAGGTAAATGGATACTAATCTTCGTTTTCGATGACCCAAAACTTTTATTTTCGCCTCTACCTCGACGAAAATCTTAACAGATGATACTTAGCGGAAAGAATCCGCCCCTTGACACACGAGGAAGGAGTGGCAGAAACATAAAGCCCCAGATTGGACGAAAGAAGAGATGGAGCTGCCCAGGTTCCACCGCAAGAGGAAAGCTGCACATGGAAGTATCTGCGTAAGAAAAGGGCGGCAGTAGGAGAAAGGGAAAGGAGGGAGGAAAGTCCCGAGGAGCAGGGCTTCGGTAGCGCATAGTTTTCATTCCTGCACTGACCACACACACACACACACGCACAGGCGTAGCTTCAAAGACGCCGAGCAACCTGGAACGCCGAGCGTTCCGTAGTTTTATGGATCGCTGCATAGTCTATTTTTCTTTGACGCATACCCCTCCAATCTCGCTTACACCTCAAAGAGGATGAGGAAAGCGGTGTGGGTGTGGGTGTTCGGGAAGGACGAAAACATCGATGAGAGGGATTGGGGGGAGGGGGGGGGACATGGATTTCCCTGAACGTCTTCCCCTCCCTCTCTCTTCCTCAGGCTTATTATAGGCCCAGCTGCGCCTCCAGGCTGTACGGATCGGCTGTGGCAGACTCCTTTCGCCCACCAGCCTCCACCTGATTTCCGTTGGGTACATCCGGCAGCTTCGTACCAGGCATCGCTAGCGCGTCGGTCAGATAGTCTGCGTCCTTCTCCTTTTCCATGTCGAAATCGAGGGCATCCAGCTCGCCCAACATCTCGTCCTCGTCGATGTCCTCTGGAACGTCATAGGCACGGCCCATAATTTCCTGAATCTCTTGCGTGTCCATGTACAAATCAGCAAGCTCATCTTGCAACGCATCCACCTTGTCGATGTTCAACTTCTTCATTCCATGATGCAATTCCTTGCTTGCCTGCTTCATGGCGTTCACCTGGACCTGCGTATCCTTCATCGTCTCCGTGGTAAACTGCAACTGGTCTACGTTAAACTGTTGTTGCATCATCATATTCTGCTGGTTCTGATACAACCGTTTCTGCTGTAGCAGCTGCATGGCACGCTGTTTGTAGCGGTTCTGTGCCATTCCTCGAGTGCGCTGGATTTGTTCCTTTATCTTCAGGAGTTCTGCATCAATCTTGGCGACGCGGGCGTCGACGACATCCGAGCGGCCACTGATGCGGTTGGAGGCATCTTCCAAGGTCGGCTTGGGGGTACTTTTGCTTTTACCAAACAATCGATTCATCGCGCCAAATATTGCAATACTGGGCGGTTCCTCGGCTGGAATAGCAGCGAGAACTAAAGGGGAGAGTAAAAAGAGAGAAGCAAGGCAGAGGTATAAAGGGGAATGCTCTGGTCCTTGTCCTCAACGACACAGTGCTCCGCGGAGAGCGTAAGAGCTAACGTGTGGGAAGGCGAACAAGGAAATGTTTTGAATACAGCGAACGAAAAGACCTGCGTGAAAGAGGCACCTGTGTAATAGTGAAAGCGAAAGAATGAGAGAACACGTGATACAAGAATGGAGGTGGCAACCAAGATGAAGAGCAGGGAGAAAGCACAACCCTCAGTTATTTGGCTGGCAAAGAGGACGCAATGCGTCTGAAAAGGGAAGCGAATGCTGTGACTACTTGGCGCGTAGGAGAGGGGACGGAGTGTCCTGGGTGTAAAGGAAGAAGACGGTGAACACACTTCACCAGCCCCTATCGCCGCCTTCACCGTAACCCCCTTAATTAGGCTCCGATAAGTTACCGTCCCATCTCCACACCTGATTGTCTCTGATTCATCGGCTTTATAGTCTGTCCCCTCTCTTGTTTTCCACTTCAAGTTTAACGTGCTCATTGGCAACGCCGGGGCAGCTTTGTGCCATACCAGCTCCTTCCAGCTAGCAGACTCTCTAGCGACGGGCTGAGGAATGAAAAATACGCTGGACGTACCACGGGTGCCCCAAACAAAGGCTTTCATCTCTTTTTTTCATGTGAAAGGGCAGCCCCTTCCCCCCTGCCCCGAACCACCCAAACCTTCTCCCCGCAGCGGTACCCTTTAGTGCGGTCCTCACAACACTTGACACGCCCAGCGAAGCTTCCTCCACGCTGAGATCGACTCCTTTTTTTCCCGCATCTCATCACACCTCCGAAGAGATCGCATTCCCCTCTTCGACGCTGCTGTCGGCGGAGATGTATTCAAATAGTCAAGAATTTGTGGAAGGCGTGCATGGCAAGACAAAAAGGGATTGTGATATTTTCTTGAAGTCCGGGTGCGGCCGCTAACGATATCGAGAGAGCTTCGGTGGCCGACGGCAGAAACGAGGAGAACATCCATCCTGCATGTATTGCAAAACCTACTCTGCTACGTTGAAGGTAGTTTTGTCGAGTCGATCCCCGTCCTACCCTTGTCCCCTGCTCCGCCTCCGTCGACATCGACGGAGGCGGACAAACGATGAGCTACCCACTACTCCTCTCTTCTTGTGAAATGGCATCCTGACTATCACCGCATGTTAAGTGAAGGCGTTACAGCCAACGCCCGGAAAGGCGAGAAGCTGCTCGCTGAGGGCATACCCTTTTTTCTGTTCCGATCTACGAGCCCCTTGAAGGAACAAAGCAGATTGCATGTCTTGAAGCTGCTAACGAGGGCTACAACGTCGACGTGGCGTCCCATTCGTGCACTACCTCACCTCGGTACGCACTTCATCAAAGCGAGACGCGAAAGTCATTTTCGGAGACGTGCACGGCCAGGTCGCAACCAACTTCGAGCAGATTTCTCCTAAGGAGCCATTTTCTCCCTCGCAACAGGGAAAGGCCCGCGTTACCCTCGGGCAGTTCACTCCCCTCCTTCGTAGAAGATCTTGAACACTCACAGGGGTATCTGAAAATAGCTACGTCATCTGCTGAAGTTCAAATGTGTATCGTACACCGTAAAAAAAAACGCATCTTCCTTTTCTTCTGGAGGAAGAGAAAGGGAGAGCTACTCCCAGAGCGGCATCATAGCCCGACCTTTTGGAGAAATTCATGTGCTTCGGTCCTAGAGCGCCCCACCATTGGAAGAGAGCAGTTCGCAGGTACCAGGTGGAGAAAAACCGCGAATGGTGTAGAGAAAAGGGGGGGATATGGGAGAGAGGCATTGTATAACACTTTTACTTTTTTTTTAAGCGTCTCAACCGCGAAGGAAGCTGCCTCAACATCCCCAGATGCATCAAGAAGGCGCAGCACAGGTATTCAGACCTGCACTTCCTCCTCGAAACAAGTTTCATGGAAGGGATGGGGGGGAGAGAAGGTAAGCAATGGCAGAGTAAACCGTCATCGCATTGTGAAAACTTTTCGTGCGCGCTGGCCCATAGCTGAGAGAAGAGACTCTCTGGGACGAAAGGGGCAGAGGTGGCTCACCGACGCGCCACCATACACTTCTTTGCCCTGTGTGTTACAAGTTTCTTTTTTTTTCACGCGATCGATCCTGAAGATGAAGAACATTCGACCTGTTATCACCGCAGATAAAAGCAAAATATGTACTGATGGGAGTAAAGGGTGCAAAGGCCTTGAGACTGGATAGAAGATACGAGCAGGGGCCCTAAGAATGCGGGAGGGGGGCGAAAGAGAAAGGGTGCATGCCATGGGCTATCCATTACTCCTCCCTGCTCCTCTGTGCTAGTGGTTGGCAAGTCTGCTGAGCCACAACTGTTTTCCCACGCTTTAAAAAAAGAAAAAGGGCCGTGTGACGGGCAAACATGAATCGTTCGAAAAAAAAAATCGAAACGTCAAGAAACGTGGAGAGTAGCCCCCACAGATTCTTTTTCTTCTCCCTACAATCTCCGGCGTGACTACGGTCCCCACTCGATCGTGTGTAAGTGTGTACGTTGTTTCGATGCTCACCCCTTCTCAGTCCATGCGCACCGTCGCGGGTATCTTTCTAGAATAAGTGCGCATTAGCGCACGGCAATGCTGCCTAAATCAGTTTATGCATCAAGCAAGGATGAACTTTTTCTGGCTGTATTGATAGTTTACATGCGTGGTGGAGCTGGGTAAGACACATGAAGAAGTGCGGCAAGAAGAGGTAGCGGTAGCAGCTGCTCGAGGGTGTAATCGACAGTACGCGCTTTCTCCTCCCTTGGTGTTTCTTTTTTTTGGGGGGGAGGGGGGCGAAGAAAATTGCCTCCGTGAGGAAACGAGAGTACCCCCAGCTACAACACGAGAAGTTAACCAACGAATCCACACAAGAACACGAGAACGATATCCTTTGGACACAGTGAGACTTTTCTGAGGCGCAGTTTTACACCTCCTACAGCGAGAGGTCATTTGCGTCGGCGTGGGTTACCCGCGAAGAGCTCCTCACGTGTGGTGGCGGTGGGCAGGGGAACTGTGGCCATGCGTCGAGGTCCAGCACCTTCATGGGGCTGCAATGCGCGTCGTGGTGCGCACCCTGACTTGCCAAGCGGTGTGATCGAGATGGTCGGCGCAGGAGTATTGGATATGGACATGCCTGACAGTGTAAGTCGAGCATCACGTGAGACAGCTACGGTTGAGCCGTCCGCACGGCCACTTCCGGCGCTCTGAAGGTCGTTTGGGGAGACTTCATGCTCTTCGCGGAGACTTTCACTTCCACTTTCACTAGCATCCACTCGATCGTCGTCCTCGGCTGCGTCGGACACCTCTTGAGTGGTTGAAAGCATGGCAGTATTTGCTCGATACTCACGCTGGTGGGCCGCCCGAGCACGCACCGTTTCGCGCATACGCATCTTTGCTGCGGTCATCTCCAACTGCAGCGTCCTTCGCGTTGGTAAGCCGCTGCGCACAGCCGAGTCGATGGCCGTTGTTGGAGAAACATGAAGCAACTCTCCCAAAGCCTCGGCTGACGGTACATGCGCAGTCTTATCGGAGGAGGCTCTCTTGATGACGGGACTGCAAAGGGAAACGATGGGGGGAAGAAGCAGTGCCGAAGGCTTGGGTACCTCACTGACATGTTCATTAGAGACGAGGCCGACGGCGATTTCGGTGTTAGCATCTGACGGGGGCAAAAGTGACCGATTTTCAGCGGAGAAACTCGGTTCACTTTCAGCTATTGGAACCTGAACACTTTCATGTGACACTGACTTCCATTCTAACAAAGTGTTCATCACTCGCTCCGAATTCCACAAGCGTTTTTTCTCATCAGCTACATCGCGGCGATGCTGCCGCTCGGCGTACCACATCGAGGTCCCATCATCAGATTCAGCGGATGTCCTCGAGGAGGGTTCGTCGCCGGAGGGAACGGAAGGCATTTGTGGAAGGTAGGCGGGCAGCAACGCACTGGCAGCGCCGACACGCGCAAGTACTGGGATCAGATACGTATCCGCAACAAGGGCGAGCTCCGGATTTGGTGGAGCCATGACCACCGCACGCGGAATACCCTCACGCGATGGCAACTTCAGCGCCTGGTCCTTTCTCAGTGTAGCTCTAGGCGATGTCCCTTGGCACATTCCCGAAAACGTGGCTGCCGCCCGCGCAGCAGAGCGCGTGTTGCATTGACGCAAACCGAAAATGACAGAGCCACTTCGCACCGTAGGATGGTCGGCGGAGCCTGCAAGAAGTTGCTTTTTGTCAACTCTGCTTTTAACTGTCCTACGGCGACGAATTTTCGGGTCCGATTGCTCCACCATCATAAGCCGTCTCAGCGCCTCTTCGCGACGCCTGTGGCGGTTCACGTGATGCACCACGGCTGCAGCCGTGCCCGCACCCGACAAGTTTCCTGGAGGTGCGTTAGTGTCCTCGGCGAGGTTGAGGTCACCATTGCTGAGCTCCCCATCCGATCTCCCACCGCTACTTCCTCCGTCACTCAAAAATGGCTGCTCGGCCAGTCGCTGCGCGGACACCGAGGACTCTTCTGCAGGCCTTCGGGTGTCACCCATAAGAATGGAATTCCGCAGAAGTCCCCGAGGACCCGTGCGAGTGCTCGCGGGGCCGCCAACAGACGTACTACGAATCAGGGGAGCATGGCCGTCATAACCCACTCGATATGAGACGACTGGCGGCACCGGTCTGACCGAGGTCGCTTGAGGGGAAGTTGCGATCACAGGAAATGAGTTTCTCTCGCGCTCGTCTGAGAAACCGACGCGTCGCCGCGGCGTGCAGGTATAATCGGTGAGGGGTGGCTCTGTTCCATCAAGCGGAAACTCATAAGTGGAGTCGACGGGCGCAGTTGTGGAAGATTCATCGGGCGGCACTGATTCTATTCCAAAGTCAGCACCACCTACCACAGCCGCAAGGCCCCCGTTCATACTCGCGGGCTTCGAAGTGAGGGAAGGCAGCTCCGAGATCGGCAGGGCTGCGTCGGTAGGCTCCTGTTGAGGTGGACCTACCACCGTACTACGCCGGCGCGGCGGACTGCCAACAGGCATCCCCAGTGTCATCGGAGGAAGCGGTTTGATGGCAACGCCCTGGACAACTGCGCACAAGGCGCGTCGCAAGCAACTTCGTACTGATGTTGCGGTGGCAGAATACCTCGAGTTGGAGTGAAAGGGTGCAGCGCTGCCCCGCCTAGCCGCAGCGAAACCATCGCAGCACCGATCAGAAAAGGCTAGAACCAGCAGCACTGAAAGTGGCGCCGGTGCCTGCATCGATGAAGCGATCGAACAGGAATCGCAGTCCTTTCCCCCCTGGCGCTTTGAGATCAAACGGCTAAAAGGTGACGGAGTTCTGGGTGTCTCGCCTTCACTGGTGGAGCTTAACGAAACACACCACTCCTCTACCATGGTGGGATGCAGCCCTCCTACCACCACCGCAGCGTCACTGGTGGCATCATCAGCAGATACAAGCAGGCTGAGGGAACGTACATCGCTAGAGAGCACAGCCCAGGCGCGATCGAGGAGCACAGACTCTTCATCCTGGGAGGTACCCATTTCCGTTGGGTCTGTGTCATCCACCATCTGAGCAGCTCGGTAAAAACGCGTTAGCGCTGCTGACAACTCCGTTGACTTCCCACCAAACAGGCGCTGACGGACATACTGCTGCCTCCACGCTTCGTACGTCTGCCGGAGAACCCACGGCAACTTCTTCAAATTTATTTGCGCACGCGTCAGCACCGGTTGGCGCCATCGGCGACGCCGCTTCCGAGCATCCTCACCTTTCCAAAACAGAGGGAAACCGGCAGCTGAAATAGAGGAAGCGGCGGCAGAGGAGAAGAGGCACCTTGGCAGGGACCACGTCGTCATCACCGCGTCCTCACCAGTAGTCAAGAGTTGTACTAGATCCTCTTCCCCTGCGGCACCCGCTTCCACGGTAGCGAAGCACACTCCAGAGACAGCTTCTGTGTGCGCCAACCAGCGATCAAGCATGCGACCCTCTCCTTGTTCCATCATGGACCTCAAGTTATCGCTGCGGGAAGACCGGCGCCGCTGCTGCGCTCCATCTCGAGTGAACTGACGTGCCGCGCGCACCACGCTCGTGATGTCGAGCATGGTGACAACTCCACTCTGGTCACCCACGGCTAACAGCCAAAACCCTGCACACTGATGAATAGCGAGTGCCGTGATCGGGTCTCGTGTCGGCACAGCGCGACACTGCCAAACCTCCTTACCCTTCCCAACGTCCCAGAGCTGGATAAGTCCGTCGTTGCTTCCCGAAAGCACCAAGCACACATCAGACGTCACCGCCTCCGCACAAGGAGCCGTATTATGAGGTATGTGGACCAGCCGCGATAAGAAGCCGCTCGCCGATGTGTCAGCGAGCATTTCTGGAGCGCAGGCCTTCTCACGGGCATCCGCTACCTCACTGATGCCTCCGTCCACGTCGCCGGTCTCTTCCAGAAAGATGAGAGAGCCAGGGAAAACGGCGGTTGGCTGCATAGAGCGCGCGCATGAGCTGGCCGAATGGTGGCCGGATGGCTGTGACGCGGAGAGCGACCCCGGTAGTAGCTCACATGGGACTGCAAACGAGCTCGAACTAAAGAGAGGGGCTACATATAAGGCTTTACAACCTCCCATCACCAGACAACGTGCGCAGGGCAGCAAGAGCACACTTGCGATGCTACCACTAGGGCCATCCGCAAGTGAGCCAGAAAGTCGAATCTCTCGAAGCGGTGAAATAAGTTGGTCAGCTGCCCCATCTTCAGCAGTCCAGTCGGTGCCGCTATCGCCATGCTGATTTTCATTCGATGGGGTCTGCGGCAGGGAATAGAAGCAACGCCGTTCTCCACCACGCGCATCGTGCAGCTCCTCTTCACCTATCCCCCGCGTGGGATGGCACACGGCCAGCACATACGTCATAACTATCTCGGTAGCGCTCTTGCCTCTCTGGGTAGGTTCCTTCCTCACAACGGCGGTGGCAGCCGCTAGAGAGTCTACTGAAGCGTTGTTACTCTCCGCGCCTCCTTGCAGCAGCAGTCGATGCAAGAGTCGTGGCTGAGCCAGTCCGCCGCGACCAGTACCGGAGGATGCTTCATCGTTTACAAAGCAATCGTATTGCCCGATAAGCGGCTCCGACTGATGGGCTATGAAAAGCGAAGGCCGTGTCACCGAAGACGAAGAGGTGGAGTCATCCTCTTCACATAGTGCCATCGACTGGATGCCGGCTGGTATCTTCCATGCGCACAACACCACTGCGGTGATCACAGCGTCACCGTCATTGTCACTTCGGCGAAGCCGCCAGATGAGTATGTGGTGGGCATCAGCCGTCACAGCACACTTCAAACTTTTACACCAAGTGATGAAGAGAACAGGTGTCGTGTGCCCGCGCCTCGCACTGGATTCAGTCGCATGGGCCATATACCACGGCACGAGCGAGAGCCCTCCAAGGAGAAGACGATCAGCGCCGTTGACGGCATCGTAGCGCGCGAGCCGCAGCTCTTTGCGGGTTGAAAGATCCTTGTCACCCGGCAGGGTATTTGCGGCCACCACACCAGGTGCCGCATTCAACGAAGCTCTCTCGCTCGTCAGCAGCTTGCCGGTTAGTGCGTCGAAGATGCGCACAACGCGCTCTGTGTCAAGTACGAGTAAAAATAGTCCCATCGGAGTTCCGCCGTGTTGCGTCTGGTCCGCCGCACGCTCCGGATTGCCAGCGATGGGTAAAGTGCCCTGACCCGCCGCTCTCCTCCGGCGAAAGAGACTCATGTCAATGGGAAAGCCCCCGCGTACCATCAGCGACGATGCCGTAGAGCTGTTCAGTGCTATCCCCTCCTTTTCCTCTGCACAGGTTGTGGCCGAATTCGACTCGCGAAGCGAGACAACACGGAAAGCGCTAGAGGAGCTACCGGCCATGAGGCTCCACCAACACAACACGTGATCGGTTCCCCCCGTGATGAGCATTTGATGCTCCGCGTCGATACAGCAACACGTGACGGATCGCATGTGGCCCTCGGCATTGTCAGCTGCATGCCGCGGCGCCAGCGAGTGCTGTACGGAGACCGAAGCAACGGATGGCGTCCGCATTTGCGGACGCATTCCCTGAGGTGAGACTGTCACACCCAGTTGTCGCAGCGGAGCATGCAGCATCGAGAGCCGCCTTAGTTGGGTGGTACCATCTTCGCTGATGGACACCAACAAATCTCTACCAACGATAGCCTCGATATGCAGCACTGCAGCGGAGTGCAGCAAAGCGGAGAAAACTGGGAGGCGCAGAGATGGTGGTTCACGTCGGGTCTCACCGTGCTGGTGCAAAACAAACCAGTGCTGAGGCAGCATGTACGCCTGAACAAGGCCCTGTGGAAAGCCTATCAGCAACATTGGATCAGTAGTGCTGTGTGGCTGTTCTACCCCGCTGACCTCGGTGCCAGACGTGTGCACGATCGCCGGGGCAGACGCCAAGGTGATCGCGGATGCATACCATTGCCGAGGCGCCGTCGATGTGGGTGCTGACGAAGCCGGAACGCTGAAAAATGCGAGCACATCCGCCACCTTTTCCTCGTGCGGATTGAGATGCGCATATGTTGGGGCGACCACGCGAAGGCCCTGAAAATATGCGTTAGAGGGTCCTGCCAAAACATCCCGGGCCTCTTCACGATAGGCGCGGACAGTGTACACGGGTCTGCGCACAACTGCCACGTCGGAGGACGGCGCTAAACGACTGCTTAGCCCTTCTGCCACGTACCAAGTAGGCGTCTTTGAAACGGCCCCATCGTGACGACGGCGTCGCTCCCTCCAGAATTCCTCCTCTTCTCCGCCGGCGCGGTGTTTCCTAGAATCGCGAGGGCCCTCACTGCTTCCCTGAATCATCCCCGACGTTCCGCTGCGAGGCTCCAGCGACTCGCCGCGTGCTCCACGCAGCGTCCGTATTATCTCACCCCCGCTAGTGCGGCACAGCGTCAGCGTCCCATCTGTTGAAGCAATAATAGCCACCTCTGAGTTGCCGACCGAGCGGTCCGCCGTGCATACGTCCGTGACTGGACCTCCGAGGGTGGTCACGTGTATTTCTGGGATGAGTGCTGGTCGATCGGCTGCCCTCGACATGGTGGCTGAATTTTTTGAGGATGGCGCCGCGCGAGGCTGCAGTTCCGAACGCCACAGCTTTACCGCGCCATCAGCTCCACCGGTCAAATACCGACACGCTGCGACGCACCAGATCAGATGAGTAATCACATCACGGTGAAAGAGGAGATGCACGGAGGGGTGCTGACGCGACCAGTCATCTCGGAGCACAGGCGCCTCCTCCAGTTGCAGAAAAGACTCCTCCGAATCCTCTGGCAGCTCCTCGCCGGGAGACGCAAGTGGGCCGCTGTTGCTAATGGGCATTCCGCTTGGTATTTTTGTGGTATCTACATTGATCATAAATACGGGAGAGGAGGTGCACCGGTGTGTGCGCCCGCCTCTGATGAAACGAAAGCGTACGAGAGGAAAAACCAGAAGACAGAAAATTTGTAGCTCAACTCGCCAGCACGGCTTCATGCTCCTCCTCCTTCGAGGGAGGGTCGAAAAGGATCCCGTACCTCTTTCCCGAGCCACCTCACAAAAAGCAAGGCGTGGTCCTGATCCTTCACAGGAGCGCATTACTTGCGTTAGCAAGGACTGATATGCAATTACGCTCATAAAGTTTCAAGCGTGATACGGACAGATTTGTCCGTTAGGGCAGACAGGGTCTCTCTCCTTACGAACACCACGAAACCATATCAGCTGCTCATCCCGGCTTCATCTTCTCATCGCGTAAACCAGAAAGGGAAAATCGGGTGGACTCGCAACTCCGCCTGACCTCATCTCTCTGGCACTCTTCTCGTTCCCCTTCACCTCACTTCTTCATAGCACGTGAGACGCATGGAGGTTGATACCATCTTGACAATAAGACAAAAAAAGCAAGCGCAAAAGGGAAAAAGGTAGGGGAGAGGCAGTCTTGAAGCTCGCGGCGCGGAAGGGACGAAGATAGAACAGACCACTGGCAGATAGATCGCCGGAGTGCCTCACGTGATGGTCTCATGCGCAACGTTCTCACAACTAGCAGGATAGGAAAGACAGGAGAACTGAACACCCATACGGTGAATAACATTCATGAGAGGTGTGGGTTCAGCGATCAAGACAATCAGGCACGGTAACGGGTGATCATGTAGTAACATCTCAAAAAACGAAGATGAAATGTACAGTGGGGGCAAAGGAAAAGAAGAAGGCGAATGTGCTGAAGATCACAAAGAATGGCAGGAGAGCAGAACAGTCATGAGGGTGGAAAGAGGCGATGCAGAGAACGAAACGGAGGCGTCAGCGTATACAAAGAGGGCAATACGACTAGCTGTCACGGCCACCACGCGTACGCCTGTATACACATTCATGCGCATGTTCAGTCGAACCTACAAGCTCCAGCTAATGGGAGGAGGGGAGCGGGTATGACGCACGAACAGAAGGAGGGAGAGCTCGGGCGAACCTGCCTCGGTGAACCCCTCTAATTCCCCCCCCCATCACACCTTCATCCTCTACGGCTACCATCTCGAGTTGCAAGTTATGCCTGCGAGCGTAATCGTCTCTGAGGCCTTCCTCGTGCTTGTTTGCGTCACCTATCGACTCATCAAGCTCTGAGGCTGGCATACACACACACACACACACACACACACCTGTCCTTCCTCCTGTTACTTTCCACCGTTGAGAGTGTCCGAACGATATTACACGGCGATCCGCTCGATGGCCTGATAAAGACGTTCCGCATATCCCTCGGGCGGGATCACACTTATGGCACGGCGATCGTTGACCAGCCCCTTTGCAAAGCTCTCGATCTTCTTTGCAGAGTTGTAGGTCTGCAGAACATCGATTATGCCAATGTAATACACGTCCTCGCGGGCCGTCGTGTCGTCACCAGGAGTGTATATAGGCAGCGAGAGCAACCCGCCATCGCATCCGTGAATGCACACATAGACATCGTCTTCCGAGGTAGCGCCAGCTCGTTTTTCATCACCAGGTGCTGGAGGTAGCGCACTCCCGTCTGTCCCCACATCGATGCCTTGCGCGCCCGCTGAAACTGTTTCGCCTGTCACGTACCGCACGTCACCGCCCGAGCTCATACTGTTCAGCAACCGCTCCGCGGATGCCCCAGGGAGAAGAGAGTCGACCGAAGTGCTCTTTGGCTGCTTGCGTAAAATCAAAATTGTCTTTGAAGGACCCTCCTCGCGTGAGAAAAGACGACTGCGCACCCCGATCATGCAGCTGTAGTCCACCACATTGAGCTGACGCAAAAAACCTACGTCGCTGCGGAATTGGGCCAGCAGGATGGCACGTTGGTATCGACCGCAGATGATGAGATGAGAAGGGAGATCATTGTCTTTGAGCAGGAGGGCCCCAAAGGCGGTGCGCGGTGGCTCTTTGCCGGGCTGCAATGCGGTGCGATTCACGGTGCTGCCCTTTACGTCGTATATGCGATTGATGTAATAGGGCGTCGCGAAGACGTTCTGCATCAGCACAAAGTGCTGCACTATTCCAGCCTTCCACCACCGCAAGGTCGCCAGGGCGTAGAAACGGGGTAGTAGTGTATGTGGATTGCGTTCGCTATACCGCACATAGGAAGGAAGAAATTTGCGCAGAAGAAACTCGAGTTCGCTGGGTCGCACCGTCTTCATGACGTAGTCTCCGAAATACAGCAATGTAGTGCCACTCTTGCCGGGGGAAACGCTGATACGCCACGTGGTAGCTTCGTTCGAGCCCGCGGTCGCGCCAACTCGAAGACGGCGTTGCTGCGTCTGCGCTGCCAGCTGTCGCCTGCTTTCTGGTGTCCCATCTTCGGGCTTGGACAGCGGACCAGATTCCGCTGCCGGCGCGGAAGGCGGGCGAAAGGAGCGGCGAAAGCGTTCGGTATCGAGGTGCAAGAAGCCTCGTATTTGATTGAAAATCACAGGTGCGTGCATCTCCACCTGAACCTCATCGAGCCTACTGAAGTGCTTCTTGGGTACGTGAACGCGCCGGTCGCTGCCCGCGGCTGCCACGGTGAGGGCTACACCGGCCCTCGAGTAGGGCGGGGCTGTGGAGGAGGGAGAAGATACCGATGATGCTTGCGACAGTATCGCGGCGCCGTTCTTGCCTGTCCCGTGCTGCTGCTTCGCACTTTTCGGATCCTGCTTTCCCGTGCTAGTAGGTAGATTGGGAGAAAGCTGAGCGAGTAGGAGCCGTGCAAAGGGGTCGAGATTCTGATCATTGGCTCCTAACATATCCACCTCCCTGTCTGGAAACTCCTCCTCCTCGGCAGCGCCAGTGTGGCTACTGTCCTCCATTGCTGCAACTCTTCCATCGCCTTCCGCAAAGCAGCGTCTCAGTTCCAGGTCTCGGTTTTCATTTTCGAAGGGTGGAACGGTTTCGTCTGCCGCTTGGGAAGCAGTAAGACGCCGCGGTGCATCTTGCATGCAGCGGAAAGGAAGAAACAGAGATTCGTCAATAGCTCTTCGAAGTGCAGTGTCTGTAACTCCTTCTCGATAGAGCAGCTGGGGCACTTTCGCTGATGCTGGAGAGGTGGTAGGCACCTCGGGTAGCGGCGTCACCGATGTGGATCTTGTGGTCGGCGTCGACGTCCGCTGGAAACCACCTGTGACGCCGTGCTCTGCACAAACTTGGTAAAGGGAAGACGGTGAAGTCTCAGAGGAAGAGGACGACAGCAAATTTTCAGAAAACGAGACTTTCCTCCCGTGGGGCGTGCTGGGTGGCGGCAGCCCCTGTGGCGGGGGCGGCGAATCTCGCGACGCCTCACCAGCCGGTCTTGCTAGAATGGTGTCGAGCAGAGCCGCCTCCAGGACCTTGCAAAGGTACCAACTGTTATTTTTGGAGGCATCGCTGACAACACGACCAATTTGGTTAGGGTTTTGAACGGTTCTTACAGGTGCCGCGGTGGCAGCGGTGACGTTGGCGCTTTCAGGGCGACGGCAGATGCGACACGGGCGAGCACCTCGACCTATCCCACATTCTTCAACAACACCACCCTTGCCCAATGGATTTGCAGGTTCAGGCTCCACGAGGGGCATAGCACTACCGCAACTGGGCTTCCCCAGCGGTGGTGTCGCAGGCGAATCTCTGTCCGGTTCGTCACCTACGCTGTCGAGACCAGAACCTCTCATCCGCTCCATTCGCAGTCGCCGTTGCGTCCTTCGACCTTGGATGCGATGCAGCATCGCCTCCGCCGATGAGTCGTCTTGTCCGGTGCCCCCTCTCCGCGTTGAGCAAGACAGCGTTGCTGACGCTAGAGTCGAACTGAGCAGCGCCGATACCGATGACTCCGCCGAAGGGCTCGCGAGTCGAGTCTGGCGGAGCACCATCTCCTCGTAGGCCTGCTGGAGAGTAGGCACCCTGGCAGAAGCGGCATCCACAGGGTCGGAAACGCGCGGACTGATTGGAACTGGCGTGGAGGCCATCAGCAAAGACGACGAGGCCGCATCAACCGCAACGATGCCATCGCTTTTAGAAGCGGCTTCCATTTCCTGCCTCGATACAGTACATTCGCTGGTGTCGGTGTGGTCAACGTCAAGCAGCAGCGACCGCACTGCCGTGGCGCGCTGGCATCGACCGTCACGCCTTTGCAGAATTCGAGCACGAAGCGCGGTAGCTTCCTCAGAGGCAGCATCAAGAGGTTGTGTTGCTTCTACACTTGCGGTCGCGATGGCCACCTCCTGTGGCGACCCTCTGGTAACTTTCGCAGCTGGTGAGCCTCCCACTTTACTCAACGACGAAGCGCCAATCGGCGAAGTCCCGCCACTGTTAAGAGACTGATGTTGTTCACGCAATTTCAGCAACTGGAGTCGCAGACAATCATTTTCATGTTTGAGTCGCTGAAGCTGCCTCTGTTTCTCAGTCTCATCACAGGAGTCAACGGGTGGCTGGTGCGTCTGCAATAGCTTCTCGCTTGGGGGGTCGACGAGCGGGTCCACGTAACGATCGGCTCCGTCACCCATTAATACTCGCCGTGGTGCGGCGGCCACGCGTCCGAAATGGTGCACAAATACTAACGCAAGCGACTCAGCCCTACGGCGACCGGTAGAAGCAAGTCGTGACTCTTGGAAAGTAGCTCAATGCTCCCAGCGCGAAGTCAGTTCGTGCGTATCCCACATGTATGTGTGCACAACACACGGCGCAGGGGGGAAAGGGCGACGCGCGTATGCTGAAGCGGGTTGTTCTAATGGCGGTGTGGCGGATCCGCGCAACTCTACCGAAGGCACACCTTCAGGCCTTTAGAGAGTATTCCACGTCCGTGCTACGGAGACCGTGAAAAAAAAAAAAAGGAAACGTGTGGGAGGACGAGTATTGGCCTGCCGGGGGAGTTCATGAGAAGGTGAAATGGGAGACGATAGCCCCACCGCATCCAAGAAAGCGTGAAGGCGGTACTCCGGCCGGGGAGTGCTCTTCTGGATCGGTGCGTCTATACAAAACTACCGACTACTAGGTGCGATACACAACGGGAGAAAGGCGGCACGGAGGTAAATGTGCCTGAAACATGCTCAGCGGATCGCCTCAAGTCTCACACAGCACTCCTTAAGCCCTCAACCGCCCACACACACTTGAACGTGCCACTTGTGGATCGAAATAAAAAAAGGCCACTGGACCTTATGCAGGTTGCTGCCGGGGTGAACAAAGAGAGAGAGAAACCACGACATCAGTGTGGCACTCCTTAACAAAGAAAAATGCGCATCATTTTGCAGTCCTTTCTCATCTCATCTCCTTTCCTCCTGTTCTCTTCCCGGAACAGGCCTTCCACAGGAGCATCGCAAACGGCTGAGAGGCAAAACAGCGAAAAGTAGAAGAGTGGATAGAGGTGCTAATCACACAACACGAAATGCCCACTGTTGCTCAACATCTGTGTATTGCCGTTCTTGCCAACGGACATATCTCTTTTGTTTGTTTCGTTTGCTCGTGTTTTTTTCGTTAGAAAGGCCCTCTTTCCTTGCATAAAAACATCGTGCTGTACTCCGAAACAGGGAAGGGGACCGAAACGCCCTCCCCGCACACCCCCACCGACCTCAGCCGCCTTCCAGAGCCACCGCTCCCTTGTGGCGCGACATCACGCCATTACATGAGCTCGCTTTCCCCCCGCGTCATTGTGTCCTCCATCGCCTGATCCCGCTCCAACTCGAGCAAGTTCGAAATGTAGATGACGGCCTCATGAAAGTCACTGGTCTTCCCGTGGATACGGCGGAAGTGAACCATAGTATATCCAAGGCAGGCCGGGGATAGAATGATGTCCACGTCACAGACGCCGTTCACCTGTGCCACCGCTCCTGTGCCACCGTATGTCATCGCTCGATGGCTGAATGTGGCGGACGGGGAGAATTGAAAAGCGGCGCCGGTGCCCGAGTGAGACGCAGAGAGCAAAGAATGAGGGCTCGTCAAGGAGCCTTGCGCTTGCGGTAGCGCAGGCTTGGGCGGTACTGACGAGGCAGTGACGATGGGCTTGAGATTGTCGGTCGCGCCAGTGCGGACGATCCTCTTGGGTGAGGAGCACGATTCGTTCGACGGCGGGAGAGTCGCTGCAGTTTTGGAGGATGACCGATGAACGGTACCAGAGATTGGAGCGGCTACAGCTCCTGACCTCTTCAGCGAGATGGGGGTTTCCTTCATTAAGGAAGATGTCTTGGGGCTTTTCTTGTGTTTGCCATGCGTCATCAGGGAGTTGCCAGACGCCCTGGCACTGGCGCTGGTGGTGGGATCAGTGTGTGTTCTTGTACAATGAGTGCTATTGCTATTATTCGTCGAGGCGGCTTTGTTCGCGTGCACATTTACTTCAGCCGTGTCAACTTCCCTTTTGGCAGCGCTACGGTCATGGTTGGCCGCTTTGGCAGCGGCGGCGGCTCTCCGAATGTCCTCGCCCAATTCCAAGGAGATGACGCCTCCACTACCATTACTGTGACTTTCATCACTGGTGTTCACAATGGAAGAACTGTTGCGTGAAGAAGAGAAGAAGCTTTCGGTGTCGTCATGAGCGTCGTCACTGTTGCAGCCCGCGTCGCGAAAGGCACGGGTAAGCATAGGGCTACCCCCGCGCGACTTATTGCGTCTGCGGTGTGATGTGGGTGAGCGCTCGGTTGAGTTCGAAAGACAAGACACGGCCAGCGAACGACTAAGAGAGGCGGCTACTGTGTCATCTTTTACAAAAGGAACTGCGTGTTTAGGCGCTATCGTCATGCTTGAGCGGCGAAGACAAGGAGAAAGCCGCACAGCACTACTCTTTTCCATGTGCGAGGCGTACATACCGTTGCTATCCTTGTCGGGCTGAGACAGGAAGTCTGAGGAGCTAGCAGAAGAGGGACCAGGAAGGCCACGTGCGTGGGAGGGAGCCGGAGCCTGCGTGATGGAGGTACGCGATTGCCCAGCACTGTGGTCTAAAGACGACGTTGGATTCTTCGGCAGAGAGGAGGCTTTTCCAGCTCTGAAACCTTTGCTTGAATCCGTCGCTGTGGAGGCTCCCTTTAGAAGGAGCGGAGATCGGCCGAAACCACTGCCGCTGTCAGCGTTAGTCATTGCTGCGCTCGAGCGTCCCCCTTGCAGCGGCAGTGCAGTCGACACAGACGTCGTGGGGGAGAATCGAGGAGAGGATGCGCTTCCCTGACAGGCCGATGGCGCCGCAGTGGAGGCAGGCCCTAAGCTGGCTGCCATGGCCACTAACGATGACGACATAAGCAGCGGCGTCGCCGCTTTCATCGTGGTTCCCGCCAGCAAAGCCGACGATCCCAAGTACCGAAACGAGTAGACGTTCTCGGTGCTCGACACCACCTCATCTGAGTACAGAAGCCGCAGACGTTCCGGTGTACTGGTCAACTTCACCAAGATAACGTTCTGCAGACCAACAACGAGGAAGCCGTGTCGAACGCACTCAGTCACATTGCGCGATTGAAACAGCGCCGCAAGATTCGTGGCCGCCGCCAGCTTGCGACCCAGCGGATGCTTTAGTAGAATATCGTTCTTTACGATACCGCACACAAATGAGTCGAAAGAGATAGTGATCGCTGACGACGCCGTAGGGGGGTCCGCTGCTTGCGACGGCGACGACACCGATGAGTGACGCAAAAAGCCCGGCTGAGATTCAGCACCCAGTGGGTTCAGAGGATGCAGGGCGGCCGCCGGCCCACCGCGTCGTTGCCGCTGCAAAGACGCTCGCTCTTTAAGCCGCGCCACCTCCATCTCGTGGAAGTACTTCATGAGGGACAAGCATTCATCTGTCTGTACGTCAAAGTTGCACTCCTTGAACACGCGTTGCATCTGATAGAGCTGGATGACGCCACCGTGCTTTTCATCAAGGGAATCGAAGGCAGTTCGCAGCTGCTGTACCACCTCTCGCTCCACCGCATCCATCTCTGTACCTACGATGTTACAGAGCTGAAATTCATTGTTGTGGGTGAAAGGAATGTTGGCGAGGTCTTTGTTGACCCACGCGTCGCGAAATTCACGGAAAGTAATGTGCTCTGCATGCGCATCCCCGGTGAAGAGTCGCATGAGCTCGTCCACGTCCTCCGACAGAACAGCTTCTCCGTGAAGAGTGGTGAGCATGTCACGCACCTGATCACGCGTGATGCAACCGAAACCGTCAGAATCTATCTTTCGGAAAGCCGTCTCCAGCAGCCGTTCCTCCTCTGGTGTTACGGGACGTTGGATGGAGCAATCCGGCGTAGTAGAGACGAAAAAGTCGTCCTTGCGGTTACTCCCCAGGCTATCGTGTAGACTGCCAGAAGGCAAAGATACGTCGCCGCTGGCCGGTACGAACGACGGCACTGACGTCACTGGTGTGCGTGCGTCGGAAATAACGTGATTGAGGGGAAGCGTGACGCCGCCGCCGCCGCCTCCGGGAAAACTCGTCTGGTTGCTACCCATCGAGCAAGAGACATCCCGGCTGGCGCTCCACCGCTCACTAGCCTTACTTCCATGGCCTCCATTGCTTACTACACGCCCGTTTCGATCCATTCCGGTGGCATCCCCAGCTCGCAGCAAGAGAGGAGGTCGCTTCGATAGCTCTGCAGCAGCGCATCGGTGTGCTTCCTTTAAATCCTCGCGGTGTGGAAAGTCCTTCTCGATCTGAATATTTCGGCGGAACCACGGATTTGCAATGATCTGCTCCGCGGTAGGCCGGTCCATGGGATCGGACGCCAGCATCTGCGTTACAAGTTTGCGCGCCGCTGGGGAGATGCGATGCATTTCTTCTTCATTAAAGGAGAACTCGCCCTCCTCTATCTGGTGAAGCGTCTCCTCGTCGTCGTGGCCGTCAAAGGGAAGTCGGCCCGTTAGCATAAAAAAAAGTATCACACCAGCGCTCCACAGATCCTGTTGAAAAGGATCAACAAAGATGGACTGCGTCTTGCGAGCCGGTGTGGACGTATCCAGCATGTCACTGGGGCCACTTCTCCGGTCTCCCGCACGGGGGTGATGCTGATGATGTCGATGATGGTGTCGATGGTGATGCGGTGGGAGTGGTGAATTGGCGGGCTTCAGCGCTGCCGTCACAGGCGCCGAACTCTCCGGCAGGGGGAGCGGCAAGCGACTTGATTCTTTTGGTGCTTTGCACAACGTTGCTGCAGCGAGGGAGCAGACGCCGTCCGCGGTGGGATTCAAC
Source organism: Borovskyia barvae (assembly GCA_030849085.1). Lineage (NCBI taxonomy): Eukaryota > Euglenozoa > Kinetoplastea > Trypanosomatida > Trypanosomatidae > Borovskyia > Borovskyia barvae. Next base: position 65,279 of record JASAOM010001111.1, on the reverse strand, counting down.
GTAACTAAGGCATCTTTGCCGCCTGGGTGGCTGCGCCGAATCATCGAGGTCACTGGCGAAGAGAAGATAGGGCTACTCGACGACGGGGTAGCAGGATCCGGCCTCATTTCTGGGGTGGTACTTGATGCGCCGGCTGCCCTTCCTGAAGCCAGTTCTGCGAACGCAGGTTTCGCAGAGGGAACTGTTGTAGGGGATGACATGGAGGAAGAGACACCGGAGGAAAGGAGAGAGATGTGCTCCTGTGAGGGGACAAAAGCTCGCAAGGAGCGCGACGGAAGCTGCTGCTGAGACTCAGAGGTGCACTCCTCTTGCTCCATGCCACTCAGACAGGCGTTGCCGCGAGGGAGCGTAATGTCAGCTCTCCCTTCACCAGCGATGGGCGCAACGAATGCGGGCCCCTGTTTTTCCTGTGGCGACGCAGCACGGCTGCCTTGTACGCGACCCTCACGTTCACCGTACTGGTGGTGATGACCAGCACCATGACCGCTGCTGCCGCTCATCAAGGATTTCACAAAATTACTAAAACCCTCGCCAACTCTGTTCAATCCACTGTTAGATGGCCCTTTTTTTTGCTTGTGACTGTTGGTAGTGCTGCTGAGACTTCGCGCACTCCCGACGCGGTGGAAAGACGGCCCCCCTTCATTTGCGGGCAGTGGCGATGTTGAAGAGCTGGGAAGCCCTCGTCCTCCATGAGAAGCGGATTTCTGTCCCGTGAAGACCTCATCTGATGTTGTCACGCTCATCACCGCCGGCGCTGGAGAAGATTTCGTGCCGCTGAAAATGTCCTTCACCCTTTGAAAGGGATCCCGCGCGATGGAAGCGTTTCGCGATGATGCCGGAGATGCGGATGATCTCGACGGGCTAAATGATGAGCTGTAAGACGAGCTGACAGTAGAGGCGGAAGCACGGCGATCTGGGTCAAGTAGCCGTGCATTTCTGGCGTCGGTTTCGCTGTCAGTGAAGACAGGTCCGCTTGCATACGTCGCTGCAAAGGGAATACTTTGCTCAGACGCTCGGACCGCCTCCGGACTTGTGTAATGCAACGTCCCAAAGAATCCACCGCTGTTTGCGGTATCGAGGAGGGCGATGTTGTCCCCCGTACCCACCGTTTCCTCCGGGTCATCGATGTTCTCCTTTGCAATCTTGGATGAAAACCCAAAATCGCACACGAGAAGGCGATTATCACTGCTGAGCAGCAAGTTCTCCGCCTTGAGATCTTTGTGTGCAACACCATTACGATGACAATAATCGATGGCGGAGATGAGCTGTTGAAAGTACACGCGCGCCTCATCCTCTGCAAAATATTTTTTGGAGAGAATCAGATCGAAAAGCTCACCACCTTCTGCCAACTCCATAACGAAGTAGAAGGAGGTAGTGGAATTGAGAAACTTGTAGAGCTTTGCAACGTGCGGGTGCTCCAGTGACTGCATCACCATCGCCTCCGAGATGATCTGCGCTTCGAATGATTTGACTAATGTGGCAGCCATGAACGAAGGGTCAGCTCCCAGTGGGCCAGCTGCCCGAAGAGCTCCGCTGTTATTCTCCGCCTGAGACGACACAGTTCCGCTCGCGTCGAAGTTGCCGAATCCACTCAATCCGGTGCTGCTAAAAAGGTCTTGCTTTTGCAGTATCTTTAGGGCAAACCGATCCCCTGATGGGATGTATTTCACCGCGTATACTGAACCGTATGCACCTTCGCCTAGGCGCTGCCCCACGACATAATCCTCCAGCACCTTCACCTCATCCTCGAGATCGGAAGACCCGGTGAAGTAGAAGGTCGTGTTGAGGCTCACCGCCTTGTTCGGGAGCTGCATACTGAGTCTTTCAAGGGTGTATTGTGTTTCACCTATTTTTTACAAAGAAGAGGCTCTCCGGGTTGATAAACTGTGAAGGGCGGTTTGCCACTTCGCTTAACCCCACCACCAAACACGTCCTCCTCAGCTTCCTCAGCACGGAAACAAATGAAAAAAGCAGAACAGCGAAATCACGTGTGTTTGCAAAGCAGAATGAATTAATACCCCGTCTTCCACAGCGGGTCGACGACTGTTGGGTAACGCGAGCGACAGCAAACAAAAAAATTGCAACTTACGGCAAAAGGAAAAAAACGGAAATCCCTCCGTTTGGCGGGTAGATGTGCGCGCCTGCGTAAGAGCACGAAAGAGTCGTTTTTCCCAGAAAGGAGTAGGCTAGATAGAATGTGGCCACCGCGGAAAACGCGGGAAAGGCGACGAAGAATGTGAGAAATGGCGAAAAGCAGCACCTTCTATTTTTTTTTCAGTGGTACGGACTCTGTGAGAGGGAGAAGGAAGGGAAGGAAGGTTCTGCTATTCCCTAGCTGCTCCACACACAAAATAGGATTTTGTGTACTAAGTTATTTTCCTGTGGGTCAAATCCAAAGAGAGAGAACGGAGAGCGGGGGAGAAAGGGCGGAAGGGGGGGAAGCAGTAGATTTTGCATTGCACAGAAAAGAAAGAAGAGTGGCAGCCTATTCTGAATGGAGGGGGGAAGCGGGAGCTGAATAGGACTATTTTCGAGAAGACAAGGGTTGGTCGTTCAGCTGCCGACAGCTGAAACGAAAAATGACCTTCCCTATGCATGCAAGCGTGTCGGTCCATCAGAAAATATCGTCAGCCTTCCCCAAGCCCTTCCTCTGTCTTTCCTCCAGTGTATTGTGTACATCTTGCAAAGGAGGTGAGCAAAATGATAGCGTGATCCTCTTGATGTACTCAGAGGCCCATATCGGCAGACGTGAGAGAGGCAAGCAGACATGAGCAGGAAGGCGAACCGCGTTTACCACACAGGCGGCAACAAAGTAATGCCGATGTCAAAAAATAGAGGAAGTAGCATGGGCGTGACTAAGTTTGTCATGCTTGCCTTCCATGCTTTCGTGTATGTGTTACCCTCAGCTTTAACGCATTCCACAGAGCTGCACCATTACCGAACGGCTGCGGGGTCGTTGGCAAGAAATGGCGGAACGTGAGCGGGATACTGTAACAAAAAAAAGGCAAGGCGGAAGGGTCACTATCAAAATTATAGGAAAAGGAACCTTTCTCCGAGAAAAAAAACATGAGATAGCAGTGCAGCATCTTATCTAAACTCGTGTGGCTCTCCTGTCATGCTTTGAGCTCCTCTCACCCCTCCTATTTTCATCTGCATCCCATTCACATTTTTCATCTCACTTACGAGTACCAGACGTGGGAAGTGATAGGAGTGACGACAGCGACTGACACACACATGGCATCATCAGTGAAACTAAAGGCGCACACGGCAGAAACCACGAAAACATCCATTGTCAGATTCAGTGGATTGAGAAATACTGAGAAAAAAGCAAATAGCTGTTCAGCGGGACTGCAGGCTTGGGATGATGTTCGTCTCTTTCCCTTGACCGTCCTCCTGAGCCCACTCCCTCCCTCCATCCCCTTACTTTTAAAAGACGATGCGCAAACACTTGAGAAGAGAGAGCACAAATGCAGCCAAAGAACATACGTGCCAGCGCATCTGCCCAACGTGGGAGCTCCATAGTTCACGACCCTCTCCGAGAAGCATCCAGAAGTACAAAGCCGCGCAAGCGCTTGCAGTAAGGTGCTGGCCAAGGTAGGCGACGCGAGACCCTATTATACCAGAGAGCAGGCCCGCGCGTGACGATGACGCAGCCCCTCCTGGAACTTCTGCATCTGTGGGGCACGCAGGTATCCGGCGTGTCGGATCCTTGTTGTCGCCGTCGTGAGAAGCCCAGGTATCAGCAGACAGCCTCGATAAGTGTCTGCTGTGACAAAAACTGCGACAGCGCCGCCACAACCGCAAAAGGATGCAGCCCAACTCCATTCCGCACAAGAAGACCGAAATGACAGCTGCAAGATACCCGGAAAACGCACCCAACCAAGAAAAGAGATGATGAACGTGAAAGACGAGCAAGGTCAACGTGAAGACAGCATTCAGGATCAGCAGACAAGTCAGCCGTGTCTTCATCAGGGCTGACGCGCGCCGTATGCACAAAAAGATCGCCAACCGGGGCCTGCACCACCGTCGTGCCGAGTGGGGGTCACACACCTCTACGGGAAGCCTCATTTGATGCTTAGCAGCCTCTCCGAAGCCCTTTGTGAAGTGAGGTCCACGAGCGACTGCAGTCGGTGCACCGCAGGCGCCAACGACGGCACCTTCTCCACGCTGAAGTCGCTCCATCACCGCAGAGGAAGCCGTGCCACTCGCTTCGACGACAAAAGTGTGAGGCAGGGTGGAAGCTGCGGCAGCAGGCGTCGCACCGCTTCTTGGGCAAGGTGATGAGGCGTAGGAGCCTCGTACATCTGTCATCGCGGCAACCACGGCCTCCTGACTACCATAACCTTCCTCGGAGTTGCCTGCCGTGAAGGAAGTTAAGGGCATATCTGGTGCAGTGGACCTACAGGGCATCCGTGGACGATGATGTCTTCGGCGAAACTGGTTACTGTGCGTCGTGACGAAGAGGACGAAGTCGCCATTGGTGAAGATAAAACTGTACAGCACCTGGGAAAGGCGCAGTGAGTAGGTAAGAAAATTTGAAACGAGTGAAAACCAGTCAACCGCGATCGAGAGCTTCTCCTCGAGGGTAAGGCAATCGAAGAGAACTTGCAGTGGGTCAGGATCGGCCGTTTCCATGAGCGGAGCAGCACCGCTGAAGGTGATGGCAGTCGCCTCGGCGGTTCGTGCATCATCATCGGTAGGCATGGATGACGGTGCACCATCAAAGTTACCTCTGTACTGCTGAGTTGGCGGCGCTAGCTGTACTGAAAAATCCACAAGACGATCACTGATGCGGGTGGCTGAGGGCCACGACGACTCCGGCGAGTCTTGAGAGTCGGAGGGTGTCACCAAATGGAGTGGGCTTATTGAACATGCTGCCTCTTCTTTATCCGAGATCTCGGCAATACAGCCATCCAGATCTGGGGAAACCACGCACAGCTGACACCATGCTCGTAAGCCGACGGAGAGGACCGTGCAACTAAGAAGCAGCGCATCACCCACGCTTGGCCACGGTAGAGTGGGAAAAGTAGCAAACGGTGATTCTGTGTCCAGAGGCGTTGCCCGAAGCATGGTCCCGTCAGCTAGATAACGCCACTCCCACCCCTTTACAAGGAAGGATACTGTCCTAATGTTGAGAAGATGGTAGAAGGAGAAGAAGGGTCGGTTCGTCTGTTGGCTCGTCGGCATCACGTGCTTCGTACAGAGCCCATTATATCGACAACAGCTGACAAGTTCTCATTTCAGTTGGAAAGACATGCGCGCCCGGGGTGACGCTACCCCATAATGCCACCTTGAGCCGAGAGCACATAATGAAGGCTCTAGTCCAATAAAAAATACGAGGGAGTTCAGCAGCCAGGTCGACAGACACCGCGCGCATTAGTCAGGAGAGAGGGAGAGACGAGGCTCACAGCTGCCCTTTCCCACTCGTCACTCTCTGGGGGTAGGGGAGGGAAAGGGCAGGAGACGCTACTCCCTGACTCTGAAAAAAGCTAGGCGCAACTAGACAGATCCCTTCGATTTGATAAAACTGTGAAAATTAAGGCCCATGGCCTTGTAAAAGCCAAGAAAAAAGGAAACAGTGCAGGGGGAAGAGCTCGACTTCCGCAACGACCCTCACGCCTTCCCCTTCCTCTCCGGCTCGTGAAAGGGTGGGTGAGTAGTGAGGAAAAGAGCAAGAGGAAAGTCTTCGGAGATGAAAAAATGGGAAAATAAGGCAGAGATCTCGGCAGCTGGAAAAACAACCATTCAATGAAAATGTGAAGAGAGAGAAAATAAGGATGAACAGCGTTGGGGAACCGGTTAAGAGCAGCAGCAACCGTAAGGAGAAGATATCGAGATCCCTTTCATGGATGCAACCCGTACCGAGGGGTTTCCCCTTTGTCGAAACACCCCCCCCCCCGATCACTCCACATTCCGCTAAAAAGGATCAGACGAGCAAACGAACGCCTCGTTTAACAGCCCCTTACACAATGGGTGAGCAAATTAGGAAGTCCGGGAGCCTCCCTATACCAGTTTGTGTGTGAAAGAGAGGGAGAACAAGGAACTTTCACATTATTGAGACGAAACGGGCGGAATCTGTGATGACAAGAGGACACGCGCATACACAGAGTGGAAGTGGAGAAGGGAAAGGAGACAAAACAATGGGAAGGAGGGGTAAAGAAAAATGCATCGAGGAAAGGGTAACTGCTCTCGAGTGCGCCCCTCTAAACCCCACCAAGAAGAGGACACCTATAGTGACTAACAACTGAGGACGCGGTACGGAAACACGGAGGGAAAAGGTAAAGGGGCAACAGACAGCAAGGAGCGAAGCACTCTACTCGGTACCGCCATGCCACACGTACTTACACGCCTATACAGTCTCCCCACCTGGGGGGGGGGGAAACAAACGCAAGTAGCCCTCATACGGAACAACACCCTGTGGTCCACGCAATAAACTGTACTACGAGAAAACGAAGCAACTTGAACACAGAACAAGAAATCTTTAGTAGATTCCAGAACTTCCCCCTTCGTCTGGGGTCGTTCTAGCTACAATGAATAAAAAACAAATAAGGGGAAGTAACAAAAACGCTGCGTAGATTTTCCAATCGGTGACTCGGTCTGGTATGGGAAAAGAGGACTTGCAGAAGTGGTTGTCTGAATAGCAGTCAGCAGTGAAAACACCAAGCAACAGGGAAAAGAGAGGAGAGGAGCAGGGAAGTGAGAGGAGAGAACATGTAGGCAATCCATTCACATCACAGTGGAAGCGGCGGCGCTCCCCGTGAAGAAAGTGGAAAGGCAAGGAAGGGGGACAGGCGTTGTCACCTCAGCTCTCATTATGCTAGAGCGGGAGACGCCACTCTGTCTATTCGCCTCTCGGCTGCCTCCACGCGGGCCCCCATCCCCATCCCTCGACACGCACGGCGCACGCAAACGGCGCGTCCCACCGCCCCTCCGCCGCACTCAAGGGGTAAACTCGCCAGTAATCGAGCGAAGCGGTGGTCGAGAAAAGGCGCGCATACCCATGAAGGTCGGTCAGGAAGGCGAAAGAGGGACGGCGGCAGGTTTTGCTTGGGGGAGAAACTTAGCGTCGCGCTCCTCCCTCCTCCTTCGTTGTCGATCGCTCTCAGGGCGGTGGCATGTCTGATAATCGCAACAAGAAAAGGGGAAGGAAAGATGAGATCGGTTCGCTTAAGAAGAAGAAGCTCAGCCGGGCGGATGCCATTACAAATACTCGGCTGGGAACACAGACGAACAGAATAGACGACAAGCCACATTCGCAGACGGAGAAGCTGTCGCGGGAGAGTCGCGATCCTCCACACCCGATGTCCCATCGGCGATACCCGTGATCGGCGAGAAGCCCGGCGAGCAGTCCTCCGGCCGGTTCACAGCTCTCGAGCGGTGGCACCAGGACCGGCTGCTCTCTGAGCTGGTCGCGCTGATCGTGGAGCTCTCCGCATGCACCGCTGCATCAGACTTGGGGAGGACGCCGCCGGTTTCTGCGTTGCTGTCCGCTACGTCGGCAAGCGGCTTGACGCAAGGGCACGACGGTAAAGAGTGACACCCGTAATGCGCGAGGTAGTAGGAAAAGTACTGGTCTGCCGTCGGGGTAGCGAATCGGTCCACCGCCGTCACCATCGAGGCGTCACGGCCGCCATTGCCTGGCTTGCTTCTAACACTCGAAGGCCGATGTTCAACGGCAGACGCTGCTGCAGTGGAGTGTGCCAGCGGTAGTGGAGCGTCGCCCCGCCGTTTGCTGGATTCGCCGCAACGCCCACTAGCGCCGTGGTACCCGGAGTGCTTCCTCCGTCGGCGGACACGAATCTCAAAGAGTGAGGTTGGTTTGCAGCCCACCACACGCACCGGTTCCGCAAACCGCATCGGTACTTGAGGGGAATAGGATGCGGAGGACGACCAGGAGAGCCCACGAGATGACGGGGACGACGCGCTGCTGCACGGGGCTGAGCACGACGGGTGCGGCTCGTGGTGCCGCACCGCAGAGCAAGGACTAAAGAGAGGTTGTTCTGTGGACACCTGACAGCTCCTCTCCAGGCCACTCAGCAGTCCAGCGTACGGACCGCTCGAAGATGAGCGCCGGGCAGGAGTGCGGCAAGGATGCAGGTCCATGAGAGCGGGTCTCGCGTGCCGCCCGGATCTCACCCGAGAGGGCCTCCAGGCAGGCACGCAGAGGACCCTGTAAGCAGCGGGAGGTGCTCCTCAAGCCCTATCCATGATCCGCAATCACTGAGTTGACCCTAAAGACGGTCGATCCGCGGAAAAATCAGATCGCCAGACACGAAGAGCGTGAGCGCGGCAGGTGAGAGGCGAAGGGAAGAAGACCGAAACCGAAGCAGGGGTGCCTCTATGAATGCTGCGCAGTAGAAAAAGCCCGCGCCACACAGCGATCATTTGAGAATCGATTGCAGACGAGGGGGCGGGAGAAATGTGTGCGCATGAGAGACAGAGAAAGGGGGAGGAATCTAGATATGTGTATCTAAAGACGAGAGGGAAATCCAGAACGTGGCGCGTGCGTGTTCTGTGTCTTTGTGGACCAGCGCACTCAGCGAAAAGGAGAGGAGGAGGAGAGAGTCTAAGCAGATTCCGATGAAACAGATGGGCATTCTTCCTCGACGGCTGCTGGGAGAGGGGAAGTGGAACAGAAGAGGCGACTGTTCGGGAAGTACGGCGGAGCCTTCGTTGCGGGCGCTGCTTCCCTCCCGTCCAACACGCCGTGCGGTGCCCCGCCGAGCCTCACTGGGGGAGGTTGCAAGAGTTCAAGGCAGTACTAAGACGCGGCCGAAAACGGAGGGGTGGACGACCGCCCCAACGAGACTCACGCTCTCTCCTTTCCGCCCTCATTTCTCTCCACACCAATGCGAGCTCCAGACTTCGGCGTCGTCTTCTTACTGCCCGACGGTGGGGGAGAAGAATTATCGAGAGAAGGCATGTCAAGCCGCGAGACTCGCATGAAGGAATACAAATCACAAGAAAAGAATTCTGAAGGGGGGGCACGGCGCAGAGGTCGACCCTCTCTTCGGCCGCGCCACCGTCGCTGAGCCACACACGGGACAGTGAGGCGAAAAGAGTGGGTGAGAGGGTGAGATGCGGCAGCGTATCCGGTGCTCTCTTCTCGCCAGCCCTCGATCTGCGGGTGCAGGCTCTGTGGGGAGGGGTGGGGGGGATGGGAAGCTATAAGATAGAGTTTAAAAGGTGCGAGTCGGATGCGCACGAAAGTGGGAAAATATGAGAAAGGGGGGAACAGGAAAGGGGAAGAGGACAGCCGTGAGAGACACGAAGTCACAAAACAGCGGGGCATCTTCTCCAAAAGAAAGAAAAAATACTCTGATTGGGGGAATATATAAAAGAGGAATCTGAAACCGAAAGAGGAGGGAGGGGGAGGAAGAAGAAACGCATTGCTCATCCGACGTTGGACGTAATGCTTGACCTCCAGTCATCACCGCTCGGCGGCACAGCTGCGGCAGGAAGCTGTGGCGGGGCGTCTCCGAGGCTTCCGTTCTCTGAAAAGACGGAGAAGCTGTTGGAGAGCGGCTCCGCCCTTCGGGAGGCACACACGTCCTCCGCGGCAAACGATGATGATAAGGCCAGCAGTGGCGATGCAGGATGCGGCGGTGGCGCGAATGTCAGCAGTCGTGGCTCGCCTTGTCCGGCGCCCTCGTCGGATGCCTGCGGGAAAGGTGCGTTAGTGCAAGCAGTCGGAACCCACGGCGGGGGCAGCGGCCGTTGCAGCGGTGCGCTCAGCTGCGCGGTGCTGCAGGAAGTATGGGCGCCACCGCTGCCACCGCCTTCTCGTTTGCAATCGTCAGCAGAAGCATTGCGGGTACGCCATCGCATCCACCAGCTCCCATCCGACGTTTGCTCCTTCTTCCCTCCGGAGCTGCCATCGCCGCCGCCGGAGTTGACGTCGTCATCACGGCCACAGTGGCAGCACAGATGCCCAACGCCAGCAAAGCAGCAGCAAAAATAGCGCCTCAAGAAGAAGATCACGCTCACTGTCGCAGCAATCAGCAGATACACGAACAGATCCAGCAGAATGAGTGTCCAGCACTGACGCCGCATCGCGCAGGCGATATCGAGAGCAGTGCAGCTCACACACGATACCGTAGAGGCCTCCTCTGTCGAGCTGCCACCGCCGTTGGTGGACCCACCTTGCGTCCCGTTGTGAAATTCACTGGGGGAGACTCTCCAAGACACGAGGCGCGTGTCCGTGACATCTTCCTGAGCATTCCGAACCACAACGGTGCAGCTGGCCGACCCAGACGCGAAAGAATCTTGCATGTAGATCTTGAACGTTACAGTGGACTGCTGCTGCGGAGCCAGGGATAGCACTTGCTCCGGGATGGGAAAGACGCTGAGGGAGCAGTTCAGCATTCCAACGGCCAGACGCCCTGTGACTGCCGCCATGTTCTGCACGACCACTGTCATGATCCCCTCCCTCGTGCTCGCCTCGAGGGTGGCCTTGTTCAGAGAGGCGGAGAGAATTCTGCCAACGGCGAGGCCGACAACGTATTGGAGGTCGTCGGCGGAGACGGTGAGGGTCACCAGGGCCGCGGACGCACTCGGCACCAGGTATGAAATATACGGGGACAACTTGGTGTCGTTGCCCACCGTGGTCGCGGCGCGTTCGAGGCTGAAGCTCCCAAAGCCGCTGGCCAAGTACTGCGTTGGCTTGCCCGATGCAATGCGCTGCAGATCTGCGGTGCGGTAATCCTCCAGCTGCGAAGCCAAGCAGCTGCCGGGGCGCAGGTTGCACTTGTTGCCCTGTGAAGCGAAGGCCTCGTACGAAACTCCCACCTTGTCGCACTCTCGCCCGTCGAGTGTGACGAGGTTGCTCGACAGGAGCATCCACTCCGCCGATCCGGCCAGCACCCGAGCGTCATTCTGGGGTAACGCAGGGGCGAAGAGCATGTAAGAGGCCAAGCTCAGAGGCTGTTCCACTGGGCTGAAGGTGCCCACGATGCGCGCCGACGCTCCCCAGTCAGCTTCCGCTGTATCGCCCATCTTCGACGGGGACAGCCTCAACACCTGGCTCTCCGTCGCCACACTTCCCAGCCCGTCGGCGTCACTGGCGGCAGCGGCGGTGACGTTGCGCGATACCGTGATGTTCATCGTGTACCACGTGATATAACTGCCGATTGTGTAGCCGCTGTACCACCGCTCGCCAAAGCGCAGACAGGACGCGGCCGTATACGCCGCGAACACGCTGCACGCGCCCGAGACTCGCGAGTCGGGCACGCACAGGCCCAACGCTTGACAGATGCTGCAATCGCAGCAAAAGCCCTGCGAGTACGGGATGGGCTTTCCCGCAGCGTCGTAGGCCAGACCGCACGTTGCTGTATCCGCATCAAAGTCCGCGTTGCACTGGTCGAGCAGGGTCCCCTTGATGATCGCTTCGTACGGTTTGGCATTGTAGTTCTGCGTGTAGAAGAGCGGGTAGCGGTAGCGTACCGGGCTGCGACTGATCGTTATCTTGAGCGGCTCGAACTGCACCACAGTGGAGTTGGACTGAGTGTCATCGGTGGCAGACCGCAGAAAGATGACGGACTCCTCATCGGAAAGCTGCCCTGCGTCCACAGCCATGGAGACCACCACCTTCTTGGTACAGTTGAGATTCTCCGCGCTCTCGTTCCCACATTGAGAAATCGTCGAGGAGGCGAGAAGGATGGCACGAGCTGGCGTGGCACAGTAGATGTGGATACACAACACGAGAAAAACAAGAGGGAGGAGTCTCTGAAGAGGGGCACGGCGGGCATTCCCGCGGCACCGCGGTGTGCGGCACATCGGCCTGGTCTCCCTTTGCGGTTCGGGACGCCGGAAGATCATGGCCAACCAACTCCGCAGTGGCGCTCGTATGGCACTGCCACTCGTCGGGCTGAAGTAGAAGTCGTGGGCGACGACGGTAAATCACAGGGGCAGCGGCAGGAAAAATATACAATCAAAAAGCAGGGGTACTTCGGTATCTGAGGGCAGCGGCCTGGCCTGGTATCGTATTGAACGCTCGGTGACAGGTGTTGGAGGCGGTGTGATGATCTGAGGGGGGGAGGGGTAGAAGAGAGGAGGACGAGCGTGCCCGAGCAGGCAGTCTCTATAAACGAAGGTATACCCGGCGAGAGCAGCAGCGAGGCAGGTAACCCAATCTGAATGAATAAAATATAGAAAAGGAGAGAGAGAGGGGGAGCAAATTCACCGCGACGTGTTCGTAGTAACGATCCCCAGAAGAAAAGAAAAGGCGATGGAAAGAGTGCGGTCGATCAGCGAAATGGGAAGAAAAAAACCCGAACCACCTGTGCCCGCCCTCTCTTCCTCGGTCAGTAACCATCGATCGAGGCGGCATCTTTTTTTTCGCACCAGAGGGGAAAGGGGCGGAAGGGTATTCAACCCCGCGTGGTAACGCCACGTAGAGCCCATGTATGCAAAGAATGGAGGAAATATCTGAAAGATAGGAGGAAACGGGTAAGAAAATGGGAGGGTGCAACAAAGGGGAGGGAGAGGTGATTTCATTCGTTTAGAGAAGGAGCGTGCATAGCGCCTGATTCTTGTTGTTGATGTCACCGAGAGAAGAGGCAGTTTTGTCCGCTGTAGCTGCGTTGACTTCCACCGGCCTTGCCTGCAAGGCCGAGAGTACGCAGCGGGTGCCTGCGGAAGGGAAGCGTGAGCCTTGCAAAGCTGATCTCGAGCCTCAAGTTGTCGTGAATGAATCTGGAAGAGGCAAGCGATGCAACGGTGCTCCGCCTTCACTGTGAACCGAACCTCAGAATAGTGCGACGCCGTGCTTAACCGCAAGGAAACGCCACGCTAAAAGAAGCTGAGTGCCACGCTGGGCGGGGAAACGAAAAAAGGGGGGCACAGGAAATTTCAACTGACTTTCGCAACACCGCCAACACGCTCGACTTCAGCGCATAAGGAGAAGACGCGGTCGAAAACTACAAAAGAGCAAAGTGGGGGACTGGAATGATGGAGTAAAGCGTGCGAGTGTGGCTGTACCAGACGTCGTCAGCAAAACCTGCGTGAGTGAGAATGAACAGGGGTAGAAAATCCCAAAAAGGGAGGAAGCAGCTGAAGAGGCAACCTCTCAGTATTCGCTCAGGCAGCACTTTCCTCTCTCCTGTACCGCGACGCCCGCGCCACCTCTAGCGCTCCACCAACCGGTGTTCCGTGACCTTCATCACCGCTGATACATAACCTCGGACGTCGTACCGTGACGGTGTTTTCGGCACACCAGCACGCAGGCGCAAAATGATGGTGTGAGAACCCTCGGCCCCTCAGCAAATTAGCTGTACCGAACCGGGAGTTCCAGCACCTCGTCGTTCAGGTCAACCGCCTCCGCAAGAATCACAACGCCTTTTGTCTCTTCCTCCTCCTCGACGTACGTGTGCATGCCCGGGAAGCTGACCTGAAAAAAGGTATAGCTAGCCATGTTGGCCGTGCGCACACCTGGCGGAGGCAACAGCGATGCGCTGTCCGTCTCGTGACGGCGAAAGCGCGGCGTCACGCCGAGCCGCACATCGAACAGGGCCTCGTTGGACGGAGGAATAGGAGTAGTGTAGTCAAAACTGGAGTACGACACACCAGGAAAAATGTGCGGGGTCTTGAGAGTCTTGAAAATCTCCACCATCACCTTAAGTTCCACCCGCACGCATCGCACGGTATGCGTGGGGCAGTGGTTGAGTACGCGAACGCGCAGCGTGACCCCGCCCACGGGCCACGGCACATCAGCCGACGCCACCGCGAAATCACGCGGTGGACTTTCGCTTGGAACGTGGAGAGCTAGACCACCCAGGTGAGGGCGTAGTGGTGTCGTTGGAGGACGTACACCGAGTGCCTGGGAAGCACCGGCATTGTCAGCCAGTAATATCGTGCGCGCCCCAACCACGACCACCTCAGCTTCAAGGGCATTGAAAGGTTGCAAACAGAACATATTCCTGAGCCATCCACAGCGGAACGTTTGGTAGAGAGCAGAAAGAGCCAGTTGGCTGCCTTTGTGGTATTCCAGGGGTTCCGCTGCTCTGGACGGCGTTAGCACAGTGCCCGTTCTCGCATCGTGATTGAATTCTTTCCTTGCGTCGCTTTTCCCATCAGCAACATCACCGTCACCATGTGGCGCATTAGTGGGCCGCTGGGGTAGATTGTGGCGGTCAACCTGATAGTACTCCGCCACCAGCTGGCGACGCGGCAAGACAGACAAGACGTCGAAGCGGACGCTCGCGGTAAGGTCAGAGGGGCTGATAGAGGTCGTTTTGGCGAGCCGGTGATTTCCAGAAACGACGGTGTCAGCGTTTCCCTCCGTCCCCGTCCTCGATTTACTCACGCCTTTCTCACCCCCGATTGCCGTACCTTGCGTTCCTTGGCCATGGCTCTGTGTGGCTGTGCGCCTTTCCCCGAAGTGATGAGGCAATAAAGGGTAGGCGGACGCGCTAGAGGTCTGTTGGAAAGCGTTGTGGACACGCTGCAGTGCTGCCTCCGCATCGTCGTTGAATCGGAACCACCACGCGCCACCTCCCTTGTCAGGGAAAAGCATAGCGGCCGATGCCGAATAGTGGAGTTCACCCTTCGCCCCGACAAATTCATAGTAAAAGGAAGGGGGAAGCCAAGGCGGTAGGCGAAACAGGAAGGGGAACCTATGTATGCCAGGCATCAGCACAGGGAGTTCTACCTCTCCACTCCCAGCTGTCGCTGTAGCAGCGGTATGCAAACCGCGACCAGCCTGTGCTACGCCTGGGCAGTGAGGGTGGGTGTGGCCGCCCACGTCGTGCGAGGTTGTTCCACCGCAGACGCGCGTGGAGTCGATTGTCATCGGAATGTTGCTACTGAGAAGCTCTTCACGAGTGTAGTGATGATACGCGCTTCTTCGGGGCTTTGCCGGTGCAACCGCAGCGTATGGAGTAGCACAGTGCTGTGAAAACAACATTTCCTCTCGAGCCTGTACCGCAGTCTCCTCGTCCTCCGTCGGTGTTTTGAATCCGGAAAGGGTGACATGGCGATCCAGGTACACGCGCGAAGACGTGTACGCATCCAGGAGGGTATCGAATTCGCCCTGATCATCCCAAACGCAGCTCTTTTCGACAGCGAGGAAGACGAGTCGAATCGCTTCGTATACGAGGCCTTTCGGGTGAGTCAAGTCCACTTCCACCTTCACTTCTCCGTGAAGATACCCACCAGGCGCCAATTCTGTCTCCGCCACCACGATGGAGAGGGACACGCCACGACTGGTCTGCATCCACAGATCTTCTGCGCTCAGTGGATCCCTCGTTGATGGATGTATTTTTTGCTGCTGCTCGTTGGCGAGCGCAGTCCTGGAGTCACGCACTAACGCTCGTCCTCTCCCACGCACGCGACGTCTATCTCTTCCCAAGCGCCGGAGAGGGAAGCAATGCAATCAAGATGAGAGTAGCACACCCACCATACCACCCTGTCTTGCGTCCCTTCCTCCTCACAAGTCTATAAACACGCGCCAGCCCTTCCGAAATGGGCAAAAAAAGAGGGAGGATAAAGTTGGGTATGAGAAGGTACTGCGCCACGGGATAATGCGAAGGAAAAAGGCGGGCGACGAAAAAGGAAAGGTGGGCTGTGCGCTGTGCGAACCCGCGGGCAAAGACAACGAAAAAGATGATGCCTCCTCAACGTAGGCCGCATGTGTGCTTCGTAGGAAGCCCTTCCCTCCCTCTCCCCCTCACCCTCTCCAAACCTATTCGCCCTCAAGCTAGCCAGATGCGCTCCCCTAAAGAAAAGAATCGAATGCGACTTAATAAGGCGGGCCTTCAGAGCGAAAAGGAAGAAGAACGCCCTCCTCTTTGTGCACGCTATCAAGTTGCACGAGGAGGGTACGCAAGTCCACACCACTTGGCTTTACTTTGGGGTTTTGAACGCACGTATATGGGGGCACAACGAGCTTGCTAGCTCGCACGATTTCAGGTACACAACGATGTGCTGCACGAAACCGTATGCAGCCAAAAAAAAGAGAAACGAAAGTGAGGCTCAACACGAGGGAAGGAGGAAAGGCAGGAAAAGGGGACGCCGAACAACAATCACAGCGAAAAGGATGAGGAGGAAGAGGGGGCGGCGGAAATTCCGGTCCCTACCGTGGGGGGGGGGGGGAGGGGATGTCCTTCCTCTCCCAAGTAGGGCACGATTGGTTTACCGGAGAGAAGAGGATGAGGGAAACAGCAAGTCGTCAACAATTATCGCTACTTCCCCGAAAAGGGAGAACGTTCTTCTCCGCAAGTAAACGTCAATGCCTTCGCGGTAGAAAGCGATGAGCGTCCTCCCTTACACACATAAAAGAAAAGAATGCAAAAAGAAGAAGCCAAAGAAAACACGGATATTGGGGTGTTCCAGATGAAGAAGGAGAGAAAGAGAAAGGGGGAAGACAACGAGAAAGAGGACGAGAGAAACCGGAGCTGCGGGAATTCAAAGAGAGCACGAGAGATACATATACACGTATGTGCAGGCAGATACACGAAACATCCCCCCCCAAAAAAAAAGAGAAGTGGAGGGAGACAAAGAAGGAGGTAAACACCACACAGCGCGGAAAGTAGCGTGTCGAAGGGGTGTCAACGATCGAAGCACGAAGGGAGCAGAAAGAAGAGGAGGGGACACACAAATCGACGGGAGCTGCTCAATATCGACGATTCATCCACAGATGAGGAGAACTAAAAGGGAGAGAGAAATAAAAAAGGGGTGTGGAGAATGAGAGAAACGGCAATCACATGCAAGTAAAGAAAATACACGGCTTGCCAGGACAACAAGATTCAGAAGAGCGAAACTGCACGTGAGAAACGAAGCATAACGACTTCAGCGTAATACAGGTCAAAAAAGTGGAAAGTGAAGGTGCATTCAACGAAAGATCCGCGAGTTGGGAAGGTTTTTGTAGCAAGTTACTACACTTTAGGTTGAAGATGTGTATGGGGGATCACAAGCGGGCAATACGCGGCGTTCTGGTGTACGCAATGCGCATGGGGCCCGCGTGGGGCTAGAAAGGGTACCGACTGAAGTAGGCCAACCATGACGATCGCAGGGGGTCCGCCACTCGGTGCATAAGGGAAAAGAGTACAATCGGGAAGAGCAAGAGAGGGGGGCGAAAGGAGAGAAGAGTTCGTTGTGGGAGCAGTTGGAGAAGATCGAGGGGTGGTGCTACAGTCACTTTGCCTCGTGGTGGCACTGGTACAGAAAAAAAAGAGGCTGGGAATGGACTACGTGTCGATATGACCACGCCTCACGCTCGTCGAGAGAAAGAAACAGAGGAACGTCAGCTACCTTGCAGCTTTAGGAGAGAAATCTTCTAATAAGCGCTTTACGCATCAGAGTTTGCACAAAAACTTCTCAAAGGCTGCGACTAGCGCCTGCTGCGGACCCTGCTACCTTTTGTGCGGGTGACTCTCCGCGAATGGAGCGGGCATTTTCTTGAAATTCTTACCAAGAATGACAAGGGTACAGTCCGCTTTGAAGCGCATAGTGGAAGTAGCCCAGAAGAATAGGGGTCTTTTCCTTCCGTTATTTTTTTTCTGAGTGGAGTAAGTACTTGTGTACATGGATGATTCTAGCACGCCTCACGTATCGTCAGGCGCGCGGTGAAGAAAAATAAAAAAGAGCCGACACCATCAACAGGAACAATGACAGACCGAAGGACGTCAACGTCCAGTCGAGTTCCAACGGAGATTTGCACATCTGCGCACAGCCCTCATGAAAATGGTGTCGCACGACGCTTTCCCATCCTCTCGCTACATGATCGCCGATGCACGCGAGGGTGAGAATCCTACACAAGCTGTGCCCAACTCAGTGGTATATTTGGCCCAGCGGGTGAGTCCACCAATGCGTTTGACGTCGCCCCTCATTGTCTGCTGCGATGGATGGAGGGGAGCTGAACGCTGGGCTGCGACTCCCACGTTAGCTCGTCGGGGTATACACAGTTGATATTCGTAGTTTCATCGTAGGGGGAGCAGTGCTGGTATGTTGCACGAGCAGGATAACGAATGCCCATCGTGAAGCCTTTGGAGCTCGCCCGGTCACCGTTGATGCTGCAGCTGTACATCGTGCCGTCGTTATAGTGGGCACCAGGGCCACCACCCGCGTTCTCAGCGCCGGGGCCAGCGAATCCGCCATCGCCGCGGGGGTGGAAGTCGCCCTTGTAAAAAACAACGCCGCCATTGCCGCTATCGTCGACCGGGTTGTAGTGCCCTGGGCCAGGCACCCCATTCTCCATGGACGTGTACTTCGAACTGACCATTTGACCAAACAACGAGGTAGCCACGTGACGAGAGGCGAAGCTGCCGTCTACATCATAGGCGCCGGGCCCTGGCACATTTTTCACCCCCAGAGGTAGACGCCCCGCCTCCGCCTCGGCGTTCTCCGCGGCGGAGCGTATGGCGCTCGGATCATATGGGGTTGCCGCAAAGCGACCACCTGGAGGCGGGGGAGACTCCCAGAACGCGCGACCGTTGCGCCCGCTCTCTTCTGCCGCCTTTGATGCGGACTGAGATGCTATAGGGTTGGCCACCGGAACGTGAATCCGGCTTCCGATAGTCTTGCCTTTTTTATAATTGTAGTCGAAGTCGGAAGGCAGGGTGGGGAACGACTGCAAAGCTGGAGCGTCCGTCGACCCCGCCTTCAGTCGCGCCTCTGCTGCCTCACTGACAGACTTGCGATCCAGTGGTGGCTGGCACTTCGCAAACTTAGGTGCGTGGCGTTGGTTCCTCTCCAACAACTTGGTGGCAGAGAGGGTATTGTATGCGGCAGGCCCGGGTCCAGGGGTACGGTACACGCGGCCTTGCCAGCGGCCGCCGAATGTGGAGCTCTGCGTGAAACAACGCGCCATTTTGGTTTTATCGGCGCGGTAACCGATGGATGTCGTGTCATCGTACGCGCCAGGGCCAGGTGTATTAGCAGTCTTGTCGCCGCGCCGACGGGCAGAAACAAGGAGCTGCTGACTGCGAGGCACCTCATCCCCGAAGCGCACAAGATTGTAGGCGCCTGGGCCTGGAAAGCCCTCTTTTGCGCGAGCCTCGGGCAAGCCCGTACGCGCCCCCATGTGAGCACCTGGCGCCGCCCCCGAAGATCCGTGCACTCGATCGAACTCGCCAAGCACGTTATAAGCTGCCGGTCCCGGCGAGGCTTGCGCCCCACTCCTCACCCACTCAGGGTCAAGACGGCCGTAGATGCTGTAAGAGGGGGTGTCCGGACTCAGTGCCATACTGTACTGCTTTGGATCGGTTATCGCAGGATGGAGCGACGCATTTGGAAATGGTGCTCGCGTAGGTTTGGCACCCCCGTCGCTCTGGTCTTCTAGGGGTGGGCCGAAGCGGGTCGACCGACCGGCACCGAGGGTGGAGGGCAGTGTATAACCGCCAGGCCCAATACTACAAGACTCCCCCCCCTGCGGAGAGAAGTGTCGAGAGAGGATAGAACGCTTTGACGAGCTCGAGCTCGGCCCGAACTCGGGTGGGAGTTCATATTCGCCATTGCCGGGTCGATGATCCCGCAGCCGCAGATGGGCGTAGTTCGTGAAGCCGCCCAGCATGGTGATCCGGGGCGCAGAGTGAGGTAGAGAGGGAAGGGGCGGTGTGGAAGGTACTTTACATACATATAACAAAAATGATTCACCACAACTGAGATAGCTGCTCCAAGGTACAAAGAGAGAGAGAGTAACGAGATGACAGAAAAAAATCTAGCTGGCCTTTCTTCTCCTGCTTTCCCTACGCTAGGCGGGGGAAGGTGGATCCCAAGAGGTTTTAGGCCGAGGGGCAGAGAAGCGATGGAACAGAAGAGGGAAGTGGAAGGAAGAGCACAGGTCTGACCGCGCAGAAGGCGAAGGAATTGATGTGGATGATACAAGAGCCATTAGCAGAATGGTTGGCCAAGAAGAGATGTGCCACGCACACCAATGGGTCCGCATTCCCTTGTCAGCGTATCCTCTTTAAGCTGAGGAGAGTGTAGAGCGAGGCGGAAAGGGGGGAGGAGGATTGCCGCCTTTCCCCATGCCGCACGGTGACCTCCCCGGGGCATCATCGGTAGCATGCCTCGCCATCACTCGCACCACTCCTGGAAAGCAGCTGCCTTCATCCATGAAAAAAGCACTGATGGCTGAGGTGTTTGCGCTCTGGCAGAACAGAGGGAACTCGAAGCCAGCACACCATTTGTGCTTAACACGGATTCAGCTGCGCAACGGGTAGAGCGCGCATGTGTAACACCCTCCCCCTCCGTACTGCATTCGCTGCATCCTGCTCACATCGCAAGCGCTCGAAACCTCCCCTTGTTCGCGCGTGCGTGCCTGTAAGTAGGCGTCGAGGGAGGGGGAATGAAGGTCTTTCATAACGGAGTTTTGAAATCCAAATTTGCAGAAATCATAAAATCAAAAAAGAGAAGAAAGAGAGATACTGAGCTCCATCTGATCGTCGTTTGTCAATGCGGGGTGGAAAGAGAGGATGAAATACCACACGCT
Organism: Borovskyia barvae; assembly: GCA_030849085.1. NCBI lineage: Eukaryota > Euglenozoa > Kinetoplastea > Trypanosomatida > Trypanosomatidae > Borovskyia > Borovskyia barvae. Next base: position 44,851 of record JASAOM010001111.1, on the reverse strand, counting down.
CCTCTTTTTGTCTGACTGCACCATCCAGCGAACGCGCACGCCCTCGAGGCAGAGGGTCAGTGTCCGGGGTGGCAGCAGCGAGGGACTGGACGGAAGTGGCGGTGAGCTTACTCTGCAGCGGGGGCAGCCTCGATGGCCTCCTCCACCTCGCGCGGCTCAGCCTCCACGGACGTGGGGATGGTGCCGTGCGCGTTCAGCAAAGCCTGCGCGTCAAACTTCGGCGTGCGCACCACGCGAACCTTGCGGATACGTAGCTCGCGCAGCGGCACGATCGGGTTGCAGCGGCGCACAAGGGCGTCACTCAGCACGTTGCGGGTCAGCAGCGACACAGCCTCCTTCACAGGCACCTTCGACAGGCGGCGCATCACGATCTTCGTGATACGGTGACGCAACCACTTCACGAGACGCTGCTTCGCGTAGCAGTTGCGCGACAGCTGGTTCGCCTGCGGCTTCGTGAACGCCACAACAAAGAGACGCAGCGTGTAGCCATCCGCAGTCCGCACCTCCACAGTCGTCTCCATGGTCGTGCACCACTTGCGCAGAAGGCTCGCCATCTTGTCCGTCGTCATCTCCATCGAGTGGAACTGCGTCAGCAGGTTGCGGCCCTGCACCTCCTGAACGGTGAAGCGCACCTTGCGGTACGCCTCCTCCTCGCCGGCAGACTGGTTCAGGTCCGCGAGGTTCGCCTCGAACACGCGGCCGCGCAGCACATCAGCGGCGATACGGGTGCCCTGCGTCTTGTTGCAGATTGTCTTCGCGAACTGGCGCTTCTCGAAGTTCGCCGGCGCAACAACGTCGTACCACTCCTTGCGGGCCATCGTCTCCTGCTGCTTCCCGCGCTTCCCGCGCTTGCCGCCCTTGCTGATGCGTTTGTTCTTGCCTAACGCCATGACTCAAACTCTCTTGTTCTGTATCGAAGGAGAGGCACAAATATACAATGATAGATACAAGCAATGGAAACGAAGGTGCGGATTGTGATACCCCAAAGGGGGTGAAAGCACACAAATCACCGCATCATTCCAGAGGTCATAAAGAAGACCAGCATCAACCATGAATAGATCAAAAGAGACGTGCGGATGTGCAGCGTGAGGCCAGAAATGTAGAGTTCAACCGAAAGAAGCAGAGGCACAGAGATGCGAGACGTTGTTAAAAGAAGCGAGAACGTAGTGAGACCAGGAAACAAGGGCATCGTCCATCAAGTGAGAAATACACAAGATTAAAAGGCGACCCTTTCTTCGTTTGCCCTCTTACGTTCTCCCTGTAAAGATGCGCACACAGGGCTTTCGAGTCGGTCGCTGTTTAGCGTTGTACTGGCCGGCCCGGTAACTCTCATGGCGCCACACCACGGCAAGTGAGGAAAGGTAACGCGGGAAAAGAGTGGTACCACCACCTCGATCTTCTTCGGCCTTCCCCTTCCTCCCTCGAAGAGGTGGGCGAAGAACGTCATCGGCGGTACTTGCCAGCATGTTGCAACCGTCGGCACCTCTCCCACACCCTAACATACAGACTCACTCTGATGCGCTGCACATCACCAAAAACGCAAGGTGTGTCCTTACGATGTGTACCATGGCGCTGCTCGTGTGTCTTTTCTCGGAGTTTGTGGAGGAAAAAAGAAAACCGTGCTTCACTTTTTTCCACAACTGCGACAGAAGGCTATCCCACACAATACCCCCTTCCCCTCTCCCAAGGAGGGAAGGAGAGGCGAGGGCGGATACGACACGAAAGCAAACATGGGGGAAGGAGAAAGGACTCGGAGCGAGCGTCGGGTGCATGTGAGGAGGGGCTGAGAGAGGCGCGGGATTGGGCGGGAAAGAGGAAAGGAGCGGTGCCCAACACTACGGCAGGCAAGCGGACACTGCACCCCCGACACCACGTTTCATATTTCCTCTCCACCGCACCAGCGCAGATGTATCCCTGGCCTTCCAGATTCGGGTAGCGATAGGCTCACCTTTTTTCCTCTCATTACCAACAAATGAAGCGCTTCGTGAAGGCACCTTCTGCAGCCACAACTGTGGGAGGGAAAACAGCGGATTTCACAAAACGAAAAGAAAAGTGAAAAGAAAAGCGAACTTCGCGAATGATCGGAGGGCGAAAGCAAAGAGAAGTAGACGCAGTACTCCAGATGAAGTCGGAAGTAAACGGCACGAGTTACTTCGAAACCTCGCACAGGTGCAGAACCACCCAGATCCTCCTCGTAATCACGTGGTGCAGCCCAGTCCGGCCCCTGCCACCTCGCTGCACCATTCAGCGAACACGCACGCCCTCGAGGCAGAGGGTCAGTGTCCGGGGTGGCAGCAGCGAGGGACTGGACGGAAGTGGCGGTGAGCTTACTCTGCAGCGGGGGCAGCCTCGATGGCCTCCTCCACCTCGCGCGGCTCAGCCTCCACGGACGTGGGGATGGTGCCGTGCGCGTTCAGCAAAGCCTGCGCGTCAAACTTCGGCGTGCGCACCACGCGAACCTTGCGGATACGTAGCTCGCGCAGCGGCACGATCGGGTTGCAGCGGCGCACAAGGGCGTCACTCAGCACGTTGCGGGTCAGCAGCGACACAGCCTCCTTCACAGGCACCTTCGACAGGCGGCGCATCACGATCTTCGTGATACGGTGACGCAACCACTTCACGAGACGCTGCTTCGCGTAGCAGTTGCGCGACAGCTGGTTCGCCTGCGGCTTCGTGAACGCCACAACAAAGAGACGCAGCGTGTAGCCATCCGCAGTCCGCACCTCCACAGTCGTCTCCATGGTCGTGCACCACTTGCGCAGAAGGCTCGCCATCTTGTCCGTCGTCATCTCCATCGAGTGGAACTGCGTCAGCAGGTTGCGGCCCTGCACCTCCTGAACGGTGAAGCGCACCTTGCGGTACGCCTCCTCCTCGCCGGCAGACTGGTTCAGGTCCGCGAGGTTCGCCTCGAACACGCGGCCGCGCAGCACATCAGCGGCGATACGGGTGCCCTGCGTCTTGTTGCAGATTGTCTTCGCGAACTGGCGCTTCTCGAAGTTCGCCGGCGCAACAACGTCGTACCACTCCTTGCGGGCCATCGTCTCCTGCTGCTTCCCGCGCTTCCCGCGCTTGCCGCCCTTGCTGATGCGTTTGTTCTTGCCCAACGCCATTGTTTTCTGGAAAGCGTCCGACCTTAAAATCACGTTGATCGAAACACGACAGGCGAGAGAGAAAAGAAAAAGAGGAAAAGTGGGATACAGAAGAACAGGGTGAAAGTAATCAGGGAAGCTTCAGATGGCGGGAGGAGAGAGAAAAAGGCGGCCATGAGAAAAAAGCTATCGAGACGATGGAAAGGAAAAGAGAGAGTTTGTGTGCTACAGGCATCTGCGGCCAGCGAAGCAGAACCCCGCCTAGAGCAAAGATCCTACAAACGCCAGTTTCTCTCTCTTTCCTTATAGGCAGGATGACAATTCACTTCACTTTTTTTCATTTTCTAGGACTTCGCTGTGCGCGCGCAGGAGTGCAGTGAAAAGTCTTCGTCTAGAGAGACGATCTGACCGGATGCCGCTACTTCCTCGGGATGAAAATAAAAATGAAATTCCCACAAATAGAAAACCACAATGACAGAAAGGAAGTCAACCTGTACTGCCAGCCCGTTATCGTCCCGAAGAGCATGAGGAGGAAACACACGGAAGACTACCTGCACACCGTACGCTCCACGCACACTTCCGGCTACGGCATTAACTTAGCCGAAAAAAAAAGGAGAGAAAGAAAAAACGGGAAGCCGGCCTACGAAGAGGCGTCCTGCCGTGACAGCCGTTTCTGCGCCGTCACAAGAAGCTCCTGTCCACCTCCCCCTCTCCGCACGTACTGCCTTTTTTTGCCCTTTCTCCTTGCGCAGTCCCTGCGCCCCCTTTTCTCGTGAGCATTTCTTTCCTTGCGCTGAACAGATCAGCGCGATCTGTATGTGGGAGGCGCTCTCAAGCACAAGGTGCGTCACTGAGCGATGTAGAGTTCTCCGTCTACAGAAATACCCACCGCCGCAGCGCCGAATCCGTTGCACGTTGTCACCCAGCCGCCTTGCCAGACCGTCGTGCAGCTGACAGACGTGTTGAGGCGTGTTCGAAAGGTGCCGCCCGGGCCGAGCATATCAGCGTTCGCACCACCGTTAGACTTGCCATTTTGGTCATTTGCCTTTGGAGAATCGCTGCGCTGCTTCTTCTTTTGCTGGATCTGAGCGACGGCACGTGTCGCAAACGACGGAGACTCCTCGATGGTTGCACTCTCTTTACAGTGAAAAGGAATCAGCCGTACCTCAGCGTCGATGCCTGCACAAACCACACCACACCCACCTGCCACGGAAGCGAGGCTCCCGATCACATACTTCAGGACACTAGAGGAAGTAAAGAGGCGGTTGAACTTGCGCAAATCGTAGACGCAGAGGGCTCGATCAACCGCGCACGCCACCTCGAAGGCGTTTGCTGTTCCACAGATATCGCGCACCTGCCCCACGGTGCTCGTGAGACGACCGGGTATGAGGGGGGGCAGCGAAGGGGTGGTGGTGGCCGAAACAGTGGATATTGGCGTTCTCGCTGACGGTTCTTTCGATTGCGGATGATTGGCACCTGCTGAGATGGCGGCCTTTTCCTTGTCTGCTGCGAGAGCGGCGGTATCTCTTGCAGAACGCCACTCTGCCTGTGCCTCGTACACCTCTCCAAGTGTAAGCACCGCACTCGGACAGCGCACATCGTACAGCGTGGCGAGGCAGCCCTCAGCCACCAGTGCGCAGTGCGGGGCTGCCTCTACAGAGGGACAGAACACGCCGGTTGGTGCGTGCGTAGTGCTGTACGTGCGCACCAGTGTCTGACTGGTGGCGTCGAGCAGCCGAACATCGTGGTAAAACTCGCGCACCGAAACAAGCTGCGTTGCAGCAGTCGTCACGCCGCTGGTGGAAAGTGCTGTGAGACCAGCCCACCCTGGTGCTCCACGCGTGACGGAAAAGAGGCTTGCCAGACCTGACGATGAGCAGTCGCCCATCGAAACTACCGTTGAGGAAAGAGTGGAGTGCGCTGCCGCAAGCTGCACCCATTCTCCATCGTTGTCCCTACCATCGTGATGGGTACCGACGATGGTGTGGCCCGCATCGTTTTCTCCACGAAGCCGCTTTGTCGCTCGAATCCCTTCGTCAGGTGAAGACGAGGCCCACCGATACAAGTAAACATTACCAACTCCATCGCTGACAAAAGTAGGCGGCATTTGGGCCCCCCAATCAGGGGCACTTCCGCTGCTATCGCCGTCGCCGGTGAGCGGCGTCCACAATGCGGCGATGCGTCGCTGCGACGGCACGAATGCACTACAGACCGGAGTAAGCACCGCATTTGCCTTGCCGTAAAAAGCTAGTCGGGTGCCCGAGGCAGCGTCGGTGGTCAGCAGCCCAGCAAGCCCAACCTCCTTCATTGAACAGGATGCGTCCCTGATGTCTGTCGCCCCATGCTCAGGGTCGCCACTGGCCGCCTCTCGAGCAGCCGTCCCATCACCACGCAGCCGGATCTGGGTGCCTAAGGCGCGTGACCGCTCTTGAGTGGACCACGCCAGATGCGGACGCGAAGCGCGAGGGACATACGCCCTCTGTGCCCCCAGTGGTAGAACATCATTTACAGTTGAGAAGTAAAACTCCATCCCAGTTGTTGGTCCGTGTCTTGCTTTTTTCGTAAGTAATCGAAGCCGAAAGGGTAAGTTCCGAAAGCCTCCGCCAACGCAAGCGTTGAAGTAAATGGGGGGGGAAGGGAAAGCCGCACCCACACATACACATAGGGGACAGGTGCAAAAGAAGAGTAGGAAGTTTCAAGCAGAGAAGATGGAAAGTGAGGAGCTATCACTTTGCTTAGGTGCGGTTTGGAGGTCTCCCTCTCCACAAAGACCGCCCCTTTGCCAGAGAACACCGAACAAGAGACGAGGCATCTAGAGGTGAGGCCACTCCTCCCGCACACGCACACACACCCCTCACTTTTTCAAAGTCTGACCGAAAAGAAGGACAGAGAAAGCCCCTCCTCTCTTCCTCTCTCCTCACCCACTGCCACCATCACCGATCATATCCCCAGTTCATCCCCCCTCCAAACAGAAAAATAAGGCGTGTGCGTAACAGAGACGGATGAGGGCCGCAGTAGGGGAGAGGGAAGGGAAAGGAGAGGCGGCGCCTGCGAAGAAGCCACCGAGCCGAGAAGTTGACATTTTGTTGCGTTTCATTTGAGCTGCACCACCAACAGCTCCTTTCCATCTTACGCGCTCGCGCCACTGATTCGCTGGCACGAGCAGTTGGGATCTGCTGCCGCGTGAGCTGCGGGTGGTCCATACGAGACCGGACCCGAAAACGAACTTCATGGCGACTCAACAGCAACCATTCAACGAAACCATTCGGTAAAGCGAACCCAATCGGCATAGGCTCAGAAGAGGAGAAACAGAGAAAAGATCGAACATATATTTATATATATTTCACTCTCGTAGCGCATAACGCGCGGCGCAGTATCCTAACATTTGAAAGCAGAGAGATGTACACCGATACACGTGCATGATTGATTTTGTGGAGGAGAACTGGGAAAGTGGCACGCCACAGAGCATGATAATCGCACATGAAAGGGGGGGGGGAGGGGGAAGAACCTGCTGAAAACGGAAGAAGAAAAAATCCGAGGGGAGAAATGAGAGGTGGCGGTTGCGAGGAAAGTCGAACTAAAATTCGGATTCGGCAGAAAAAGAGGGGTACAAACCACAGAAGAAGAGCGAAAGTAGTAGAGAAGGCACCGCAAACAACAACACACCCTTACGCAGACCACACAGACACACATGCACACACATTATTTGGCACCTCAGAAAAAATGGTGTCCGTGCCACTAGAACGCAAAATAAAAAAAAGAACATTCTTGCGATGAGCAGAACATACCCAAAGAAAAGGAAAAGGGGGGCTAAAAGGGAGGAGGGAGATAATGGAGTTTTTTCTCAGGTTTCTGAAAGCATGCGACATCGGCTCACAACATTAAGTGAAAGAGGCGGGGCTCACAGGATGGGCTGCAAGGCAGACAGCTACGCATATTTTTTATACAAGAAATCCGCGTCGACGGCAAAGTACGGGTGCCCAGCCGTTCATACCCCCGAAACGCTGGCAATCACCTCGAAGGACAGCAGCTTCCTCATAACAATAATGACAAGTGTATCTTCTGTCACCGCTTTGTGCGTGCATAAAGTCTCTCGCTCTGCCTCTTCCTCCCCCTACTCATCCTTTTCGCTCCCAACTCATCTTACGGTCCTCGATTTCGTTTCGTAGAAGGGTACTGCCACCGTTCACGCGAACAAGCAGCACCGCAAGAAGAGAGAAGTAAAGGTAGATCAACTGAAGGACCGTGCTCGCCCCTCCCCCCCACTACTATCCTCCCTGCAGCACCGCATCATGTCGGAGAACACTTCTTCCCCTGAGGAAAAGCATCGGAGAGAAAGTCGGGGTGGAGAGGAGGAAGCGGAGAGGGGAGATCGAAACGGAAGGGTAGCAGATAAAGGACACGGCGACGAACCAAGAACACGGTCCAGCGCAAGGGACGCTACATATATATGTATATATGAAAATGCATATCCCATCTTCCCTTTCCCTCTCTCTCCCCACCCGTCCACGCCCTCCGTCCGGCCAACATCCACAGAGAGGGGGGAAAATACTTACCATGAGAAGGAAAAAAGGTAAGGGGTGGTCCGCAAACAGATACACGCAAAAGAATGATGTTTGGGCATTACGCAAACCACCGATAGAATCGGCGGTAGCAGCACTCAGCTGTATAAACAACCGTCGTAACTCTGCTCTTGAACTCACCCGCCTGAGCCATTTCAAAGCACGTACATATTCTCACACACACGGTACCGGCAAGAGCGGCCATGAGTGCAAGAGTAAAAACAACTTCTTTTCGCGAAAGCGGGTGTGTGCGTTTTGTTTTACACGTTTCCTTATGAGAGAGAGAGGGAACCACACACCACGGTAAGACAACCTGAAAGTCTTCTTCCTCTCGCACCTCGGTGCACGAGCGTCATCGGAGTTGGAGAAGAAAATCAAAAATGAGGCAGAGGGAGATGAAATGCGGCAAAGGTGCATCTGCCAATTTCACTGCGCATCACCTCCACTCCCCATCCCACCCCACAGACTTTGGTAGTTAGGGCCTCTACTTTGCCAGATGATCCCAAATACGAGCAGCCACAACTCCAGGGTGTGAAAGTCGAAAGCCGATAGGGAAGAGAAGATTGCATGCTGAAGCGAAAGAGCGGAGGTTGAAGGAGGTAGTTGTTTCCCACTGGATTACATCTGCCTTCTGGATCCATGCATTACATCCACTACATCAATTTGTCTCACTTCTATTCCGCCTCTTTATTCTTCTGTCCTCCCTATATATATATATAGTGACATCCATTGCCTTGTCATTGCTCCCGCCCTTGTTGCTTCGCGTGTGTGCAACGCGTCGCTGCATAAAAACGTAGTGGGCTTCCACACAAATGCACCTTGGGAATCCCTCGGCAGAGCAACGCGTTATGCGTCGTGAAAATTGAAGCGTGCTAGCAACCGGCAGGTCGCTCGTACGGCTTCATGCAAACGTACGACGAGGCGAGAGGCTCGTGCTCGCTCTTTTTCGCACGAGAAAATAGGAATACGGCAGCCCATATCAGCCACCTTTGTTTCCTTGGTACAGCGAGGTTCTCTGCTTTTGCTGGTGAAGGCGGCGACGAGTGGATTCTCTGTGCCGCAGCAAATAGTTTTTCTGGCATCGCATAGCACATGAGTGTCCTTTCCTTTCGTCGTGCTCTGCAAAAATGTCAATGTATATATATATATATATATATATATATACAAAGTGCAACCGCTCTGGCAGAAATCCGAATACGTATACGACGATCGAGAAGAAAAGCTGAACAGAGAGAAAGAGCGTCTCCGAGCTGCGCTACTCCGCAAGATGCTCTCGACGCCTCCGCAGCCATTCCTTTATGAACTCCACCGGTTCTTGCGGCTGCGCTTCCAGCAGGGCAGCCCCTAACTCGTTGAAGAGTTGTGGAATGTTGTTGGCGCGGAAGTAACTCTCCCGTTGTGCCCGGGACGGCGACTCGTATGTCCGTGTTGATTCAGACCTGTTCGCTTCGGTGGTGATGGCGGCGATCTCCGTGGCAGAGGAGGTACTGCATGCACTAGTCGCTACAGAATTAAGAGGGGCTCGCTCTGCGCTACCCTGGGCCATGGCTGAGGAGGGAGTCGGCCCGGTTGTCGCTCTTCCAACGCCCGATCTTCGGCTCCCTCCGGGTCGCCTCGATCGCACGGATTCGTCGGAAATAGGGGAAAAGGCGGAAGACTGCGCAAACGAGTTGGGGCACACCGAAGGCAAGAGGGTTGAGGAGGAAGACCGGGTAATGCTCGCCTTATTGCGCGGGGCTGAAGAGGTCCCGGGAGCGGTACACGCAATGGCGGGCAGTGCCACCAACGGTGCACTTGCCCCCGGTACTGCCGATGGCGTTGGAGACTTGGCAGCGATGGGGCTGTTAGGAGACCGAGTAAACGCTGCGTGTTCGGCGTCGTCTGCGGCACCGACAGCCGGTGGCACGGCGGAGGAAGAAGCGGCGTTGTAGCCACCACTACTACTACTGCCCACTAGCTGCACCGTTGTGCGAGGCGGATGTGACGGAGAGCTGCACGGGTGGGCATTGCTGTTCGTTGTAGTCCCCGCAGGGGGCGAAACCGTGGCACTACTGACACCCCCGACATTACCAGAGCCAGCGACACCTACGCCGGCGGCTGCCGATGCCGTTGTGCACTCCAAATCGCTGCGCGGTGACGGTCCAAAGGGCATCTTGGGGGGAGAAGGAGGTGCGAAACGCTGCGGAAAAATACGAAACGCAAGCAGCAAAAACAAAAATGAAATGAACAGCAGCAGACGGGGATACTTTCACGCAAGGTGTAATAGGCAAGCAGTGAAAGAAAGGCACGTAGCGCTGGGCCAACCGGGCTGAGCGCAAACAGCGCGTTTGAAGGTCAGTCAAAGGAGGTGGTACGAGGAAGGAAAGCTTCCATGCACCACCAGTGCCTTCGTTACCACCGCCCCACACTGTAATCACCGCCACTATCGAAGCAGAAAGGGGGGAGGGGGGAACGATTCGTCTCGAGGATGCGAAAAAACCGGCTAACCAAGAAAATGAGAACCCTTGGAGAGAAGAGGGAACCGCATTTAAAACAAAAAAGAGAGCGTCTCTCCCAACAAGGAGAAAGAGGAAAGGAGGAGGGGGGAAGAGGAAAATAAGAGCCGATCGCTGTGAAGTACCTCTCCCTGTGTGTGTGTGGGGGGGGGGGGGGGGGGGGTAAAGGCTTGGTGTGAGAATAAACACGAGTGGAGGAACTGTGGATGCTCACGAGATTTTCCCCTTCAAAAAGGGTGGGTGGATGCGGCAAAAAAAACTCTGAGAGAGCGTTCCCTACGCATAACACCATCACACACATCATCAAAACAGTGCGAGAGGAAATACCGAGAAGATGGATGAGCGGGTTGGAAACACGTGACGAGAAGAGGGAAGAGAGGAGTACACTCAAAACACATTTATAAGTGCGTGTGTGCACCTATAATGGAGAGTGAGAAGGAGCGAGGTGTGGCTGGTATAGAGCTGAAGTGAAGCCAGCGCTGGGAGCTACACGGGCTCCCGGCCCACCATATCAGTCCCCCGCCTTCCACTCCCCACTCATTCCCCAAAAGGTAACCTGGTGCCCCTTGATTCGGGGTGTACCTCTTGGACGGGAAAGCACAAGCATACTGCGTGAAGAGCGGTTCGAAGGCGTCTTCTCCCATCCGCATCTATTGCTCACGGTGCGCAGGGAGTTTGGAGTGGTTCTCCCGGATATTTTACAAATTTCCACAACGGCGAAGAAGTCATGCTTGCCCACTCCCACCCCTCCCCCGCATCATCTCGCTACGACCTACGACGTCGTTAGACGCACAGAAAAGAAATCATATCGCTCTCTCTCTCTGTAGTGCCACAGCAACCCGGCGTCTCACAACTCCGAGCGAGTGATGGCGAGAGGGGCGAGGGAGAAAGGCGGGTAGAATTGAGACTCCGGAGACAGAGAAACGCAAGATAGGGTAAGCAGCTCCCACCAGGGCTCGCGTGAATCACAAGGGTCGCAGTCGGTACTGCATTACACACACACATACACACCTCCGCACTCGCGCAGACCATAAAGAGGCATGCTAACATGCCCTGTCGACACCAGGAGAAGTCACGAAAAGAAGAACGGGGAGAACGCATGTGAAGAAGCTCTATTCGAAGCTCCAGGCTGCAGCTACGCTACCTGCATTGCAGCACGAATGATACCGATTAAGGTGGTACACGTGTGTGGGGGGGGGGAGTAACGTGAAGTGTGCATCAGTGAGAGACATGAATTAAGACGCAGCATTGCTGCCCACGCTCTCGAGGGAATTACAGAAGGTTCAAGACATGTGCAGGATGGAAAAGAGAGAAGTCTTTGTTCTGAAAGCGCAATCCATAAGAATGAGAAGAAGGACCAAAGAGAAGAGGATGTCGTGGGCAATGCTCAGTACCTTCCTTTAACACTTTCATTGAGCGTTTCCTCGGCCTCCATGGAAGCTGAAGTGGAAGGCTCGGTGATTGAGAGAGAGAGGGGGGGAGGTCGGAGGGGGGCAGAATAAAACGGTTCCTTTATCCTGATGCAGAGTTCACCGGTGTGTCTCCCACAGTTGACATGTACGTTCAACTTCGGTTCCGTATGATCCCCCCCCCCCTCTCCTCTCTGTCCTCCTCAGCTGATCATTTGCATGATCTCTGCAATAATAACAACAATTGTGGACGACACGCACGACAGCTTACTCACACGCTGTGGGGTGGGGGATATAGTGAAGGATGGAGGAGAGTGAAGAAGAGAGAGGGATCGTGAAGCGCGGAGCAGCAAAAATAGGCGGGTCGCCATCGCAAAGACAGCAGCACTACAGACACGGGTAAGTACGTAGCTCTGCTACAACCGCGTCTGAAAAGCCCATACATCTTCCCCATTCTCCTTCTCCCCCTCCCCGCCCACCACCACCACGCTCTTTCTTTCCCTGTACCTGCATTGTGGAGGTTGCCTCAAGTTCGATGGATTCGATAATCTTCACACAAAAACAATTTCTATAATATTCGCCTCAGCAGTAAGGATATCTGCGCGGATGATATTCTAGCTGCTACGGCTCCATGGCGATGTTGCGAACGTATCAAACGTTGACTATATTATTCGCTCTGGAGTCTTGTAGCACTTCTCCATTACGAATCCGCAGAACAGCCCCGCAGCAAAACAGCCTTTCTCCAGGTATGGGTTCAATTCTAAATGACCGCCTTGCATGTTTGTTTGCGAAGAGTGGGCAGAAACAAAACAAAGAGGAGGAGGGAAGGAAAGGGAGGGGGCTAGAGCAGAGCCCTTTCCGTCACGTTTGAAAGGAGGACAAGCAAGACGAAAACGAACCACGAAGATACCTACACACACCCAGAACAAAGCTCATGAAAAATGGAGTAGGAGGTCGCCCTTCTTCATATCGTGACACCGGAATTCAGATGGAACGCGCCTACAATGGAGTGTGCAAAGGCACCCTTTGGAAGCTGACAATGTGCAGTTTTGTTTGTGGCTGGAGAAGGTGAGTTTCCCGCGGACCATAAGTACAGACACACAGGCACCGGGCATGCGGTGACTGCCACTCGCCCCGCTAACTTGAGATGCAAATGGCAGGAGTTCCGACATACGCAGCAGCGCATTGAAAGCAAACATACTCCAAGCAGTGAAGCTGCCATGGCCATAGTGCTGCCAGGGCTGTGGCGAGAACAAGCGCGGCTAGTGTGCTGCACAGAGAAAAGGTAAGCAAAGATGCGAAACAAAAGATTTTTGAACGCCACAGACGACACGGGAAGAAGGATGCAGGTGATTCTACTTCAGGTGACAGCTTCGACAAGGCAGAACACGCTACCCAGAACGATTCCGAGGATTCAAACGTTCATAGACACATAGATATAGATATATATGAGAACATGAAAGCCGCGCCCGATAGAGAGGCGTCAACGAGCAGCCGAGGGAACTCAAGACCGAAATTCCGCTACCATGCAGGCACACACTCTCTCGCATATACGGGTAAAAATAGATAATTTGAGAGCATCCCTGCGTCCCCTCTCTCTCTCCTCAACAAAAAAACGTCCGTTCGCTTCGTTCCACGTTGTGAGCTGAGTGTTTTGCTAAACGATAAAGATCCGCTTTGAATGTTTCAGCCTGGAGGAGAGCAACAACGAGAGAGCAAAGGGGGGGATGGAAAGTACTTCGAAAGGCATGAGCGAAAAGGCACTTTGAAGCTCGAAGTTCTTACTTTACAGCCGTGCGTCCCTTGTCAGGGCTTCCCTGCAACGACAAAATCTGCAAGGGGAGGAATACGATGAGGGTCACACAATGAAAACGAGAGGAGGAGGTAAGGAAAAGGATGCTTCAGTTTCTGGCAGCCACGTCACCGCCTCGACTCGTCCCACGCGTACCGGCTCGTCGCCGAGAGCGCGGTCTCAGAAATCTTCATCAAAACTCAGCGATTCGCAGTGTTTTGAGATGAAGGTGCTGACGAGGATTCGGTTTGAATTCTGCAAACGTCCAAGCTCCGATGCAGAGAGCGCTTGCCGGATGATGCCGGTGTAATCGGGAGGAGCCGTGCAGCCACCGTGGTCACCCAAAGAGCGTTGTTGTCTCTGTATGGCCTCATGGCAGCTCACCAGCACGTCGTTATCGAGCACCACAAATGTGGGGATGATTTTGACGTCGAAGAAGTCGTAGATCGGTTTCGCAAGGTCCATGTCTGCCTTCACGGTGCACACAACACTCGCCGGCAGGTCGGTACGCATCAGCCCCGGCATTTCCCGCACGATGCGCATACACGGCGGACACCAGGACGCACCAAGGTAGATTAGCGTTCGTGACTTGCCCTCAGCGCTCGTGGCAGCTGATGAGGGCGCGTTTGTGCGGATCAACGTGCGGATCACCGTGCGGAACAGATGCTCCACCGTGTAGACCGGCGAGAACAGCGTCAGCGAGTGAACCTGGTCCACACCGGTTGCCTCCTTCACCACGAGAGGACCCCCCTGCGACGAGATGCGGTCACACCGTGGATGTGCCGGGGTGAAGGACAGCTGCGGGGAGTTCGTCTGCGGCGGATCGGGGGGATACTCCTCGCGCGGTGCCCCCGCTGCGCGCCACACGATCATTGCCGGAAACAGAAGCGGTTCTTTTGCCGAGATCCGGGTGTCGTCAAGGGCACCGGTCGGCACGTTCTGCTGAGAAGCATTGGGATTCAAGATCGTATCAACAGCCAGCAACTTCTGCAGCTTTTCTCGGATGACATCACTTACGTGATGCAGATGAGCGGAAAGAGACGAGGCGCTGGCCGTCTCATCGTTGCCGAAGACTCCGCTGACGGTGGTCGAGAGGCGAGGAGGAAATTCATTTCCAGCGATGGCAGCGGCCTCCACGGCATGGGACGCCGACACCCGCACGGGATTCAAGGAAGGCATCAAATCTTCTTCGTCATCCTCATCGCTTGCAGTACCTGGACAAAGCGGGGTGTCGGCGTGAGACGTGAAAGCGCCATCGAGTCTCACCCGCTCGCTTTCACCTAAGCAAGTGATCGTCGGCTTCTCCGGAGTAGGATCGTAGTCCTGCATCGGAAGCGTTGCGAGATCCAGCGTGAACACGCGCATCTGAGAAAGCTCTGCTGTATCGCTACTGATCAAGGTGTGCAGGGCCTCTTTGCCAAAGTGCAGAAGGAGCATCACGGTCTCTCCGGGACGTAGCAGCAGACTCGGGTGGATTCGTTCGTGGCTGGCAGTCGGGTTGGTGCTGCAACTCACGAGCATCTGCAGTTGGCCAAGGCAACGCAGCGTCGTGATGGCACCATCTGTCGTAACGGGAAAGGATGGATACGCGACGCTGGTGGTAGCGGTAGCCCCACCTGTGCCTCGTACGTCATCATGGGGCTGCCCTGGCAGAGCGGCGATGACACGGAGCTCCTCGACGGAAGTCCTGCCCCCATCGCACATTCCAATGCCATCCGTCGACTTTTTGTCAGGTGAGGAATCTCCCGACGAGACCCCAGCTGCCGCCTCTGAAGAAGGGGACTCAGATCGGTGCAACGAGGAGCGCTGGTGGTGAAGCTTATCCTCCTCAACAACCACAGCAGTATGTAGTGCACAAGTGGCGCTGTTGCTGTAACGCTCAGCATGCACGGTGTCGCATGGCGGCGAACATGACGCGAAATCCGCCTTGTACCGCTTCACCATCACCTCCAACTCCGATGTTGAAGCCATGGTAAAAGGAACAGTGGTCCGCCTTCTATCTCTATGCCAGCGAGGATAACCTCAAATTTTGGGGTGCCTTTTCCGCCTCGTTCAGCAAAAAGAAAGCCAAACAAACAGAAAAATAAGAATTGAAAGCGAAGGGTCGCGTGGACTCTATAATGTGCTGATGGTAAGCAAAAAGGGGGGGAAACAGGATTGGACAACGAAGGTCTTTCGACTCCTTTCAGCGTTTCTTTTTTGTGTTCACGATCAAGAGGGCGATCGGCCTTCAGTGGTCCATACCAGCAAAACCGCGAATGTTGGTACACTCTTGAGCTGGTGCGTATATATGTTTGTATATGAATTGCAGACAGGGGATAGAACGCCCTCGAATAGAGGGGGGGAGGGGACGGCTGGCAAAGCTAGTCCAAGAAACAAAAGACTAGGTGAAAATCAGAGGACGAAGTAGTGAGCGGATATGCGGGTGCGTAAGAAGGCGTTGACGCAGGATGGAAGTGGCGTCCACAAATTTTAAAAAAGGGGGGAAGGCCGTTATGAGTTGCAGTTTTATACCCTGAACGCCGATAAACTGCAGAGCTGTCTGCTAATACGCCCAATCTATGGAGAAAAACGAATGCTGTTGCGGCACAGAAGGGAGAACTACGTGAAGAACGAGCCTCCGAAAAAAAAAGAGAAATGCCAGGAAAAGGAGAACCAGCGAACAGGTGAGGTCTAAGAGGGGAGGGGAGGAGACGAAAGCCCAATGGCACCACCCCTTGGTGAAGCGAAAAAAAATCGGAAAGGTGAAGAGTCTCAGCGGAGTTTGGAAGAGGGACAACCGCGGGACGAAAACAAACTAACATCTACCAGTATTTAACGGCCAGTGAGCCGATAGAAAAAAAGACGGTGCGTTGCAGGAGTGCAGAGATGCAAAAGTACGGCGAAGGAAATGGCAGAAGAATAGCAATGAGAGAAAGAGAGAGTCAGAGGTTCTTTTGTGGCGTGGTTAACGTTGAAATGAGAGAAGGCGAAGCTACAGGTACGCACCTCCACGTCTGCACGCACCCGTCGATGTTTTTTTTCTACTCACACATGTACCGTATATTTCCTTGACCCACGTGTTACGGTGGGGAGGAGTGAGGAGAAGAGGGTGAAAGGACTACGGCAGGGAATCCCGTCGCACGGCTTCACGGTTCTAAGGGGAGGGACTTCACATCCTCTTCTGCGGTAACGGATACGAGCACCCTGATGAGAAACGTATCGGTGGGTGCGGCATTCTAGGGGGTAGGAGCCTTGTCTCACAGAGCCCTCCCCCCTCACATAAAGATATACTTAGGTATATATATATATATATTTATATATAGACGGATGCAATGTGAGGCGCAAATCAGGGAAGACTTTCCTCAAAGAGGAAGGAGACCGGTACGGTGCTGTGAAAAGGGCAAGCGCAGCAGCGAGCGGATATTTCCCATCGTTGGTGGCGTACGCCTTTTTTGTGTGTGTGTGTTTTTTTAGAAAGATATAAACATATATATATATAGCAATGAAATTTGCATAGAAAGAAAAGTGATAGACTAGACGTGCAAAGAGAGAACACAACGTCCACACCAAAAAAGCAAAAAAACGCCTGACTTTTTGGGGCTCCTTTCTTGTTTTTTTTTCTCTCTCTCTCTCATGTGCTGTTGGCTCTCGCCCACTCTTGCCCTCTCTCTCTCTCCTTTACACGAGACCCCCTCCTCTCGCCTCCCTGTCCACCATCACCAATCGTTGGGTGTCTGTGTGTGATGATGTCGTCTCGGGTGGATCGTCGCTTTCGAGGGTGAAGATACAAGACTCAAACAGTCATGAAAAAAAATCTTTTGTGGGTGCGTGTGTTCTAGGCGCATTTATGAGAAAAAGAGAACATTGGATTTTTCCTTGTGTGTGTTGTTGATGATTTTTTTTTAGAAGACGTGTGGTGGACTGGCGCACGCATGCGTGTCGCCTGACTGCGTGCGCATACCATGTTGCCCGCGCACGTACCCCTTCGTTCCCCTCAGCTCGTTCTTCAGAAGGGTTGTGTGAGCCAGGGACGTACGCCTGGCACAGACAAGGGAGAAGAAGATTCAATCAGCGCAGGTACAGTCACCTCTTTACGTGTCGTTTTACATCCACTTCTACACACATCCATCCCCGGTGATGGGGGAGAAAAGTTGAGGGGAAGGATGTTGCCTCGCCTCGCCTCGCCTGAGCCACGCACGATCCTCTGCTGGCTCTTCGCCAACGTTACCGCATCATCTCTGCCACCGCGTACGCATCGGAGGATGCCCTTCGTTCTCCCTCGCGCCCTATTCGTAGAAGAAGACGAGGACGGGAGAGCGAAGGAGCTACGTTAGAACGGCAACGCAAAGTGAGGGGAGGAGCTTCTGCACCTTACTGCACATGAGCAGAGCAAAGAAATCGCGGGGGTGTAGCAAGGCGAGGCACGAACGCAAACGCAATCGCAAACACGCAGCACAGCACTCACACAACGTGCAGCTTGCTGGCACACGTGCCACAGAGAGAATGCGCATCGATGCTAGAAAGCAAGGTCACAGGCGGGTGGAGAACCAGGGACAGCGCGTAATGCACATATAGGAGCGGATAGGTGTATCCGTCCCCTTCATCCAGACCACTTCAGCGGAGCTTACGCAGGTGCGGGTGTTGACAGCAACACGATCATCAGAAAGGAAACGTATAGCCATGAAAGATCCGAACGCCACCAAGCGCTATCGAACAGAATGCCCGAGAAACTTTCCGCAAAATTGATCACCTGGGCCTTCCTCGCGATAAACCAGAAAAAGAGTGGGAGGAACAAACGAGGGGGGAGGGGAGAAACATGAGACTGCGCCATGGCGCCCCACAGCTTCATTTCGAATATTGTAGGATGTACGCACGCGTCCTGCCGCACGTACTCTCAACTCATGTACAATGGAGCACGTGCGCATGGTGACAGATGTGGGTGGATGCGAACCTGACGTGTATACCCGTGCGTATGCATGGGCGCGTACGGTGCACTACAGCCAACTGAGGGATGGAAAAAAATTGAAGAGCGACAACGACGAAATGGGAGAGGGAAGAAGAAAAGAAAACCACAAATGAAAAAGCTAGAACACACACAATAAAGCCAGGAGAAGGTTGTTTGGCATGAGGGAGTGAGAAGAGGAGGAGAAACCCCCATAAATCGAACATTTTACGCGGCACTGCCATCGCGCCAACGAAAACGGAGAAAGGCGCGGCAGCAAGGTGGAGAGACGTACAGCGGGAAAGAGCGAGAGGGGGTACAGGGAAAAAGAAAAAGTGGTATCGACGGATAGCACGGTACTCGTACTACGATAGGGGAAAGGGTAAATCTTGGGAAAGGGGAGAAGCTAGTCGAGAAAAAGAATGTAAAATCCTCTTGAGGAGCGAACCTACAAAACACGAAAACGAAAGCAGCTCGAAGCGTTGCATCCATTAGCCGCAAGATCCGAGCCGCCCCTCTACCACCAAAACTCTGGCTCACCGGCGACGCGATGGTACCAGACCACCTCCCTCCCCCCCCCCCGCCTCTCAGCTGAAGCATTATCATGCACACACCTCCGTAGCTTAAAGGGGAGGACAGCCGCTGGATGAAGATCTCCGCGGCTTCCAAGACTCATCAGGAGAAGGCTTCCCAGCCGCGCATTCGCAACCGTTCTGCAAGGAGGTTCTACCGAATTCGTTTACCTTGCGACTCCCTCTTCACATCTCCACACTCGAAAAAAAAAAGGCTCGCCTCGCCCTGCTGCGCTTTCATCAAAACACGGCATGATCAGCAAAAGCCACTTCGTCCGAGCATATCCTCCGTTAGCAGCCTCCCTCACATGCACCGACTGATGACGTCTACCGAGAGCTCTGGGGATGCACAAAAGCGTTATTTTCGCATTTATATATAAATGTGCCTTTTCCCTGTGATTTTCGCCTTGCTCCTCCATCCATGTTGATGTCATTTGCTGCTGCACGCGTACCCCGTGTACCCCCTCCATGTTTCCGGCACCCAAAGCGTCACATCAGGAGCGAAGAGGTATAGGAGAGCCTTCCCCACACCTATCGCGCGCGGACACCCCAGGGCGTCCCGTACTCCCCTCCCCCTTCCCCTCCCCTCCCTCCCACCTTTCCTTCCTTCCTCCCTTCATGGTCCACTCGAAGTAGTTATCCGACGAAGTCCATCGTGGAGGAGAACGGGGTGCCGTTAGCACACACACACACATAAAAAAAAATTGATGCGCTCGTTGAAACCAGAATACTACATTGGGAAGAAGGAAATGGACACACGCCGCGCCTTCAGCGAGAAAGAGAAGGTCTTGAGTGGCGATTTTTCAGGGGATAAGTAGGGGAAGGGGGGAAGGAGGAGGGGAAGTGCTGTCGATTCATGCACCCATGCCAACTACTGCACACCGTCTTCCTTCTCTTTATCCCGAGCTGGATGCGCTTGCTATGCCACCGTGTGTATCTGTGCGTGCGTGTGCGTGTGTACCTGCCCGTAGGGAGAGAGAGGGGCAGGGGGGCAAGGGAAGGAGCAGAATACTGAGAAGAGGGGAAGGGGATGGGCAAAGGATTGCCAGCACTTACGCCGCGTAGAGCTCCGGGTCGATCTCAGCCGGAATTGGTTTGATCTCGGTATCCAGCTCCTGCTCAATGCGGTAGACATTAAAGCGGTCTTCGTAGGTGACAAAATTGATGGCCACGCCGAGGTGGCCAAAGCGGCCGGAGCGACCGATACGGTGCAGGTACGTCTCGGCGAACTTGGGGAAGTCGAAATTGATGACCACGTTAACGGCTTGGATATCGATACCACGCGTGATGAGATCGGAGCACACGAGATTGCGGCAGTGGCCTTCGCGGAAGTCGTGAAAGACACGATTGCGGTGTTGTTGCTGCATACGCGCGTGAATGTAATAGCAGCTATAACCCAGCTGGGTGATCTTCTTAGCGAGCAATTCGACACGGTTAACGCTATTGCAGAAGATGATGGATTGGTTGATCTGCAGTTTGTTAAAGAGGGTGTTGAGGCAGTGGATCTTCTGGCGCTCCTCCACAAAGGCGTAGTATTGTGTTACACCCTTCAGGGTCAGCTCGTCCATCAGGTTGATTTCATAGGGGTTGTGGAGATGGCGCTCAGCGAAGGTCTTCACCGTCACGGGGAAGGTGGCCGAGAACAGCATGGACTGAATCTGGGATGGGAGATACCGGTAAAGGTCGTCGATGATCTCCATAAATTCTTGTGAGACCAGCTTGTCGGCCTCATCCAGAACGAGGATGTGGCAGTGCGAAAGATTCACCGCGTTTTTGCTAGCCAGGTCAAGGACACGGCCCGGCGTCGCCACAAGAATGTGCACCTTGTTGGTGAGGCGCAGAATATCGTCACGCAGCGTTGTACCGCCGGTGGTCACCATCACCTCCAAGCCAGGGATGTGCTTACCCAGTTCTTTCGTCACCTGTGCAGTCTGCAATGCCAGCTCACGTGTCGGCACCATGAGAAGAGCCTGCACATAGGACTCGCGCGTATCAACCTTCTCCAGCACCGGAATAACGAACGAGGCAGTCTTGCCGGTACCGTTCTTGGCGCGGGCCAGCACATCTTTTCCTTGGAGAGCGACCGGGATAGCCTCCTCCTGCACGGGACTGGGTTTTTCATAGCCTTTCTCAAAGATGCCCATTTGCAGCTCACGGCGCAGAGCGTATTCTTCGAAATTCACGTTACGACGTGATTCGATATCTTCCGTCTTCTTCCGCGTGTCCTTTTGCGGCGCACTCAGCTGGGACTTCCAGTTTGAGTTGGACATTGTGGGTACGGTAGCGGTGTTGTAATTCAAATGAAAGAAACTCCCCTCCCCTGAGAACGTAAATAAATAAAATAAAGTTAGTTGCAGACTTGGTGCGCCGAGCAGATGGTGTGAGAGAGAGACGCGCGTGGAGGAGGGAATAACGTAAAGTGATCGTGTCCTTATCTCCTCTCTTTTCTTTTTTACGTAGGCTTTCTAGATGCTATAGCTTGCTCGTTTTGTTTGGTTTGTTCGTGTGGTGAGAGTGAAGTTGGTCTTCGTAGAACTCTTCTTCGGCTGTTTAGCCAATGGTTGTTGACAAGACGGGGACGGTGGGAAAAAGAGGGGGGGAAAGAGGAATCGGTGGACGATGTGCAACAAGCGCAGAGAAGTTTGTTCACTAGAAAGGGGAGCAGATGCGCAACATGGAAAGAAAGGAGCGACTCTTAACATACACACGTATATGTAAGGAAAACGGTGAAGCTGTTGCCGTACAACATGAAGGGGGGCGGTAAGGAAGAAGTGTCCCCAAATGAGAACGTGGCGGGGAGCTCTTCACCACACCGCTGAAAGACTCCGCTGCAAGGCCACCACGCGCCAGGTAAGAGAGGGCAACAGACACGCCAAAAGGCGTCTTCTCTGACAGCATGTCACACGAGGATGTTGGGACGTTCCTCAGTTTGGGCTCTCTCGTTCTATCTCTCTTCCGCAACTCATTTTTTTTCGATCCTGTACATTTTTTTTTGCGGGGTGGGAAAGGAAGAGGAGAGATGAATGGAAAGCTAACAGACAGAATGAGTCGGTACGATACGGCGGGTAAAACATCGATATCTCCACAAATGTGCACATGTGCCACACAAGAAATAAAAACAAGAATAGTGGGTCGAGGAAGAAGAGAGGGGAGGGTTGAAACGACAACGGCAAAGCTAATTCGTTGTGGGAACGGAGGGGGGAGAGAGCGGAAGTGACGAGCGAACAAGAAGAAAAGAAAGTGGAACGGATGGGCGGCCGAAAGGGGAGTGGGTGGGAGAGCACACGGTGCGGCAGCGATGCAGAGGATGGCGCACGGTAGTCACATCGTGTGTCCATCCTCTCATCTGCCCTTATACAGTGGCGGCCGATGCTCCGCAAACGCCTTCAGACCTTCGAGGCGGTCCTCTGTGGTGAGAACGGAGTCGTACTGCTCCGCTTCCACCTGCATCGCCTCATCTCGCGTCTTTCCTACCGTGGAGCGAATGGCTTTCTTTGCTGCACACACGCCGAGGGGTCCGTTGGCCGCAATGCGGAGCGCCAGGCTATGCGCAGCCTCCAGCGCAGAGCCCGCTGGCACGACCCGATTGACCAAGCCAAGTTCCAGTGCGCGGTGAGCAGACACCTGCTCTGCCGTCAGGACGAGTTCCAGTGCGCGACTGATGCCTAGCACCGCTGGAGCACGCACAGTTCCGCCAGCCCCGGGGATAATCGCCAACCCAGTTTCTGGGAAACCCACGGCAGCCTCGTCGCCAGCGATTCGGATGTCCAGCGATAACGCGAGCTCCATTCCCCCACCGAGCGCCTTGCCCTCAATGGCGGCGATGGTTGGAATGGCCAAGTCCTCCAGGCGATTGAAAGTCTGGCGAAGGCGCTGCACAAAGGCGCGCGATTCGGCGACGGACATGCCTTTCCGCTCTTTAAGATCTGCACCTGCACAGAAAACTTTTGGAACTGCGCTAGACACGACAAGGCAGCGAACGGGAAGGTAATCACCATTGGAGGAGGCGGACGGAGCACCTGCGGTGCACACATCGATGGCCTTGTTGATGCAATTAAGGAAATTCACCCCGATCGCATTTCTGCGCGCGTGACGCTCCATCGAAAGAAAAACCACTTGGGAAGTCGGATGATAGCGCAGTACACATTCGTCTTGGTGGAGTACCGTGAAGTTGGCTGCCGCGTCACCTACCGCCGAAGCGGCACGTAAGGGAGCACACGAGCGCATGCCAGTGATTCTCATCGCCTGAGGGGAAGATCAAGACCGCGGAACGGACACGAGGGAGCTCCTGACCGAAGTCAGCGCAGATGACACGTGATCAAGCTGCAGACTGCACAGTTGACACGCGTCTTAGCCACGCCTAAATCTTCTGTTGGCAGGTAGCTTTTCTCTCTGACGGAAAGGCACAGCAGATGCACCAAGATATTCCTTGGCTCTTTCCTATTATTACTTTTCGTAGCAGGGTTCCGTTAGGGTGTTGCGCAATAACAATGAAAACGAAGGAGGAGAATCTCGGAATAGCGCTTTGGCGAGGTAGACGCGTTGGCGGATCGTTACACAAAAATCGAGAGGGAATATATAGAAAGCAAAACTGTCGAACAAACGAGAAGAGAGAGAAAAGAACGGCAGCGCTACGATGAACGCTTTGTGAGCGTAGATGATTGCCCGGATGGTTGCTTCTGGCTTGTTCGATTGGAGTCTAGCGCCGTGCACAGCCATAGAGTTTGATGCATCGACGAAATGCAAAATTCATCGTAGCGTTATGATGGGGGGTTGAAAGGATAGAACGGAGGAGAGAGCAGGAAATAAAAGTTGACAAGGGGGGGGGGGCGAATAAGATTAAAACAGCAGCTCTCTGGAAAGTGAATGGGAGAGAAACGAGGTGGTCATCTCTCTTTCGAGGGCTCCCTCCGGCACAAGCTAAAACAGAAAGAGTATCTCGTGAACTGAAGTGGAGCTACCCCACTTAAGGTGCGAACGGGGATGACGAGGAAAACGGGGAACCGCGACTCCAGCGACTGCGCAGGATAGCGATTCACATATATATATATATATATATATATCTTTCCTGCGGTGCAGCAACGACTAAGGAGACAAGCTCTTTCTACGGTCGAAGAGCACGCGCGAAAAGTGATGAGGCGTGACTAGAACGGCGGGCGCTGAGCTGTGCGTGCCGCGAATTGGGGATGAAAACAAGCAAGCAAAGCAGGAATACGTCCCGTCAACGATGCTCAAAGTGACCAAAGCAGCGGGTGCCCCCAAAGCGAAAGCGGAAAGGAAGGAAAGAGGGCACTCTCACTCCCCCTCGAGATGCAGGTCTCTCTTCTTATTTTCACCCCCCGAAACCTTCACTTATTCCCCCTTCTGTCATCCTTCAATCTGCGCATTTCTGCCACACGAAGAGTACGAAGAAGTTGAAGGGAAAGGCGCACCCAAACTCCCACTTCCTTGTTGTATGTGAAAACTAGATTCAAAGCGAAAGAAATTAGCATTTATCTCCATAACTATTATTTTTGTGTTTTTCAAGTAGTCTTTTGTTGTTCTATTTTGAGTGGTTGTGCGCACTGCTGTATCATGACGCGATTTGACCATCGACACCGGGAAAACGTGCAGCTGCTGCTGTTCCTGCTCAGGGAATAGCGATACCCTTCGTGAAGTCCACGCAAAAGACGTCCCCCATGCGAAGCTGCGCGGCATCTACAAAGACGTCGATGTGGTACTTGCCAGCCTTCCGCTTGAGAACAGGACCTTCGATAGTCACACCAGCAGCCACCGTGCCATCCACATTGAGGCGCTCCCGCTGCTTCACAAAAAGCGGATGACGCTGGCCGAGAGACAGGTGGATCCCCCATTGCCGCTCAAAGGTTGTCACATCGTTGACAACATGAGCAGGCCCGACGTAGGGGTTAAGACCGATGCCGAGCTCCCGCACATAGCAGTTCCCCTCGACCTGTCTCACGAGGCTGAGGAGATCGAGAAACTCGGCGGGGGCTCCGTCACTGATGCGCGTCACCACGCCTTTCTCAATGGTGATGGTGAAAGGGACCGGGTGGCTTAGTGTGACTCGCTTGTAGACGTCTGGGTACGCAAAAATGTCACAAGTACCGTTCAGTTGGGAAAGGTCGAAGGATTCACTGATGACTTCACCGATGGGAAAGGTGCCGCCGATACTATTGGAAATGCAGGAGCCTGCTGGGGCGCTGCGAGACTCAGCCCCGTCCTCGTCCTCTACGCTATCGTGATGGGGCTTGTTAGGCCGCTGCCCTTTGGACCGCAGCATCGCCAGATAATCCTTCTTCTTCATGCGGCCATGGACGGCGACTGCAGACGTCTCCCCTACTTCGTCGATCTCCTCTGCTGTCAGCGCCGACTGAAAGCGCTCGCGGTGCATTGTCACGTCGTTACGCTCGGCGGCAAAGGCAGCAACGTAATAGCCTGTGTTCATGAGGCAGTCCTCCATGCCGCCGCTGAAGGTGAGCACCTTCGACGGATCACGGCAGACGATCGAGAGCGGTTCTCCCGGACCCTCGATGGGTCGCTGCAGCGCACTAGCCACATCTACGACGGTGACCTCACCGGCACACCCCGAGGAGGGGTACCACTCGATAGCACCAGGCTTGAAAATGGTTTGCAGTTCTTTGTTCAGAAGCGCATCAGTGATGGATGAAGGAGACATCCGCTGCCCCGTCGGTGCATCTGCTTCACCGTGACCAACCCGCTTCCAACTGTGCAAGTCGATGGCATCGGCAATCGCCTTTGCGAGACACAGCGCTTGCTCAGGAGGGAAGGCACACGAACGCGCATAGCTGTACACCTGGTCGTCCTCGATCGCCTCGCGGTAGCGGCCCTCGCCAGCGAGCCGATCCGCTTCCTGGCTCATTATACTCAAGTGGCAATGCTCCACAACGCGAACGCCAAGATCGAACAAGCTCAAGCGCAGTCGATAACGCTTCATCTCATTTTGAAATGCGTTTTGCTGCACGAGGATGCATCCTAGAAGCTCGCGCTTTGGGCCATCAAATAACGATCGCCATAGCGGCTGAGCGGTACTCTGCTTCACATTAGCGGTCTCCGCTGCAGTCCTTCCGCCTGACCCCATCAACGGGTCTAGCAAAGGGCTGAGCGCCTCATACGCCTCCTTGAAAGCGGCGGCGGACCAGACCGCTGATGTGTTGTTTTGAAGCGTCTCCGTAATCGCAGCAGCTTCCTGCGCGCCGTTAGCTTCACGGTCATTGACGCCGGTGAGCTCCTTACGGACATCACGAGAGGGAACGGGTCGTCCGTCGCCACAGTGGCGCAATAAAACTTGGAGACGCTTCACCACATCAAGGAAGCTTTCGCTGTCGAACGGCAGCAGCGAGTATGAGAGGGGATCCAGGGATCCCTGAGCGATAGAGGTGGAAGTATCACGAGACGTGAAGCCGGCTGAACCGCATGGCGTTTTGGCGCCGAGCGCCAGAGAAATGAACAAGTCACCGTTATGACTTCGGTGATGTGCATTTTCATCTGCGTTCGTGGACGTCTCCATTACAGTATCATGATTGTTCGCAAGGTATTCCGAGCCACGAAGTTGGTAGGCGTGTAGAACCTGAAGGTAGCCCTCCACAAGCACCTTCTGCTGCACACACGGTTCTTTATCTACAACGATGAGAACATGCGGCGCAGCTCCACGAAACGCGTGTAGGCGAAGGCTGTGAAAAAGCAGCGTGGACGCGCATGCACGAGCAGCCTTGATGGTGGAGGACATGATGCCCAGTGGGATGGCACCAGCCAAACCAATGTCTTCGTCTTCCAGTTCTGAGCGCGTGTGCTAGTGCCTTTTCCCGCAGCGTTCGGAGAAAACAAAGGGAGAACCGGATGTATTGCAGCCGCGATCAACAGGCCCGTCCACTGAAGGGAAGATGTCGCTGAGTAGTCGACGCTGGCAGCGTACAGCGGAGGTAGGCTATACGAAAGAGCAGGAGAGTAGCAATCGGGGATTGGGTGTTGGAGAAAGTGGGTAGCAAATGGCATAGTTCAGGGCACCAAGATAAATCTGCAGCATCCCACGAAACGATAGGGAACAAGATAGCCCCGCGCGCAACACAGTCAGCTTTGACCGCATGACGGTTGTGGTGGACGCAGAGAATCAGAGAGGCAAATGCGTCTCCCCAGAGACCATCGCCGTGAACTCTCTCTCTCTCGAGCTAGTTTTCAGGTGTGAAGAATGCAAACAACGAATTCCGTGTAAACGGTGCGACCACAAAAGAAAAAGAGGAGTGGGTCCTCCTGCTGAGGGAAAAGGGGAGGAGGAGAAGCAGTCTTCCTCGTGCCAGTGCCCCAAAGCGATGGCGCCTTATTTTCAGGTTGTCCCTCCCCATACAAATGCAGTCATCCTGCAAATGCTCAAGACGGCAGCACCAGGTCGGAGACCCACCTGCGAATCGCGGCCTCGTCGAAGTTCTGCACTTTTCGATTCCTTCGTGTGCCACAACATCTTGAGAAAGCTCGGAGCGTCGAGGGGAAAGGGCGGGGGTGGGGGGTCCGAAATAAACACGCCCGCTCGCACCCCCCATGTACCCAGCAAGGAGCAAGCACGGCAAATTAAGAGCAGAAGCGTTGTGGGGGGGGGGGGGGGGGGG